>OZ024897.1:37295035-37723035 GCA_964017195.1 Siderastrea radians | reverse complement strand
CCTAAATGTCAAGGTTTAATGTAAGTTTGCTAAAAAAGCAATCAAATGGGAGTGGTTTGAAATAGTCATGTGATGTTATTTCTATACAGTCTGTCTTTTTTTGGCCCAGCAGGAGTTAAACCCATGCCTTACCGCCTCGTTCTGATGCTATCTCCCACTAGTAGCTGTAGCTCAGTGGTCAGAGCATCCGAGGTCGAGGGTGTGACTCCTGCCTTGCATATCTGTCGAGGGAGCTACCCATTTCTCTTTATCAAGTTTCTAACTGATTGCCAACTTCTCTCGACTGAAATAGAGATAAGTAGTATTTTTAAAACGTAGTGATGTTAAGATATTGTACTTTTGTACATGTAGCTCTGATTTTCGAAAATAAGTTTGGACTTAACCTAAAATAGCATGACTAATTCTTTTGTTTTTTGTCCTTGGTATATTTTGCGGGTATGAAATATTTGAAAATTTGAGTCCTCACGCTGACGAACATAGCACGAAATTGTCAAGCTCAATTCTGTGGCAGTTAATTACTGATTTTCAACGGTTTGTGATTTAGAGTGGGGTGTAGATCATATATTGTAGCTTATTTTATAATGGATTATTATAACAGCAGTGGTCTCTTCAGTGAAAGACTGCTATCAATTATTCCAAAATTGTAGTTTAAGGATTAAACAGTTAATATAAATTATATTTACGAATAAAAACTGTTATTTTTGTGAATTCATATTATCCCACAATATTTCATGAGCCTGTAGTTAGATGTGTTAGAGCATCTCTAGTCTGCATTTTGCATTCACGATCAGGAACACAAAATATGAACGTCTTTCATTTTCACGGAATTTATTTGTCACGAGATCTTTATATTTTGCATTGTTGCACTTTTCTCGTACTTTTGTTTAACCCTAACCATCGTTAGAAAATATCTGTCAGTTATTCTGTGAGCACCTGTATTCTCACTGCTGCATGTTGAAGGGTTAAACTGCGCAAAAGTAGCTTTAACTTATTACTTGTCTTCTCGTACTTCACAATAACTGATACATCAGGCAATTAACGAATACTTCAATGGTAATAAAAATCAAAATTGTTGGTGATCTTGTTTTAGTCATCCTCCACAATGGTGTTGCAAACGAGATATCAGAGAGTGAACTTCTGACTACCCATCGTCCCAGTTTTTCAAACTATCGCGGTTTTTCTCGTTAAAAAATTGCCATTGATGGGCGATTTCCTCCGTTTTTTACGGGATTTGATGATGAAAGTTGTACTACTAATTAAAGATTTGCTCACAGATGAAAACGTTTGAATATTTGCAGAATTTTTCGTAATTGCCAAGTAATTAGCCCAGAAATCAGTCCATGAGCCACAAACTGCACCACGTTGATTTTTTCGGATGAGCCACAAACTGCACCACGTTGATTTTTTCGGGTGAGCGTTCTCATCCCTTTTCCGCGTTGTCAGTTCATTTATTTAGGGTGCGTTTCTTTGGGAGAATCCGAAAACGGATTTGTGATCCCAGATCATATAGATTCTTTAGAACCTGGTTTAGAATTACCAACGATTTAACAGTCCAGTTTGGTTTTGTAGCTGGGGAATTTTCCGAGCTTGAGCATACTAGAAAATCGCTAACTTGCTTGATCCCTGTCTGACCCGAGCCGTTACGCAGCCAAAGGGAAATTGTCACGGATGCTGTCAGAGTTGTTATCACTGAAACTTTATTTCAGTAATCTGAAAAATGACTGTGAAGCCTCTGAGCTGTGAACTGCGGAGCATTTACCATTTCAATTTAACTGCGCCCGGCTGCCGGGCATGTAGACACGCCTGGCACTCTGGTTTCAAACAACAACTACAACAATTAGCTTTATTTGCGCGACTATAAGTTCTTACAGTATTGCAATTGCATACAACTCAACAAAAAGAAATAATACAGTCTTTGCGGCTTAGGCTGAACCGAAACTGAATGTTCTTAATTTTTGACGTTTTGAGGCTAAAATGTTCTAAGCATGTTCTTAGTTACATGGTATAGAAAATTGTTGAGGTAATAACATTTGTTTAAATGAAAAATATTACATCACGTGAGGACGTTTTCCCTTTTCCAAGAAGCTTTTTAGATCATTTAAATCGTAGGACAAAAATTGAATTGCAGTGTCGGTGTTTCGTCAACTTTTTTTGCGGTGATGCGGTGTTCGTTATATTTTTTCTGCGGTGTTGCGGTGTTGACCGTCCCCCAATGTCCCCCTCAGGAAACCTTAAAACGCCCATTGTGCGCTGTATCATGTCACATTTCTTTGACATACATGCTGTTGTTGCTTTTTTTTCTTAGCAAAATTCACTTTATTACTCTCCCACAGAGAAAGAAAGAGAATATAGCCTGAGCTCTCCATTGAAAAAAACAAAACAAAACAAAGAAAATGTGATTCGATAGAAATTCATGTTGTTACTCATGATGTGTTTTTAGCTCGATGCAAAAACGAATGCGGAGCTGAACAAAATTACTGCTTTGTCTCTTAGTCTCAGTTTGGGTACGTTCTTAGTATGTTCTTAAAATCTGGGTCAATTGCAGCCTCGACGTTCTTATAAAAAAGGTTCTTATAAAAAAGCGAGTGTAATGTAATAAGGAGATAACAATCAAGTAACAGTCTGAATTGATAATAGATTATTGCGTAAATTTTAGCATGATAGAAAGTATCTCATCAATTGAATCTCAACAAAATAATTATCAGAATTCATTAATTCTTTTGTAGCTTTCAATGTAGATAATTGTTTTATATTTGGTAGCTTGTACTCTATTTTCCTGTATTAAAAGTCTGTCTCTAAAAATTCGGAGCAGATTATCCAGGTGTTAGATAGAGTCCGTGACAATTGCCACCACACTATGGTTGCGTGACGTCTCGGGTCAGGGATCAAGCAAGCTAGTTTCTAGCATGCTCAAGCTCGGAAAATTCCCCAGCTACAAAACCAAATTGGTCTTTTAAATCGCTTGATAATTCTTAACAAACTTCGAATGCTCCCAGGACGTTTGGACGAGAAATTCCGTCCAACTTCTGTGCGTTCTGACTGGCGGATATAGCCACAAAAAATTCTAAGCCGAGTGTCGCAAACATCGCATTTTGTAGTATGCACAAGCGCGGAAAACTTGTCAACTACAAAACCAAAATACCTTTCTGAATCGCTTGGCAATTCTAAATAAATATTGAATACTTTCAAAACGTTAAAAAAAGCCTTTCCGTCGAAATCCTTCGAAAATTTCGGACTGCTGGTTATTTAGTCATGATCCGCACTCGGCTGCCGGGTATCTAGACGCTGCCTATTTATTTATTTATTTATTTACTTGTTTGTTTGTTTATTTATTTATTGGTTTATTATTTAATTATTTTTTAATTTTCATTATTCGCTTTTTTTAATGACCCCGCACCCCGCGTTTTCGGAACAACCACAACGCCTCACGGGTTCGCTTAAGGCGACAATATATTTAGAAAGCGGTTTTCTAGTCACGTTTTCTCAATAAAACGGGCTGCAAATGTTCGAAAATATAATGGCACGGTGAAACTACCCGTAAGTGACGATATGACTTATCATTCATATTAGGCCAAAATCAGGATGTCATTTGAAGCCAGACGTATTCGCCTGAAAACGCGAGACCATTTAATTCAGCGTTCTCCAGAAGCGCCGGCGGCCGGCGTTTTCGCCGGCTACTCGTGTCTGAAATGCCGGCTACTTTGTTAGACCAAATTACAAGAAATTTTCAACTTGTGTTCAATTCCGTACAAAACTAATTTCGGTTATCACATAATCATTTTTAAGGAACGCTACGTCGGTTCGTATATATGTAGGCATTGGTCACCCTTGCTTCTGAACGTTTCTTTGTACTCCAGTTCATTTGTATACTACTACCGTTTCTCTTGTTTCCTCAACGTTTTTACGTATGTCAGCTCATTTGTCAGAGAGCGTCATTCTTGTTTTTTTTTTTTTACTTCTTTTCGTACGGTATTAGTTTTTTCTTCCATCATTCTCGTTAGGGCGTTACTCTTTTTTTTTCTAGACGTTTCTCAAACGTTTCTCTGCACGTTAGTTCGTTTGTACTGCATTAATCTTGACTTCAAAACGTTTCTCCGCAAGTTACGGCGTTAGTCGTGTCTTCTTAACGTTTCTCCGCTCGTTGGTTCATG
This sequence comes from Siderastrea radians, assembly GCA_964017195.1. Taxonomy (NCBI): domain Eukaryota; kingdom Metazoa; phylum Cnidaria; class Anthozoa; order Scleractinia; family Rhizangiidae; genus Siderastrea; species Siderastrea radians. The sequence goes on along the minus strand of OZ024897.1, from coordinate 37,718,884 downwards.
TGTAATGCATTCATTTTGACTTCTAAATGGTTTTCCGCACGTTACGGCGTTAGTCTTGCCTTCTTAACGTTTTTCCGCTCGTTAGTTCGTGTGTAATGCATTCATTTTGTCTTATAAATGGTTTTCCGTACGTTACGGCGTTAGTCTTTTCTTCATACGTTATTTCGTTTGTACGGAAGAAGTCTTGTCTTCCACTAAACGTTCTCTGTACGTTAGTTCATTTGTACAATGATCTTGTCTTCTAAATGTTTCAGTAGTATAGTAAAATGGGTGTTCTGTAACAGGCTTTATGAGAGCGTGCTTTATACGACAAAACACACACATGAAAATGAGGGTTCTGGCACAGAAATTTTAAAAGAAGTTTAATTCCTCGAGAAAAAAATGTAGGATAACATGTTTTCACTTGGATATCCACCGACGAAAATGGGAGAGTGGCGCGAACAAAAATATCCTGAAGCAGGAGAAATTCGAGAACCTGGCCGGCAAAGGCAGATCGTCCAAATAATCTTAGCCAAACTTTCCAACATCCAGTGCAAGAAAGAGGAGGATGCACACGAATAGAAGTAACTTTGTACGCTCTTCCTCAACAAAAACTTGATTGTTTGCAAATCAAAATAGAAGGAGCACGAAGTTTTCAAAACAATTGTGTGAAATTCAATTCGAGCCGCACCAAACAAAAAACAAATTCCAACATGCAGTGTATAGGTTCCAAATGCGAAGAGTACAAAAAATATAGAAGAGAATTAGCAAAACACTATTTACAAGAATACCCCCCGAAAACAAAAAAAACGAAAAAAACCACAAACCTGCCAGCAAGAAGGAGAGCATTACAATTTTTGGAAACACCCAAGAACAATTCTTTTCCTGCACCCGGGGAAGAAAAAACAGACAAAGAAACACCAACACATAGAATATTTTTGGAAAAAGAGATTTCTGAAATGGGCGCGTTAGGCGCCGCGTTGTTTGCTTGGAGAAGAAAAAACAACACCCAACAAGAGAAAATGCCGCAGAGTTGCATACAAGTTCAGCGCTTTTGGAATTTTTACCTGCTTATGACAAAAGCAAGGAATTTTCTAAACAGGAACAATTGATCCACCTTCGAAACAGAAAACAAACCCCAAGAAACAACATATAGTTGGTCCCAATCTGCCCATTTTTTGCTTTTTCAGAGTGATATGCCCGACAATTTGTCTTGTAAAGAAGAAACAAACTTTCGAAGAGATGCTCAATCTTTGCAACAAATATTTTCTTGCCGCTGCAGGTGCAAGAATGGAATTTTTTGTATGGATTTCCTTTTTCCCAACTTCCATTGCGAAAAAACTTTTTCTGTTTTTCAACAAATATGGCGAAATTCCAACAAATTTGGAAAAGTGGGGATATATCAGCAGGGGTGTGGCGGAAAATAATCATTATTAACAACATCTTGGGAGCTGGCAGTGATGGTGGCGATGAAGGCGGTGATGGCGGTGGCGATGGTTGTGTGATGACGGTGGTGGCGTTGAATGTGAAGATGGAGGTGATTGCGGTGATGGTGGTATCTACACCATAGCCCAGAGTTATAAAAATGATAGAAAAAAAAAGTTATAACGAAAATATGGGTTCTAATACAAGTAAATATAGTCTTTCTGCTATGCGAGTTTATTCTGAAAATAAAGTCAAATACCGTCTTTTGCAAGAAGCAATGTATTTAGATGAAAAAAATTTAAAATATGATGGTGGAGATAATGAAACTATTGCATTGAATATAGAAGTTGTAATATGTTTGAATTACATTGTTAATTGTGTTGATAGAATAAGTGATATTACCTTTTTATTTCAAACGACTAACTCAATAAAATTGGATGAATCATTATCAAAATTTTTTATAATTGAGGAAATATATCAACTAATTGAAACCTTTTTTGAAAAATTAAACTGGTTTTTATTTGATATTAAATACAATATGACAAAATTAGGTAGTTTGATAAAAAATACAATTATGAAAAAGAATTAACAAAGTATGAAGTTTATCAAACAATTTCAGTAAATAAAATTGAAAACCATTCAAGCGAACTAAAGAACTTAATTAATTCAAAGCTTGAATTGTATCCAAAAAATTATTCATTACTTGAAGAAAAATCTGATATTGAAATTGTAAAGAAAATAATGAAAAAGATTGAGAAAGAAATTAAAAGTATGGAAGAAAAAAATAAAGGTATTGGTAAATACCATGATGACTTTACAAGTTTTCACACCCCCAAGTTAAGTAAAACCCCCTCCCTAACAAGTTTCTTTATACCGCGCCCGAGTCGGCATAAAAACTTGTTTTCCGCTCTTCTCACTAGTTTGAAAATGTATAAATAGCTCACAATACGCCAAAAAGCAATTCAATTTACTTCTTAATATTTCATTCAATCCATAAACATTTTGATGTGTGTTTTCAACAGTAACTGTTTTATCAGCCCATCTTGTTTTTTTTCTCTATTTTCAGGATTTGACAAATCTTTTCAGAGCCCCAGCCCCTTTCAACGGTATCTGTTCAGACAAAGAATCACGATTTTATAATATTTTTGAAGGGCTGCTAAATAATAGGAGAAGAAGAGGGGGGCGGCGGGCCCAGAGCAGAGCGAGGGCGAGGGCCCAGATAAACGTAAAGAAAGTTTCTGCGGAAAAGCGGAAAAATCAAATTGGGCGCAAAAACAGTACTGTCCCAAATGGACAACAAATTTCAAATGGACGAATGAAAAAAGTTTAAGGAATTCGAGTTAATAAAGAAAAAAATTTTCCATATGGTCGTTGGTGTGAGTTTTGCAAGAAAAGAGGGAGCCCCCGAGAAGAGAGATGAAAGTGATTTAAATCCAAAAAAAACACGCCCGGGCGCCAAGTAAAAAACAGCCAGTTTACCGCGGGAATGTGCTCGGGAGCTTGATGATATTGGTGGGTGTTTTAAAATTTTTGAAAACTCTCTTCCTCACTTACTACTTCTGAAAGCCGGTAAACAACGGGCGGGCGAAAACAGACAAAGAGAATCCAACAAATCAAATCCTATGTTTTTTAAAGAGAGAGTAGTAACAGCCAATTGCCGCGTTACTTAAATATTTATCGCATGTATTTTTGTGGCAATTATAATCTTTTTTGCTGTTGAAATTAAGACCACAACAGCAAAAAAATGTTTCATTACATTTTTTGACATGTTTTTCAAACCAAGCTGTACTTTTATATTTTTTTTCACAAATTCTGCATATTAATTGTGTTGAATAAAAAACTGGAGAGAATTCTGTTTTTTCAAATGTGTCATTTTGAAATGCCATTGAAGATGTTGAGCCAGCCATTTAATACAAGAGATACATTATTTCAATAGGGCGGCCGGCATGTAATGCATCATCCGCCCCGTAACATGTAGAAAGCGGCCGGCTTATTACAGCCGCTCCGTTTAATGTAGCAAGCGCTGGCGGCCGGCGGCCCTGAAATCTCATAAATTTTTGCCAATCATTTCAAACACCAGATTAAAATTGATAAACAAAAACTCATTTACTCAACAATACGACGACAATGAGCGCAACTAATGCACAAGATACTGCGAGTAGTACTGAAACAACAAATTCAAATCAATTGCAAAATGTTGGCTTGAAAAGTTTGGCAGCTGGTGGTGGTCTTGTATTATTGATCTTCAGTTTATTAGAACGACTGATAAAACTGTATGAAGAAAAAGACAAAATAAATGAAATAACAATTCAAAAAATCATTGATAAGTGCGAAAAGTTTGAAAAAAATCGTCGTAACTTATACGCAAAAATAATAATAGAAGAAATAAAATTAGAAGCAGAAGAATGTAAAAAAACATTGCATGAAGAAACAAAAAAATTCATGATGACTTTTTGTGGAAATTCATTGAAATTGGTAAAGGAATAAAAAGTAAAGGAGCAGATGCTCTTTTGACGCTGGTAAGTAAATTTTTAGATTTAGTACAAATTGATAACTTAAAGCCATTTCATGAATAGATGAATATGTTATTTTTTTAGTTTTTTGATTGCATCTTTACAATCATAACCTCCTTTCTCCGGCCGGCGCGTGAAATGCATCATCCGCCCCGTTTCATGTCGACGGCCGGCATGAAATGCATCATCCGCCCCGTTTCGGCGGCCGGTATAACGCCCCGTAACATGAAGCAAGCGGCCGGTATATCGCCCCGTTTCGGCGGCCGGCATGTAATGCATCATCCTCCCCGTTTCGTGTAGCAAGCGGCCGGCATATTTATTTACACCCGCCCCGTAACATGAGTGGCCGGCATATTTATCTACACTCGCCCCGTTTCATGCAGCACGCGCCCCGTCAACGGCCGGTATATCGCCCCGTTTCATGCAGCACGCGCCCCGTCAACGGCCGGCATATCGCCCCGTTTCATGCAGCACGCGCCCCGTCAACGGCCGGCATATCGCCCCGTTTCATGCAGTACGCGCCCCGTCAACGGCCGGCTTATTTATCTACACCTGCCCCGTTTCATGCAGCACGCACCCCTTTACAGCCTGTTTCAACATATTTTTGTTGAATAATTATTTTTTTTGTTGATTAGTTATTTTTTTCAAAAACTTTTTTGTACTTTATATAAAAACATTCAGTTTTTTTTGAAAAATTTTTATATAAATTCTCTTTTAATTAAATTTTTTTTGAAATTTCTTTGAAGTACTTCTAAAAAAAACTGAATAGGATTTGATTTGTTGGATTCTCTTTGTCTGTTTTCGCCCGCCCGTTGTTTACCGGCTTTCAGAAGTAGTAAGTGAGGAAGAGAGTTTTCAAAAATTTTAAAACACCCACCAATATCATCAAGCTCCCGAGCACATTCCCGCGGTAAACTGGCTGTTTTTTACTTGGCGCCCGGGCGTGTTTTTTTTGGATTTAAATCACTTTCATCTCTCTTCTCGGGGGCTCCCTCTTTTCTTGCAAAACTCACACCAACGACCATATGGAAAATTTTTTTTCTTTATTAACTCGAATTCCTTAAACTTTTTTCATTCGTCCATTTGAAATTTGTTGTCCATTTGGGACAGTACTGTTTTTGCGCCCAATTTGATTTTTCCGCTTTTCCGCAGAAACTTTCTTTACGTTTATCTGGGCCCTCGCCCTCGCTCTGCTCTGGGCCCGCCGCCCCCCTCTTCTTCTCCTATTATTTAGCAGCCCTTCAAAAATATTATAAAATCGTGATTCTTTGTCTGAACAGATACCGTTGAAAGGGGCTGGGGCTCTGAAAAGATTTGTCAAATCCTGAAAATAGAGAGAAAAAACAAGATGGGCTGATAAAACAGTTACTGTTGAAAACACACATCAAAATGTTTATGGATTGAATGAAATATTAAGAAGTAAATTGAATTGCTTTTTGGCGTATTGTGAGCTATTTATACATTTTCAAACTAGTGAGAAGAGCGGAAAACAAGTTTTTATGCCGACTCGGGCGCGGTATAAAGAAACTTGTTAGGGAGGGGGTTTTACTTAACTTGGGGGTGTGAAAACTTGTAAAGTCATCATGGTATTTACCAATACCTTTATTTTTTTCTTCCATACTTTTAATTTCTTTCTCAATCTTTTTCATTATTTTCTTTACAATTTCAATATCAGATTTTTCTTCAAGTAATGAATAATTTTTTGGATACAATTCAAGCTTTGAATTAATTAAGTTCTTTAGTTCGCTTGAATGGTTTTCAATTTTATTTACTGAAATTGTTTGATAAACTTCATACTTTGTTAATTCTTTTTCATAATTGTATTTTTTATCAAACTACCTAATTTTGTCATATTGTATTTAATATCAAATAAAAACCAGTTTAATTTTTCAAAAAAGGTTTCAATTAGTTGATATATTTCCTCAATTATAAAAAATTTTGATAATGATTCATCCAATTTTATTGAGTTAGTCGTTTGAAATAAAAAGGTAATATCACTTATTCTATCAACACAATTAACAATGTAATTCAAACATATTACAACTTCTATATTCAATGCAATAGTTTCATTATCTCCACCATCATATTTTAAATTTTTTTCATCTAAATACATTGCTTCTTGCAAAAGACGGTATTTGACTTTATTTTCAGAATAAACTCGCATAGCAGAAAGACTATATTTACTTGTATTAGAACCCATATTTTCGTTATAACTTTTTTTTTCTATCATTTTTATAACTCTGGGCTATGGTGTAGATACCACCATCACCGCAATCACCTCCATCTTCACATTCAACGCCACCACCGTCATCACACAACCATCGCCACCGCCATCACCGCCTTCATCGCCACCATCACTGCCAGCTCCCAAGATGTTGTTAATAATGATTATTTTCCGCCACACCCCTGCTGATATATCCCCACTTTTCCAAATTTGTTGGAATTTCGCCATATTTGTTGAAAAACAGAAAAAGTTTTTTCGCAATGGAAGTTGGGAAAAAGGAAATCCATACAAAAAATTCCATTCTTGCACCTGCAGCGGCAAGAAAATATTTGTTGCAAAGATTGAGCATCTCTTCGAAAGTTTGTTTCTTCTTTACAAGACAAATTGTCGGGCATATCACTCTGAAAAAGCAAAAAATGGGCAGATTGGGACCAACTATATGTTGTTTCTTGGGGTTTGTTTTCTGTTTCGAAGGTGGATCAATTGTTCCTGTTTAGAAAATTCCTTGCTTTTGTCATAAGCAGGTAAAAATTCCAAAAGCGCTGAACTTGTATGCAACTCTGTGGCATTTTCTCTTGTTGGGTGTTGTTTTTTCTTCTCCAAGCAAACAACGCGGCGCCTAACGCGCCCATTTCAGAAATCTCTTTTTCCAAAAATATTCTATGTGTTGGTGTTTCTTTGTCTGTTTTTTCTTCCCCGGGTGCAGGAAAAGAATTGTTCTTGGGTGTTTCCAAAAATTGTAATGCTCTCCTTCTTGCTGGCAGGTTTGTGGTTTTTTTCGTTTTTTTTGTTTTCGGGGGGTATTCTTGTAAATAGTGTTTTGCTAATTCTCTTCTATATTTTTTGTACTCTTCGCATTTGGAACCTATACACTGCATGTTGGAATTTGTTTTTTGTTTGGTGCGGCTCGAATTGAATTTCACACAATTGTTTTGAAAACTTCGTGCTCCTTCTATTTTGATTTGCAAACAATCAAGTTTTTGTTGAGGAAGAGCGTACAAAGTTACTTCTATTCGTGTGCATCCTCCTCTTTCTTGCACTGGATGTTGGAAAGTTTGGCTAAGATTATTTGGACGATCTGCCTTTGCCGGCCAGGTTCTCGAATTTCTCCTGCTTCAGGATATTTTTTGTTCGCGCCACTCTCCCATTTTCGTCGGTGGATATCCAAGTGAAAACATGTTATCCTACATTTTTTTCTCGAGGAATTAAACTTCTTTTAAAATTTCTGTGCCAGAACCCTCATTTTCATGTGTGTGTTTTGTCGTATAAAGCACGCTCTCATAAAGCCTGTTACAGAACACCCATTTTACTATACTACTGTTTCTCTATATGTTACGGCGTTAGTCTTGTCTTCTTAACATTTTTCTCTATACGTTACGACGTTAGTCTTGTCTTATAAACGTTTCTCTGTGCATAAGTTCCTTTGTATGGGAAAAGTCGTGTCCTCTAAACGTTTCCCCGTACTTCAGTTGGTCAGTTTGTATGGCATTGATCTTGTCTTCTAAGTGTTTCTCTGTACATTAGTACGTTTGTACGGCATTGATCTTGTCTTCTAAACCTTTCTCCGCATATGTTACTTGTTCTGTGCGGGGGAAGTCTTGTCCTTCTAAACGTTTGTCCGTATGTTAGTTCGTTTGTGCGGCAACGATTAGTCTTGTCTTTCAAACGTTTTCTTCATACGTCAGTTTGTGGGTATGATATTTGGTAGTGTCTGTTATTAGAATGTCTAATGGCGAAAGCAGCGACCCGATCAAATTTTGCTCACTAGTGTTGTTTTATATGGGTTACTTGTTTTGAGGACTCATCCCACATTTTTGGACACGTGGCTTTGGTTTTGCATTTTTGAGTGGGTTAACAACAAAAGGAAAATTTAATATGGCAAGCCATGTGTGGCATTTCTTTCACTGCTTATGGTAAAGACCATCATTTCTGCGTGTCTGTGTATTCACCTTTTCTTGCATAATCCATTGGAGGGTCGCTTACATATTCCAAATTTGTGCAGAAACTGAGCAAAAATAATATATATTTTTTCTCTCTGCAGTGGCCCTAAAATGCCCCAAATTGCTTTTCCAGCTGCATAACTTTCAAAAATTTTCCGGAGGAGCATGCCCCTGGACCCCCCTAGAGACTCGTGCCCTTCGGCCACTCCATTGCCAAGTGCCGGCTACTCTCAATTTCCAACCGCCTCCTATAAAATCTCTGGAGAACACTGCCATTTTTAGTTTTGATACTGTGTTACATTGCCCGGCCGCGAGACGTGATGAAAGTACAAGTCACACAAGACGTGACTTGTTTTTCAGAAACTGCACTGTCACTTGTATCCTTAATATTGTCAGATCTTATTTAAAGCTGCGCAAATCCACGCTCATGTCATGTCCGCATCTGCGTGGACCGTTTATTGTAATCGAAGGTCAAATTAAAGTTGCATTGCATAACTAATGAAGAATACTGTACAATTTTCAAGCAAAAATCGCTTAGAACTCTTCACTTCGCAGATTAGCACAATTCCAGTCTTTCAGTGCCCTATTAAGTGTTTGCAGTAGTACCTTGACTTTTTCTCGTTTTAATTAGCAAATTAATTTCATCTCGGTATATTCATGGGAGATTTTCTCCGTCACCACCTTGGACAGCGGCTATAGATAAACACCTGTGCAAAAGAAAATGAAAATCTGCAAGGCAGAAGTTTTCCCAATGAAGAAAATGTTGAATTTTGGCCTTTTTGAGAATTACTAAAAATCTCTCTTACAGATCTTCGTTTTCTTTTGCATAGGTGTTAATTTATAGTCACTTTCTAAATCCTGAAAATCTGAGGTAGGGTCGTAAAGCTAGATTTTGAGGAAAAAAGGCCCTGAAAAGTCGTTTCCAGTCCCCTCCTAGCGCTCGGTCTGTTATATTTGATATTTTCCAAGCTTCTGGTATCTCTTTTCCAGAATATCATTTCTTTCAACAGTTAAGGCGAGAAATATCCAAAACAAAACTCCTGTTGGCTTTAAACTAAAGATTTATAAGGTTATCTTTCTCTTCTGAAAACTGTAGTAAGCCACTTTAAGTAGCAAGTAATTAGCGCATTAGAATGCATGTGTAAGGCAGTCGGTTAGCTATCTACCAACTACCCCTTTTCGATTTTTGTGAGAATACCTTAAATTTGCTTATGATTGAAAATGAGCTTCGTTAATATAAAACAAAAACAATTCAAACCTTCTCTCTTCGACTTTTTTCCCACATAACCACGCTCACTAGTAACTTTCCAGTGATTAAATATTCACGTCTCCAAGAATTGCCCAAGCCCGCGTGTAAAGTCAACGACTTTGCCACTAGGCAACATCATTTCCTGTAAGCGACAAGCAGACGTCATCGTTTCTGGGCCCTGGAATAGCGCATGCCCCTAGCCAGTTCACATTACCCCACATTACCCCACCGTAGCAAAAGGTTGAATTCTTTAATACATTTTTTTCCCATCTTTAATGGATATCTACATCAATTTTGGATTTATACAGTACGAGGTGTAAAGCAAAGGAGTAAGCTTCACGGAAAGTATATCTCAACTGTATATATGTATTCTGTTGTTCCTGGCGACCAGCAGTCGTTTTTATGGGAGTAATACGACTCCCAAATTGTAGGGGATCCTTTAGAGTTTCCCACCTACATCGCGCGTGACAGGGATTTCGAACATTTGAATCGTCTCCTAATTTGCGCGTAAGTTGAAATGAAAAATCCAAATTGCAAGGAGGAATTGAAAGTTCTTTACGAGATTTCCGATTTCCACGGAAATCCCTCCAGTTAATTTACATTGAACATTGAAAATTCTTCATTCGCAAATTTGTCAATTTTGGATGGATACTCGACTCAAACATGCCAAATCTTCGAAACACTGGTCAAGCGTGCGCTGCCTCTTCTTTGAATGGTGGTCACCGATTATTACAGTCTTTGCCCCGACATTTTCAAGGCTAGCCTCATTCTCAGTTTCCGCTCTCTCTCCTGCGATATGAGGTGACATTTTGTTAGACTAACTTACTCTGAAATAGCCATTCAACCTCGTTCCCAGGATCTCTCATCTCCCCAACCCAGAGGGAGCGGGGGAGATAAAGACCCTGGGAACGAGGTTGATCACCATTGAGTCTTGACTGTTCAGTTTCAGAAAGATATCCCCCTAACGGTGTCCATCAAGAGTCAGTTGGCTTCCTCCTCTCTTTTAACGTCCGAGCCAGATCCAAGTGAGCATCTTGTTTATTTTTCTGTGAAAGAATCGTTACACCAATGAGGCATCAATCCAAGTCGTTGACTGACACAACCGTATGAAGCAAGATGTCTGGCAACGCGTGTTTGCACCTCGTGGGGCGCAAGACGAGCGCCAATAGTGCACCATGCTTGGCGACAAAACGATCCAAGTCTTAAGAGCAAGTAGTAGAAGATATTTCAACAGCTTTCACCATTCTGTTGTTTCACAACTGCAACTTTGCTTAAATCTAAAAATGTCTTTTCAATCGCTTGACATAACCCAACATCGTTACGTTTCGCGTGACTTTCTACAACAGTGCTTTCCTTTTCAAGCGTATTGTCACTCGGAAACCAAGAATCATCTGTGAAGCCGTGGTCTTCTTGGTCTTCAGCTGCGTGCTGTTGCTCGGGTGACAGTTGATCTAAGAGACACCCCGGAGTACCTAGAATGACAGAGTAAAGCAACAAATAACTGCTTGTAACTAGACAGCTTAGACCCGTACAGCCCCTTTTGGTCGCCATAGTCTAGGGTGTAGCAAGACAAATAAATCCCCTTAGATCGGTGAACGAGTACGTTACTAAGTACAACTACTGCTTCTTCACGTTGCGGGACCAGGCCCTCGCTATTTCCTGTTCCTTTATACTCCCGCTAACTCACCTGCTCAATTTTCATAAACAGAGACTCAATATTTATTCAAGACCAATTTTAAAATCTTTAAAATTTTATGGAAGACAAGTTTGCACTAATAATAACCAATCAATCTGATAAAAAGAAAATTAACTAATAGGGCCCGGCAAACTATCAGAAATTTCGAGAAACGGGCCCCTGGAGAAAAGGGGGGGGGGGGTCTGGGGATGAGATTGGTGTAAAACGTAAGCTTGGTGTAGCATGTACTGTTAGATTAATTCTCGCCAAATTCAGCTCCCGAACTGTCGCGAACTAAGTGCACGAGAAAATTATTGAGAATTAGGTACTATGTTATAATCTGAAGCATGCACGCTAATTTCGAGAAGTCGTATTCGGTCGTTCCCTCATATGCACTCAGTTTTAAATCTCCCTTGTGGACTATTGCGAATTAAAACAGTCACAAACGAAAACTTTGTGCTTAGAGGACATTTACGAACATTCGCGTTTCTTTAGCAAATGAATCGCGATGATGTAGTGCTCGTCGCGTAGGACTTTCGAAACCAGTTGTATAAATGGGTGCCAGCGAACCGTTAGGAAATCCTCAAAAACTAAAGCTGGGGGGTAATAATAATAATAATATGCATTTATAGCGCGCAAATTCAACATAGATTTTCAAATGCGCGTTACAAATATAGATTAAAAAATTAGATTAAAAAAATAGATTAAAAAAATAAAATAAAATATAGATTCAAAATTAAAAATTAAAATTATATCTGCACACTAATAAAAAGCTTGTTTAAAAAGATATGTCTTCAGAGCTCGCTTAAAATGACCGATGAAAGTGATTCTCCTTAGTTCTGACGGTAGCTGGTTCCATAATTTAGGCGCAGCCGCCGCAAAAGCCATGTCACCGACGGTAGATGAAGCCTTTACAACAGGTGGTAACCCTGCGATAGACCAGCATCCCATGCAGGGAGTAGAGATACTCCTAGTCGCTTCATGGCACGGACACAGGCCTTAATAATCCACCTGGGCCCATTTGTTCAAAGGGTGGATAATGCTATCCACCGTATAAATCTCTATCCAGCGGATAAATGATAAGAAAACAAGTACACTATCCGCTGGATAGGGGTTTATCCGGTGGATAGAGCTATCCGCTCTTTGAACAACCGGGCCCAGGTTCGTTCAATCAAGAGGATTGAGTAGATAGTATCAAATTCTTCCTTCTACAAACAGTACTTTTACACTTCTCATCACGGGGAATTTGGTTTTAATTGTCAAACCTTCTTCCTGAAAAGTTAGATCCTCAACAAGTAGCCCAAGATAATCTAGGAACTCATGGAAAATATAATTGTGATAGGTCTATTTTACGGTAGTTCTTTAGCACCTCAAGACAAGTATAGTACAACGCTAAATTTTGGCGTGCTCCAGTTGGTCAAATTCGATCACGTGACGCGATAGTGTCTCTCCTCAGCGGACGCCTATCAGTGCATAGTGCCCGTTTTTCGCAATTTTCGCTCAAAATTTAGCGTTGTACAATAAAAACAATAGAGTTCTTCTGTCTCAGGCCCTATGTGTGGTAGGTTCCCTCCGAAATTTGATGTTCAAACTTCATATCATATTTAGTGTGAACATCAAATTTCCTCGGGCAACATATCACATGATAGTGCCTTCGACAGAAGAACTTTATTGTTTAAGTAGAACCAGCATTGCGACACAGCAGTGCATCATAGTAATAAGTGGCAACCCAGAGTGACTTCAAAATAAAAAGCAGCATACCTAGAGAATGACCAGCAGATGCTGACGCATGAGAAGCGGCCACACGACCAAGCTCCAATAGAAATCCCGTAGCTTCATCACACAATGGCGGAAATGTACGACAAAGTCTGACCAGGGTCGGGAGGGTAGGCGTGAAAAATGACGCACGTTTGGAGGCTGGAAGTGTAGCCAATAAAGAACTGAGCCGGCTGAGAATGTACCGGGCCACGCCCATGGCTTTGGGGAGAGGAAACTGCATACAGAGGTAGGAGGCCAGCTGGATGGCAAATAACTGCAAAAGAAAAGAAAAATCATTGATAGCTATTATTACGACTCGACCCTTTCACTTCCAAAGGCAATCAAATGAAATAACAAGCAACCAACGGCGTCAAATGAAAGTAAAGATTTCATCCACAGACTCAACCGTTAGAACCACTTAGTCCACTGACAGAACCTCATTGTACAACACAATCAATTAGCAACAAAGGAAAGTATTGCCTGGTGTCATCCATCATCGCCCGAAAACTGAAGAGTGTGCTACAAGGGAACAGTCCAGTATCAGAAATGTTTCTAACCTGTTTTTCCAGTTGTGGTTGGTTGACGAGCTCACAAATGAAGTCCAAACAGATGTGCATTGAAGGAATGCCGGCTACCGTGACCGGAAGGAGCTCTGCAGGGTAACCCTAAACAACGACAGAGTCATGTTATACCTCCTTACAGTTTATTGTCATTAACTATTGATTAGTTGGCTGGGTTTACAAATGTTGCTGTTTTAAATTTTGTACAATGAACTCTAACCAATCAGAGAAAACGTACCGTTTCTTCAGCCAATCAGGTACTGGTTGCATGTTTTACCGTGCTTTTCCCGCGCTTGGCACCGGCCGCTATATTCCCGCGCTTGGCACCGCACATTTTCCCGCGCTTGGAACCGGTTGCACGTTTTCCCGGGCTTGGCACCGGTTGCATGATTTTATTGTGATTACCGTCTTTGTTCTAATTCGCTTCTAATTGGCTCTCGTGAACAACCAATCAAAACGCTTTGATTCCGATCCGCAGGAGTGGTTAAAAGGGGGCAGGGACGGACGCCGTTAATCACAACCGCCAAGATGTCAAAACGGAAGGTGCCAGAGCCAGAAATACTACCAGGAATATTTTACGTCAAAGAGATCCTAAAGAGAAGAAAGAGAAACGGAAGAGTAGAATTGCTCGTTTCATGGCTTAACTATGAAAATCAGAACACTTGGGAACCAGTGAAAAATTTACCACCAGAGATGGTAGCAGCCTTCGGCAACCGCCGGAAGAAGAGGAAGGCGAGTGCTACAGAGGAAGCTGACGACAGTCAGCCAGAGATGGTAGCGAGTGCTACGGAGGATGCAACCAGTCTCCAAGACAATTTAGTCGAGGAGATCAGCAAGCGGGAGAATTCGAAACAATTCTCCAAGAAAGCAAGATCACGAACAGATGGACAGTTCTACAAGAAGGGTATAAAGAATTTGTCATGGAGGAACTATGTGCGGGTTTTTTTTAAACAGCACCCAGGCTTCGAAATGCAGTGTTGTGGGAAAAAATATAGCATTGCCGATTCATTTATTACACATCGACATCGATTTATACATCACACGCTGAACTGATCGATGGAGCTCAGCATCTAACAACGGCTCTTTTCAGAGCCAACCACATATGATAAAGTCATGACTCATGCTCTCTTATTCCACTGACCAAAAAAGTCATGACCATATATGCTAAAACCGGCTCTTTTCGGAGCCACCACAGACCAAAAAAGTCATGACCATAAATGCAAATACTGGCTCTTTTAGAGCCACTGCAGACCTAAAGAGTGCTAAAAAAACAATCAACAAATTATCGTTTTTAGAAAAGCTACTTTTCATATCCAGATCTAGAATTTCACCGATACTCAAAACATTTTTGTCGTGATTATAAAACTCTGAAATTCGTCAAAGTGCAGTTTTATGAAGTGCCGGAAAAGTTGTTGATCTTCATTGATTTCGACAGTTCGCGAACGACAGATTTTATCAACAAAACTTGCTTTCACTTGCATCGAAAATGTTTCCATTTTTTTATGATTACTGTTTTTATAATCTGCATAATAATATACATACAAAAATTTCTGCAATCTGATTGGCTGAGAGCACCCAAATTTATTTTGAACTTTTGAGTGCAAAAAAGTGAAAATTTGATTGGCTAGTTTGAACCGACTAGCCAATCAAATTCAATTTCACGTTTTTGCACTCAACAATTTAAAAATGTGCATTCAAAAATTTCAAAATTTGCACTCAACTCCAAATTAAAAACAAAAAAATAGTGGATAATTAATAGTGGAGGTTGCAGCAATGTTAGAAAATATTTCTTTTTCGTTTTGGCTGTACTTTTGGCGGGATTTTGTACATTTACACGCGCGTCGCCGATTTCCCGCCTTTCAAACTTTCAAACTAGCTTCCAATAAATTAATTGAAAATATTACCCTGGCGATACTGAGGAGTTTCGCTGAGTTCTACGGACTTTTGGCTGGATCATATCTCATCTGGATCCAGCCACATTGAAAAGGTCTTTTTTCGACAAGATGTGTTTCGGCGGCAAAATTGTCCGCCATCTTGGATCCAGCACACAACAATTTAATTTCAAAATAATTTGTTGCATTCGGCCCACTACTACAGAATGAACCCATGGTGAACCCATGGTGAATCGACAACCAGGATATTGCCGGTGAATCTGCTCTGAATACTCACGTGAACGCAACCTCGTACCCAGGGTCCTCTCTCTTCCTCCCTCGAGAAAGTACCCTGGTTTCGGCTGGTCACGTGTCTCCCTTAAGCAAACAGCTCCCCACCAGGGTGGACTCGCTTTTCTTCAAGAAGCGAAGGGAAAAGCGAATGCAAATCTTTTCACACTGGCACGAAGACAGAGGAATGGAAGTCATTAGCTCACTTTTTTTGAAAGACAGGGACGTTGAAAAAATCTACAGTCTACTATCTGCGGCGTTTCAGAAGCACAAATAATGCAGATTTCCCATCAACAAACTATTTTACGGTAGGCTCGATCTGTTTTGAATTTGATAAGAAGCTGCTCGTATTGCCCGAACAAAATGTCACACACTCATTTGTTTGCTATATATTTTATTTATTGGCCTAATAATGCAAGTAAAATTCTGATAATAAAAGCCCACGCTGCACTTGTGTATTTTTATTTGCAAGCTTCAATGTAATGGTGTAAATCCTGCAGACGAGAGTACAACTTTCCCGTCAACAAAGCTCTTAATTATAAATGTTATTTAGTTTAGCACATTTTTCATTTTGTCATGTCACTGTTTTGGGTGAAAAAAGTTAGGTTTTTTTTCGGTCAATCGGCGGTGTGAGAGCAATTTCGCCTACTCGACAGGAATAAAACAAATTACCATCAAATTCTTACAAGAACGGTGGTCTCAGTCGGTTGGCGCGGCGTATTTAATCTGATTTTACCATCGCGCCGTTTGTCTGTCTTGTGTACGGTTGCCGAAAATTCTGCTGCTCCTTGGAGATGCAAAAATAAATTAGTCCTTCCTAATCCTTGACACTCCATTTCATTTCAAGCGCCGTAAAGCGTCAAGCCGACGGCTCGCCTTGTTGTAAATTTGTTAGGTTGTGACTCGTGCCGGCTTCCGTTGACTATGGCGATGGTTAGCGACAGTGTTTTGAAATTCAGAGACTTGTAAACGTGTTTTTGTGAGTCGAAAATAACATGGACCGCTTCGATGTCGAACGTTCGTATGTAATGAAGAAATACTTGTCTATAAAAGGAGTTCTTATCACCACAAATATTCCTGAAAAAGCTTACATCACCTCCGGTACTTTCCACCATCCTTACACTAGTGACAATCTTACACTTTGCTACCCCTCCCATGAAGTACATTCTTGTTAGCACCCAGATTTTGGGTGCCACGTGACCAGCCGAAACCAGGGTACTTTCTCGAGGGAGGAAGAGAGAGGAGCCTGGGTACGAGGTTGACGTGAACGTGTTTCCATTTTCTTTTCCGTTAACTTTTGACAGACTCGTACCCAGTCGTTACTCTTCGCGCGCCGCGTATCGCAAAGCCTCAAGGGGTGGACCATTCTCGTCCCCAGAGCCCACGATCCTTTTGGTCTGCGCCAAGGATCGAGACCTCTGGCAGGGACCAGGTAACGCGCAAGCGCAATAGCTGCCCATTTTTGTAACCGATAGTAACCGTTATTGTTCAAATTTCTGAGGCTGCGCACAAAAGCCGGAAGTCCGTGATTCGCGGACTTCCTGCTTCGGTCCCTGCCAGAGGTCTCGATCCCTGGCGCAGACCAAAGGGATCGTGGGCTCTGGGGACGAGAATGGGGGTGGACGCGATCCACGTGATCCAGCGAACAGGAGTGCGCATGCTCAATTTCAAACAACGCATTTTATCGTGGGACTTTGCAACAACATACAACAACACAGTCGGTTCACAATTTTCGTCGGGTTTGTTAGCATCTGCAAGCTGAACAACCGACAACAGCAACACGATGAAGTAAGCTTAAGTTTTATATAATAATCTTTAATAATCTTTAATCCAAATCACACCATAAAAGGCATATAAGGATACAGAGTACAAACTAGCGGTTTCTAAGAGAAAGTGAAGTACTCGCGGCCACAGACAAAGAAAAAACAATATGTTACCAGAGGTATTTTTCTCTACCCAGCGAAATACAGAAAAGAGGCCTCTGCTAGCAGGGTAGAGCGAGTAAGACTTAAGTTTTAGCATGATTTTTTACATCGGAGTATTGTGCTAAAATCGTGGCGATTGGGCATTGAACAACTTTTCACTGCATATAGTCAACGTTTTGCCGCAAGTCTCCTGAAGTTCCTTCTCCACTTACACCTACTGTATTCTCCAGATTATTCGCTTAGCTATTTCCGAATATATATATCTTATTAGACGGTTTGATGTGTAGTATGGCTGGATATTTTACGAGTCACGCAGTATTTTGGCGAGCCTTTAAGTTATTTATTATCCAACTGAACTTACTTTTGCCTAGACTTGCCCCAAGTCGCTCGTTTTTCTTTGTATCTATAGTTACTTAAATAAAATCGCTTTGAAATCAAGCGCGAAAGATCACTTGAGTAAAATCGCCTTTGAAATCGCGCGGGATTCATTTGTGTGA
Organism: Siderastrea radians; assembly: GCA_964017195.1. Classification (NCBI taxonomy): domain Eukaryota; kingdom Metazoa; phylum Cnidaria; class Anthozoa; order Scleractinia; family Rhizangiidae; genus Siderastrea; species Siderastrea radians. The sequence goes on along the minus strand of OZ024897.1, from coordinate 37,700,977 downwards.
ACGCGCGCGCGAAGGAAAACAAATGACACTTCATCGAGGAATGGCTCGGAACGAGCGACTTGTGTCACCTGCAGGAAATCGATTCTAGCTGACGTTTTTTGCCGCGAAAATATTGCATCATTTCGTGTGCATTGAGTTGGTTTCTTTTATCGTGTTGACGTCAGTTTCGTGCGCCGTGTGCAGTTGACGCGCGCCGTGCCGTGCCGTGTGTTAAAATTGCGATTTTCTTCCCTTTTTTGTGGGAAATCATACTCAAGGCCCTTGATGGCTCTCTCATTTCTGTAAGATTTAAAAGGGACAGGTACAAAAGAAGACATTTGTAATGTTTGTTCCAAAACTGGTTTAACTGCCGATGTGAGAAGGAAACAAGTCTACTCAAGAAGTAAAAAGTTAAACGCAAGCTTGTCTCGCGAGCAGAGCGCGCTAAGTTTGCGGGCAGAGCGCGCTCAGTAAGTTCGCGCGCAATAATATGATTGACATAATCTCGATGGCGTCACCGGTGGAAAAATCCACCGGTGACGCCACATTTCAGAATTGGCGCGCTGCAGGTGAGACAAGTCGCTTGTTCCGCACGATCCTCTGCCATTTTGTTTTTCATGCTCGCGCGCGCCCTCCGTTTCCGTATCCAGCGGTCTGCGAATCTAACGAGCGACTTGGAGCAAGTCTAACTTTTGCCCAAAAGGACAATTTTGTGAAATCATTTTATTGTCGCGTGACATTGCGTTACTCAACATGACCAGCAATACGATTTTTGATTGGCTAATACGCACAAACCGGTTAAACAAGTTTTCTAACAACCGAAATATAAATGCTGATTGTAATTATTGTATGCTTAAGTGAAAGTGATTGGAAAATATCAATGCATGGTAATATTTTAATGACCTAAAAAGATTTAAGTATAGGCTTTGCCTGTTTGATTATCACTTGTATCATAAAGAACGGCCTACATTGAGTATACATATCAGTTTAATAATATTTTTTCAGGCGCTCTGGTATTGTACATGAAGCTGGTCCAACACCAAAACTAACGAAATCAGATTTGTCAACAATTCTTGCCACTGTAAACAGCAGTAGACTGGAAGAGAAACATTGCAGATCTTGGACGAAGGACGTAGACATTCCTGATCTACCTGCATTAAAGTAAGTGTTGTAAAAGTACTGTAAACATGTTAATGTTCGCTAGCGTTTAATTTCTTGACCTTCAAAATGGCGACCTTCAATTTGACCTTCCATGAACTTGGAAGGTCAAAATGAAAAGTTACATTAATTAATATTAAACACTAAGGCCAAACAAAAATGACCTTCCAAATGGCGACCTTTGTTTTTTGGCCCAACGAAATGGCACTAGAAATATGTCTTGTAAATCATGGTCTGCAAAAACATATCGCATTATGTAATATGATTCACAAAAGTTAAGTTTGATTTATTATTCTCTCAAATTTTTCTTTCAGGCTGAAGATCGAAAGTGATGAAGGATTCATTACAGTTCGCGGTTATTCTTATCTCATGACGAAGTCGTTGAAAGCAGCATTGTTACACATCATAGACGATTTGGTGGCAGAACTTCAAACTGCAGCACACGAAAGACGAAAGGTTTTGATATACTACGGGATTCCAGCAATTGGAAAGTCTGTTACCGCACAAGTATTAGAGTCCTATCTAGGATTGGTTTATGGAGTTACTTGGTTCGGAAGCTTCTCTCATAAGATGAATGCAGCTGACACTGAGGCAACAGTAAATGCAATGATGAAGCCTCCTCCATCTGATCCCAACGTACATGTACATGTACCTGATCCCATAGAAGCGAAGGTGTTAATTTTTGACCAGGCCAACTGTGACATCATTTCGGCAACCAAATTACTTTCAGTTTGTAGGGGTCGTGAGTTCCCCATCATAATGTTCACCTCTGGACATTTTGTTCCAAGTAGCGACTGGATTAAATGTCCCAAGAAAGTCAAAGTAGAAACTATTCATATGACACTGACCGTTGAGGAAGGAGTTACATTGACACAACTGAGTGAGGAGACTGTGACACAATTAATGAAAGTTTCCCCAACTTGCGGGGCACTGCTACATATGACTGTAGACGAGGACACTACTACTGAAGAGAAGAAAGAACAGGGCATGGTGGACTACACAGATTCTGCGCTTTCGCAAATAGTGCCAATAGTGTGGTATAGGTCTTATTACCTGATTCGACAGCACTCCTTTGAAGAGGCCAAACAGCTAAAGACCTTCAGGACGACTATCCGGGACATGCAACATTTTCTATCATTCATGCAAGACAAGAAAGGTTATAACGACAAATCCTTCAATGCCATTTGGAAGCAGATCTTCCCCTTTGACATGAAGGATGAAACCCCAGAAGATCAGCTGGCTTTCAAGTTCTTCCCTTTCACAGACACAGGCTTTGAGATTGCCCCAGGTGAACAGCTGAGATTCTTTACATTTTGTAGGCAACAGGACCGTGGCGACGAAGCAATGCTCGAAAATGCTCGGGCTGTGTTTGAAGCTAGCACTGGATCTCTTAAAGGGCTATGTTTCGAATTGATTGTTCGCCTTTATTGTCGCATCAATCAGTGTGGACTGCGTCCCACCGATATGTATGCAGATGAATTCCATCGCGTACAGATTTGTGAGGCCTTTGATTGCAAACGACTTGTTGATCAGTTGTTTTGCAAAGATAACTGCACAGAAGCAGCATGTCATGATGTCAACATTTGGTTTTCACTTGATGTTTCGGGAAAACAGAAATTTCCAGGGTATGATTTCGTCTTAGTTTCTGGACGATCCGACCATGAAAAAAAATCATTTTCCCTTGGTTTAATGTATCTTATTCAATTAACGGTCAGTCTTTCCAGTAAAACCCTGGATAAGAACTCCATCATGGTCAGGGAGTACAACAAATTTATGTGCGAATTGAGCCGTCAGAAGTGTATCAAAGGAGACGATTGGATGAGAGTAGCATGTTACATTTGTATGCCTTATGCCAAGACCCAGACATTGCTAACAGAAACCCTGCAATTAAAACAAGAACACAAGGAAGAACTTCGGCATATAACTGAGAACCCCAGAGAATCCCTATGTGCTAAAGTGATTTATACTGATCTACCTATCATAAAACCTCTGAAATCTTAAGGGCTCTTCCAGAAAAAAACGTGTGGGGGGGGGGGGGGGCGAACTTATTTGACCCATGGGTTCATCCTAGTAATTTGTTGAAATCCAGTAAAAACTCTTGGTAACAAATATTACATGGTTGGCATAGCTTTGGTGATATTGGAAAGGGTTTAAACAAATTCCTGGGATGAACCCATGGGTCCAATTAGTTTCCAATATCACCCAAGCTTGGGTGATATGGTGGACCCATGGGTTCCCCTCCTCCTCCCCTCCCCTCCCATCCCCTCCTTTCCTGGCCCCAGTCCCCCCTCCCCTCCCCGAAAGCCGCTACGCAGGCTAGCTATTTGATTGTTCCCTCGATTAAAATTTTTGAAAAAGGTGAGCAAATATGGAAGTTATAAAACAGACATATATCTATTTTTCTCATTTTCTCTTGGAACCAGAATTCGAAGTGCCACGCAGACCTTATATTTTGTACCTTTTAATTTTAATTTTGATATTTTTAATTATAGGCCTTATTGTTTTAGTTGTGCATGGTGTTCGTACTGACTCTTTGTAAATAATTATTTTTTCTGTAAATGTATATATTGTAAAAGTTGTAAATATAATAAAATGTAAATATAAGTGAAAATTTGTAAATTTGTAAATATTTTTTCTGTAATTATTAGGACAAGTCGTAGTCTCCTTCGCAGCCGTCTTTAGTGTCGTCACGCAACGCTCCCTCCACACTAGTTAGCTAGAGCGTTGCGTGGGACGAGACAAGCCGGTATGTCTTCCTTGCTGACAAATGTCTGCCCCGCAGCCGTTCTTTGTGTCGTTCCCTCAAAAAAACGTTTGAAAGTTTGAAAGGCGGGAAATCGGCGACGCGCGTGTAAATGTACAAAATCCCGCCAAAAGTACAGCCAAAACGAAAAAGAAATATTTTCTAACATTGCTGCAACCTCCACTATTAATTATCCACTATTCATTGTCTGTGTCGGTTCATCCTAGGAATTTGTTTAAACCATGTCCTGTTAGTTCCCAGGAGTTTTTACTGGATTTCATCAAATTACTAGCATGAACCCATGGGTCAACCATATCACCCAAGCTATGCCAACCATGTCCTGTTAGTTACCAAGAGTTTTTACTGGATTTCAACAAATTACTAGCATGAACCCATGGGTCAACCATATCACCCAAGCTATGCCAACCATGTCCTGTTAGTTACCAAGAGTTTTTACTGGATTTCATGAAATTACTAGCATTAACCCATGGGTCAACCATATGTTAGTTTCACTGGATTTCAACAAATTACTAGCCTGAACCCATGGGTCAAATTAGGTTTGATTATAACTCTTGCTACAACAACCATGTCCCGAAGGCTCTCGACAAAACACTGAATTAGTGAAAAAAAAAAAGAATTAGCTTGGAGAAATTATATCAGACATTTCTTTAACACTAGTTAAAAAAAGAAAAGCATAAAAAACAATGTTATCCGTAAAGTACCATATCACCCATTTACTTATTCTATGTGTCGAACACTATGGTTTTGACTTTGGTGGCTTAAATGCAGAAATGTATTGGTTTTCTGGTTTCGTACGACTCAGAGGTGTAGGAAGCCTATCGGACCTGAACCCAAGGTGTCACGGTACCTGACACGGCCATGCGTTTCTGTCATGGATCCTTTGGATGTTGAAATTCAGTGGCGGCCATTTATGAATAAGGTCTATTCATATTATAATTTAGTATGGCGATTAAATATCTTAATACATTAATAGCGAACTTTCAATTGAGTTTAATTATATTCAATAATGCCGATTTGGCTAATGTTTATTATTCTAAATAAGTATCTTAATACATTAATAGCGAACTTTCAATTGAGTTTAATTATATTCAATAATGCAGATTTGGCTAATGTTTATTATTCTAGATTAGCTTTGATTTATAATCTTCAATTATTTATGTAAAAAAGTGTGAAATAAAATATTGAATTCATTGTACTCGTCGTGTTCAAAAACTGGTAAAAACCCATGTGGTCAATTTGAACCCATGGGTCAAATTAGTTTCCAGTATCACATAATTTTACTAAACTTTCTTATGGAGTTTTCAATTCAATTTTAGATTCTTATAATTCGGCGTAGCTCTGTCATCCCCTAATTAGTGAGTGGCCGCCTTTGACGCGTGCCCCACTCCCCCCTTAGCTACATTATTGCCGTTAGTGAAAACTCTTGGGAACTAGCAGGACATGGTTGTTGTTGCATGAGTAATAATGAAAACTAATTTGACCCATGGGTTCATCAAAGAACTTTGTTTAAACCCAGTGAAAACAAATTACTAGCATGAACCCATGGGTCAAATTAGTTTCCAATATCACCAATGCTATGCCAACCATGTCCTGTTAGTTCCCAAGAGTTTTCACTGGGTTTAAACAAAGTTCTATGACGAACCCATGGGTCAAATTAGTTTTCATTATTACTCATGCAACAACAACCATGTCCCGCTAGTTCCCAAGAGTTTTCACTGGGTTTAAACAAAGTTCTATGATGAACCCATGGGTCAAATAAGTTTCCGGTACCATTGAAGTTCTGCCCACCAAGTCCCGTTAGTTCCCAAGACTTTCCACGGGGTTTACACAAATTCCTAGGATGAACCCATGGGTCGAATTAGTTTCCAATATCACTAGGGCTATGCCAACCATGTCCTGTTAGTTCCCAAGAGTTTTTACTGGATTTCAACAAATTACTTGCATGAACCCATAGGTCCACCATATCACCCAAGCTATGCCAACCATGTCCTGTTAGTTCCCAAGAGTTTTCACTGGGTTTAAACAAAGTTCTATGATGAACCCATGGGTCAAATAGGTTTCCGGTACCATTGAAGCTCTGCCCACCAAGTCCCGTTAGTTCCCAAGACTTTCCACGGGTTTTACACAAATTCCTAAAACCCATATGTCAACCAAATCACCCAAGCTATGCCAACCATGTCCTGTTAGTTACCGAGAGTTTTTACTGGATTTTTATGAAATTACTAGCATGAACCCATGGGTCAAATTAGTTTCCAATATCACCAAAGTAATGCCAACCATGTCCTGTTAGTTTCCAGGAGTTTTTACTGGATTTCAACAAGCTACTAGAATGAACCCATGGGTCAAATTGAAGTCATGCCATTGAAGCTCTGCCCACCATTTCCCGCTAGTTCCCAAGAGTTTTCAAAGTTCTATGATGAACCCATGGGTAAAATTAGTTTTCAGTATCAGTAGTGTTTGCCCTACTGGCTATTACGCTATTTGCTTTTGCTGCAACTGGTCGTTTCTTTTCTTTTCAAAAATCGTAACTTGAATCAGATTTTTCTATAAAAATGCCTTACAAAACCAAAGCCACCTGAACTGTAAGTGAAAGTTGGCGTTACCTGAAAGTGCACGAGTTTTGCAATGTCCGGAACAGCGATAAACATCTGATGAAGCTGAGAACAGACTCGGCACTGAATCTCCCGCAACACTGCAGTTCCACTACAACCTGGCTGATCCTAACAAGCAAAAAATATACAGGTTTACAGGGTTCTATCCAGGGTTTGTCGTTTAGGGGAGAAGTCGGGAGTGGCCAAAGGCCAGGAGCTTCCTAGGTGGATCCGGACTTAATTTTTCGATTCCAGTAAATGACCGCCTTCTAAGAGCAAAATTACCAATCAACAACGACTGGTTTTCATTAAGTACAAGACTTTATAGCAACTTTAGTTTCCTTATAACTGACTACGTCTGATGAAATTCACATTGCAATTCTATGATGGGGTACATTTTTCCAAAAAGATTTCCTTACTAGAAAAATTTTGCGAGCCCTATTTTTTTTTCCCCAAAAAATTTTTCCACTGAAATTGCAAAAATCAAAACCCACAAAAATTTGACCACGCACAATAGGTCGCTTGGGTTTGCTGCTGGTTCAACAGACCTGATCCTGGGGAGTTTTCACACAGACTTCCAGTAGGATCTGTATTGCGGCACTCTCCTGTGCTGTCACCAGAGCGGCCCTAAGTTCCTCTCTCTCCTGCTCTACAGCCATGCCTTCAGTCCTTGATGCAGGGTGGGCCTGCAGGTACTGACTCAAAAGGGCCCTAGAACCTGCCAAGTAACCCATGAGCACGCGCACAAGGATATCAAATAAAGGAGGGCATCTGCAACCAAAGAAGGAACACGAAATCAATACAAGGGCATTAACAGATTTAACAGTGGAAGTTCAACTGTCTAGTAGTCAAATACCCTGTAGGCTACGTAAGTAGGTAAGGTCTGCAACTTTAGAAGCTCACCTAAGACAGCGCTTAACCTTGGAAATACTAGAGAGATTTAGAAATATGTTAACTGCAAACGGCAACGTCAGATCCAAGTTTACATTTCTCAAAGTACATGAGGGTAGTGAAGAATGATTCTCACGAAACCTCTCACCTTCACTTATTAACGGTAAACGGCCAACCGTAACAGCGAGCAAAATCAAGGTCACGTGTTTATTTCTGCCGTTTGCCGTTTTCCATAAGCACGATTCTAAACGTCTCCAGTCTCTACAAAATGGCGTCATTTTCGCATCAAACATAGCGACAAAGTAATAGGTACTTTGTGTAGGCTTACCTGAAGACTCTCCTATCGCATCTCAGTACTGTCAGAGGATCTTTCATAATGTCCTCATCTGTATACAGCTGAGGTGTGATGTGCGGCACAGGAGTCTCTGCTGGGCACAGAGTGTTGACAGTCGCCAGCCATAATCTGTGTAGAATGATCAATAGCAGTCAAGCTTATGCGTGATCTCACCTCTCACCGGAAAGTCCTAATAAATTTTTATGTAGAAAACTACAAGGGTGATCATCAGAAATTTTAGAAGAAACCTCTACGCTGAACTTATTTCCACTCCCAAGTACCAGCAATTAGTTCTTGTGGTATTGCTTTCTGCTTTGATATCCCAAGAGATACTGAGATAACTCCTATGCAGCACTAAAACAAGAATTCGAGTCCCTAAAATGTGTTACGATCGATCACCCGGCACACTTTCAAAAGGAAGGCGAGCTCCTCAGGTTATCGACAGTTTTGGTCCCCAGTTTCTGGTCTTTTTAAAATATATTCATCTTACTTGCGAGGTATGACAGTGTTAACCTTCGTCCACAGTTCACAGCACAGTGTCTGCACTCGCCGCGGGACCCCAGGCTCCAGCAATTTCGTCAGTGCCTGGACCAGCACATCCATGTAAGGGATTAGGGCACTGGGGTCTAGTCGTAACAGTCTTCTGAGTAACAGCAGCGCAGAACAAGGATTGTCTGGCAGTAATGACAGAGCTGTTGGACGAGAAACGATCAATGTGTAAGACTGGACAAAAGACAGTGTCACAGATGCCCACATGCTTCCATGAAACATAAGATAGGTCTTGTAGGCCCACCAACACAGACGTCTTTTCCAGTCAGTCTCAAGGTCAGTGGTTATAACCTAACTCTGCCCTCGTGCTGTTTTCTTAAATTCGATTTAACAATTTTCGCAACAGCGCGCGTTGGATTTTACGTGCTGTTAAAATAACCAACAAGGCACAAAGCGCCAAATTGGTTACAGCCACCACATATCCAGCGAGCGCGTTGTTTTATTACATTCCCAACCTCTGTAAGCGCTAATGATCTTTTTGGCGTATCTTTCAACTACACGTTTGATCGTCGTTGCACTGCACGTGGCATTCAATTTCCTTATAAGGTAAAAATCGGAGTTGTTCACTGATAATCTGCGTGCGGTAAGCCAATGAGAATTCAAAGCGAGAAATTCAATGACGGAGATTGAGAATTTAAGAATCCACATTGAGTGTTTACCATTTAGAAAAAAACCCAGAAATTTCGGTTAGACTGTAAACGGTAAGGCCATTTCGGTTTGCCCGACCGGAAAATTTCCAAAATAAACGAAACGTCTTGAGAGGTAGTCCAAAATTCCCAACCGGAATATCCAAAAATTGTGTTCTATTTGCTTTTTGTCTACCAGACTCTCTGTAAATTAGAGTGAATTGCACAAATGGTACATGCTAATCTCGAACGGAATTTCCCCTACGGGAGGTTTTGCTTACCATTTGTACAAATCGTCGACCAACCGGTTTCCCCCTGTAAATGATAAACAACCATTCTTTCTCTCCACCCGGGTGCATAAATGGATACCGGAGAACCATTAGAAGTAATTCTTTGATTCACTGTTCTATCCTCCCAAGCAGGGCTAGTATGCTTCCTGCTACAGATCCAGCCATGTGGATCCCCTGTGGCTCAAGCACCACCAAACTTACCTTCCTGTAGGCGTGACGGCGAACATTTTATATTCGGCAATGGAGACCCTGCTGACAGAGGGGCAGTGAATACCTCCTCCTGTCTCAGCCAATCATCTACTAGACAAAGGTGTGGCAAATGGGTGTTGATTAGCTGCAGCAGGGGAGCATAAAGACCCCGGAATTCTTGGCGTCGACTCCTGGCCTGTTCCAGCAAGTGTTTGATGGGGATCTGTGAGAGCAGCATGGGTGAAAGCCACTGAGGTTGAATGTTGTTAGACACTGAAATCAATGAAATGGAGGGAGCGTTAGTATTGGTTGAGATTCCATTGTGTTGTGAGGTTAAAGTAAAGGATCTGGGAAGAAAACATGATAGCCACTGAATTAGCAAACCTCCCAAATTAGACCCTCATCAGAATTGTCAATTTAACCTTAAGATGTGGGTCCCGCACCCTTCTCCACTTTATGCCTTAATACCCACCCCAATCCCAAACTAGGTCTAGTCGCATTCCTTTTAGCCAATCTAAATCCACATTTTGTGATCGAAAATTCGATTTTACGTTCTATCTAGGAGGAGGCCAATCAAACGATCCACGTAAAGAGCTGGACTGTTCAGATTGGTGTCTGAATCCGCTCTCACATTGTGCATCCCATTTAGCAAAACTTTGATCTTGGATTCATCTTTCTTACAGTGTATATATTTACCAAGCTTAAAATTTACCACCTTTCTTTTTCTATCATCACACAGGATGCTTTTGACATTGCTGATCCTAGCAGTATGCAAGACGCGTGTCACAATAAACCTAGTAAACAAGACCTAGCTCACTATGAGTCTTACAGTAGTTCAGTATTTAGACCGTCTGACCCGTGAATAGAAGGTCACGGGTTCAATTCCCATCGGGACTCAGATTTTTTCTTTGTCCCACTCTTGTGGCATAATGATTATACATCTTTCTTCTGGATAGATCTGTTTTGAGATTTATGTTCCTGCTAGCATGAAAATCCAAACAATCCAAATAGACTAAATCTAATACTGGACTTACTACGGGAATAGAACCTTGAAATGAGATGAGATATAAAATAAAATGATTTGGTGGTTGAAAAGTTTAAAGATATAATACAAACAATAGACCTACGGGCATTTAGTCTACATTTGACCAATAAAACATGGATCGAAAAGCACCAACCATATTTTACAGTCTTAACAGCCAATAACATCGTGGCTGACCAATAGCATCGTGAGTTCGTCGACTAATCACAATCAGTCCTTCTCAGGACTACACTCACCAGGACAATCATACTTCAATGACTTATGATTTGACTTCTAATTCAAACCGTTCACAGTGAAACCAAAAAGACTAAATTTGAAAATGGAATGATTGAAAGGAATGAGATGATGACATAAAATAAAAAGTGTTGGTGGTTGAAACATTTGAAGACATAATAAAAATTGTCACTTATCATCTATGGACAAGTGGCAGAGAAGAGTAGAACACACCAGTGGCTATTTGGTTCCAGTTGTTTGTGCCTTACCTAAAGACTTCATATTGGAAAGAAGACAGTCTTGATAAGTAAGAACATAGTACAACATCAGAATCTGTGATGTGAGGCGGGATGATAATTCTGTTGCTACATACACTGAGCTCCTTCTTATGGGTCCAGGAGGGAGGCCGTGGATTCTGAAAGCAGTTCCTTGCTCCTGAACAAGTTTTGAAAACAGATAAATGGGCTTTTAATCTCAAGATCAGTGGGTCAACCTAGATCCCAACCACTGTGTTGTTAACTTAGACAAGAAACGTTTCCCTGCAGAACACTGAGCCGAGTTGAGTCTTCAATGGCATCATGCTAGGTGTAATTATTGCATTTCATACTACACGTAATGATAATTTGTTTAATCGGTTTTCCTTTTTGAGTTCAGTTGTGGGGAAAACAAGACCTCAAGTTTTGTTCACTAAGGAAAGTTGTACTGGATGAATTACTAATAGGGGAACTAAGTAAAAAAGTGGGCAAACCCATCTAGCCAGTCATAAACAACATGGGTGATAGCAGAGTTGGCTAAAGCTGACACAACATGTGAGCTGAAGGCACACAGAAACTGAAGTGCAGGAAGTACCATAAAAGAGAGAAAAATTTGAACACAGAAAGAGAAAATGTTTGTGGTAAAAATGTCAACAAAAGGCACACAGATCATTGGTAACAGAGTATATCTGACACATGCCTGTTGATCTGCTGCAAATACTGACATGACTTCAGCATCAGTGAATCCACGCAGGGTGAATGCAGCTTCCTTGTTCTTCAATGATTTGCCGCTGGACACAGGATTGATCACAGAATGAACAAATGCTTCAATAAGAGGAACAACAAGAGGGTGGAGGGGAGTCATGCAACAACAGATCTGTTTGTACACCCAGTCCTGCAGGATAACAAACCATTACAAGCAAGAGAGTCAAAAAATTATTTTTAAGCAATATGTACATGAGTAAACTTAATATGTAGTTTCAACACCAAAGAAAAACTCTGAGTCTCCTTGACCTTCTGTACGCTAATCGGATGTTCTTGTCACCAAGCTACAGTAGGACATGTGGCAAACTAGATTTCCCTGTAGCTCAGTAATTTATTAAGAAACATTTTATCGTACATGGAATCAAAAGTCTCCTCTTTCCCTCTGCCCTCCCCAGCCTCCAAACACAGAGGAAAAGACTGACAAAGATGAATTCCAGTAATCATTGCTTAGTGTCTCCTTGATTTTCAAGTTATACCAATCTTCAATAACTGTTTCTATTTTTCTCTAAAGCATCTAGGCAGTCTGGAATCCTAAATCCTTGAATTTGATTGGTTAATTACGCGTGTGTAGCCAGTCCAGCTTTTATCCAGACTGGGTTGCTAGGTCCAGAATCCACAGGAAACCCTGAAGCGAAATCATTTTTCTCCAGCACAACGAAATGTTGGTTTTTGCCTCTTAAAATGGAACTTTTTCCTCAATAATAATTGGCAAAGTGAAAGGAAAAATCAGCAATAGAATACAAGGATTGGTTGTTCTCTAAAAAGCGAGTATTCATGTGATTTTGTAAACAAAACCTTGCTGGTTTGCTTTTCTTTGAGTTGTAGTTTTAAGTTTCTACCCGCCATTTGCCGGACTTAAGCTTGACCAGCTCCACTGCAAATTAGTCTTTTGACCTCCCGGTTTGCCAGTTGAAATTTGGTTAGTTTCCATGGAGTTTTCTATCCTAATCTTGCTCTATTTAGCTATATTTAAGACAATAGGATTCTTAGCTAAAATAGTCAAATATAAGCTTAAACCTTGTAACACCGTGTCTTTGAAAAAAACTTCTGACAACAAGTTTTCTGGTGTAGTTTTCTCTAGGCACCTATTTGCGAAATTATGACCAAGAACAAACAGAAAAAGGACAAATGCTAAACTGGTAAGATATCGGAGGCAGAGACTAAGGAGTGTGAGTAGTTTCCATTGAAAGTCTTACTTGTTTCCAACGTGTCATTTTACGTTGAACAAAACAAAGCTTTACGCAGAACATTTTATTCGCCTGTTAGCAGGTGTTTTTCAAAATTCGTTTTTTAGTTTACCGGTAATATCTCTATAAACTTGTTATGAGATTTCAGTGTTTGTTCTTCACACTTTTTGCTCTACGATAAAATTTAAGCCCTGTTTTATCGTTAGTCTATCCTTTTCCCCTACTGTTGGCCAGTGACTCTTTCTTGTAAGCTTAAACTTAATTCTAATTTTGATCACAAGTTTTTGCACGCGTAGAAACACTGTGTACAAACCAATTCTCAAACAATTTGCTTCCTTTCGTCTACACCCGGTAAATACTATATATCTATTGATTTGATAAAAAAAAACAGTATTGGTGTTGGACCCTATTTTTAAATACCATAAATCCTCTATTAAGCCCCCTCCTCTCAAATAAGCTCCCCTCTCTAATAAGCCCCCTCTTTTCAGAGGAAGAAAGGGTTATTAAGCCCCCCCTCCCCCCTTATTCTTCACAACCAAATTAATAAATGATAGACTATATTAATTAATCACGACTGTAACACTTCATGTGGACTGATCCGGTATGGTTTATTCACGTGCTGGAAGTTCAGATTTGTTTTTGATCTTCGGCTGCATGACCTCCAACTTCATGTGCTTGAGCTTTTCCACTTTGCGTCCTAGTTCTTTATGGAGAATTGATACTATCTTCTGGTCGTTTGAAAAAGCAGTATAGTGCACCGGAACCACAAGTCCGTCCTCAAGAAACCTCACTCCCATTGGTGAAAATTCTAAGCTACATCCTTCACGAGATAAAAATTTACACAACAGAAACGACAGTTCTGTATGCAAATGTCCAACTAATTCTTGATCTTGAGTGCTGCTGGTAGACAGGCGGTAAATACCAACCACTAAATTAAATAAGCTTGCCCCCCCCTCAAATGTGCTTGAAATAAATAAGCCCCAGGGGGCTTAATAGAGGATTTACTGTAAAACAACTGGATAGTAAATTTGCTTTGTAGCTCAAGCTATCAAATGATACATTAGGCTCTTGGCCAGCCAAAGTATTATTTATGGTCTACTATAGTTTATAAGAGGCCACTTCAAAGTATTCTGATAACTTTATAATATTTAGGTGAAAATTCTGCAATTGACCTTAACTGGCACAGAATGCTTGGTGAATGCCCTGGAGCGGAGCAGCTGATGCATACAGTGAATTGGCAGAAATCCAGCATCGTCAGCGCTCAGCTGTGGAGTCACTGGGACTGTTACTGCATGAGCTGTCACCACCTGTCAATAGACAAGCATGCAAAGGGGTTGACGATTGATTTAACATTTATATCTCTTGTACATCTGATTTTGTTTTAACTTTTTCACAATTTAAATAACCATTTGAATTCTTACATACAAGTGGAAAGCCAAACCATAACTAAAATTATATTTTCAAAAATATTGCTAGTTTATCAAGGATTACACTGTCCCGATAATCACTGGACAAGTCTGTAACAATCATGTGACAAAAACAAAACAGAACAAAAAAATTAACACAAAAAAAATATGGATATAAGACTGAATTGATCTAATTGGTATTGATTCATTTGTGGAGAAAAGCAAGTTCATCACAGTGACAATTGATTTTCTTGGGGCATTTTTATGCGAGAGGTCTACAGCCACGTTAAGTAACATTCTCTACAAACCTTTTCAGGAAATATTTCCTGGGTGAAGAGAGTTTTCATTCTTGTAAGTGAACCAAGCCTGATATTCATGCCAAGAACAGAGCACACAAGCTCAGCAACAGCTTCCATCTGACTTGCATGAAAGTGAATTGCTATCAGAAGAAGAATTTCTCCAAATGACGCATGGACTCCACTTGCAGCTTCATAGTGTGCATCTTCTTTTGACAGCCACTTGATCCACTGGGTTACAATTTGCTCATGTTCTGGAGAACTGCAAATAAAAAATAATTTTGATCTGTAATAAAGTTCCTGGTTAAGCCCCAATACTAACATCTATATTCTCCTCACTATTCTCCTTATATTTCTCATGTTACTAGTTAGGAGAATTTGATTAAAAATCAAGACATTTTTCAGTTGGTGATCATTTCCTTTGTTCTCATGACCTGTATGTTTGATCAAGTAGTAATACCATAAGGAGAAATTAGATGCTTGTCACTCTTGAGGCTTAAAGGGTTAACAGTGTTTTGAAGTCAAATGTCTCATGGGGTTAGGGGTAATACTACTCCCCCTAGAAGGGAGACTGCTGGTGCTGCTGTTGAGTTTCTTGACAGTTAAAGGGAACCAGTGATGTTATAACGTATGTACCTCAAACTGCTCTAAATCTCTCCCAGAATCCAGTGAAATATGTAAAATCTTGTAGATCGCAAGGATTTTCCAGAAAATACACTTCACATTTCAAGCTTTTACACCTGCGAGTTCGCCTGTGGCCGCCATCTTGGAACACGCAATGACCCCTGGGATTGATGACGTTTCACGGCTCCCAGTTAGCGCGAAATTTAAATTTTCCAAGAAATTTGTTGTTTTTCTTTTGGCGTGAACATGCCGAAGTGTAGCGCATTTGGCTTTAATTATTCTACAAAAAGTAAGAAAAGTAAGAAAAACCCAAATACAAGATTTTACAGATTTCACTGGATTCTGGGAGAGATTTAGAGCAGTTTGAGGTACATATGTTATAACATCACTGGTTCCCTTTTTAAAGGAATTTTGGGATCTTAAAAGATTCCAAAATAGACTTTTTAAATCCAATTTCCCACTTTGTGCAGCATTTTTTTCCTGTCCTGTCATCACATACCAGTCAAAACTTCATCCTCATCGTACTTTGGACTAGATGAAGTAAAATAATTAATGGAGTTGTTGGATTTGGTGTTTTTCATCCCACTTCCCCAAAATAGATTCCTGCTTCCCACCAACTATTTCATCCCATACAATTAGGCCTTGAAAGTTCTAAGCATGGTGAAGCCCTACCGTATAACCACCCCATTTAACCCTTAAAGCCCTGATATAAAAATGCGTATTCTCCTTACTGTTTTCCGTAGATGTCTTATGGAACTAGTAAGGAGAATTGTCTAAATGTCACGACATCATATCCTTAATGATCACTTCCTTTATCCTCATCACTTGAATGTTTGAACAAATAGTGATTAATGTCAAGAAAAATTTCATTTTCACCACTAATAGGGCTAAAAGGGTTAAAGAGACACCTGATTACAACAGCCAATATTTTATGGCCCAAACAAACACCCATACAGTTATTTTCTTAAGTTAAAATGACCTTACTTCAGTCACCCCTTAATACTGCCAGCTTTTTGTAGGTCATTAGTGACTGGATTAATGAGTTTCACAAGTATACCAACATAATTTCCACCTCTATTTTAAGCCTACTCCTGCATCCCAACAAATCTATTTCAGACCCTTACAGCTCAACAGTAGTACCTAGATGGAGTAAAGTTACTTACTTGAGGGCAAATGCTCAAAGCACAGAGACCATCTGGATTGGCGTCAAAAGTCTAGCTGACTAAGCACTTTATTAAAATGTGAACAACTACATGCAGCAAAACCTTACCTCATTATGTTAGTGCAGACCAACAGGGTACAAAGTCCAACCACCACAAACCTCACCCCTGTGGCAGTGGGTGGGGGGTGACATGTGATGAGTCGGAGTAACGTCTCTGCTTCCTGCTGACTGAGCTTCATTCCTGCTAGTCTTTTGAGAGCACAGTACAGTCGCAGCAGGGCAGTGCCCTGAATAACATCTTCATCTCGAATCTCCACAGTTTCAACTGTTTCTATGGTGATCTTCTGCACTGAAGAACTCTCTTCTGTAAGGTCATAATCTGTACTCACTTCCATGGCTATTAAATGGATTAAATCAACATAAAACAATCTTCCAAAGCTCTGGGGCACAGCATTTCATTATGTCTTTGAATGGATACCAAAGGCTTGAAAAGGTGTCCTAATTAACAGCCATTCCAAACCCGATATCAAAAGTAGTTTTTCATACACTCCCATCCATTCATCCACCCAACCATTATTACATTACATATTATTAAGTTTATTGTTATGTCATTCATTTGTTATTGATTATTATTTATTTGTTTTTATTTATTCTAATTATTATTTTAAATCAATTTTGCACACACCTTGAAGTATTTCAAGTGTTTCTTCATCATGATGTTCCATGCCATGTTCAGTTACAGTATCGTGGACAGTGACCTCAACACCTTCTTTGTCATCCTGTGATTTTGTTCCTTTCTTAACACCACTAGAAACTATTGACGACATCTCTTTCAGCAGTTGACTCCGCAGGGAAGACAAGATTGAAGTGTTGGACTGGTTAGAAAAACAAAAAATGATTTTGAAAAATGAAGACACTAACTACCAATCGGATGGTACTTCAACCTTATAAAGCCAGAAGGGTGACTGTTTGGAAAATTCAACTAATCCTTTGAAAACCCATTGACTTCACAGAGAAAGAGAAGAATTTAGTGAGATACATAAATTTATGTCAGGAGAGATTAGTAGGGGACAGAGGACTGGCACCTGAGAGAATGGGGACAGAAAACAAATATTTGGCCAGAACGTCATGGTAGCCCACACATAAGGCACTAATGTGAAGGTAAGTGAGTACAAGTGAAGGGAAGTGAGTAGAAATGAAGGAAAGTGAGTACAAACGAAGGAAAGTGAGTACAAGTGAAGGAAAGTGTGTGTTAGTGGAGGTAGGTTTGTTAATCAGTTGGTGTATATATTCATATAGGATTGTAATGTTATTAGTGCCTTATATGTGGGCTAGCATGACGTTCTTGCCAAATATTTTATCAAATGAATAGGAAAGGAGGCAGTGATAGGAGCAAGCAAGGAAAGGAATGGGAACTGAAAGAAAAATGCAATGAAATGGAAGGTTCACATCACCATCTTCCCACTGTAATGCATCAGTCATTTCCAACAGTGCCCATCCCCCCCACTCCCTGGGCCAACCCCCAGGCATTGGGATTTTTTGAAAACACACCTGCAAATGCCCCACAGAGGGGACAAACAAGCTGTTCAAATGTCTCACGGTACAGGTAAAAAAATGAATTGATTTCTTAGTTTTAGACCACGGGCACACTTTTTCCCTACACAGACCTCCCGGTCGGCAAATAACATATATGTATTGCTCCAGTGACCATTTTTTCTGTGGATCTACCATCTCTTTTTGTCCTTCTCAGACAAAGTTAATCAGAAATTTATCGTCCGCGCCCAATAAACTTATCATTGAATGGAAGTGACAGTGCTGTGACATAAAATCACGAGAGCGTCGTATCGTACCAGGTTTAAATAATGCCCGGCCCCCAGGATGGACAATGAGGAAAAATGCCCCACTTACCCCCGCAAGGGGGGAATGGGCACTTCTGGAATTGACTGAAGCATAACAGAGAAGTTCAACCGTAACTACATGTATGAAACACTTGATTGTCTTTTGGGAAAACTGCTCTAGAGTTGTACTTGTACTTGTACTTTCTCGTTTGGTTAAGTCACTGCCAGGATTTAGCTTTTATTTGGCAGATGGCTTACAGTACATGTTTAGCTCGCAGATGGCTTACATGTTGGGCAAATGAGCACAAAAAGGTAGTACCACTCAGTTTGTTCAACATCAAAATTTACTTGTCATGGACAACTGGGTGGGATTTTTGGTAAGCCCTGGAAGTGTAATTATAAGATTATTTTAGTATTTGCTCATGTTGTTGTACAGAATGTAAAACAAAAAGGGGCAAAGATTTGCTGCAGAGGTCATTTTTCTAACCTTCTGACCTATCCTAACAAATGACGAAAACCAGTTTCTAGCCTTTGTGTCTCCTCCCAGTAGAAGCCCACTGAGAAATGCAACCAGGTCACTTGAGCTCAAGGAACCTGCAAGTGGCAAAAAAATAATAAACCGCATCAGTCAAGGATGACCCTTGGCCTACAGGATTATATGACAGTAAATAGAAAGTGGAATGAGCTTCCTTCCGAAGTGAAGGGCAAGCAAAGCAGGACTCCAGACCCCTCTGTCTCTCCAAACACAGACTTTCAGCTCTCGCTCTTATTTGATCCCAATTGCAGAAGACTAACTGCTGACTCTTACCATTGCCATCAACACCAAAGTCAAGGATAAGAGCCACGGCAAGACCAGGCATGCGGCAGAGTTTCAGTGCCTTAGAATGCACAACAAGAGCAGCACTTGGATTCATGGCACACAACTGTCGCAGAACTTGAGTTCGCACAATTCCACCAAGATCACCTTCATCTTGCACCTCACCATGCTCGAGCAGTGAAGTGCACACTGTAAACAGGAAATTTCAACATTGTTAGGTTGTTAGCGTCTGCAAATCTGAATAGATCAAATTCTCTGGAAAATTAAGAATTGCCCAACACACCCAAAATAAATTATGTAGTCTAGCTTTACATCAGATACCTTTTTCCTAAAAAACACAACCATTTCTGGATGAACGTGTTTGAAAGATTTGCTAATAAACATTAAACTTATTAACTCTTAATGCCCCAACTGAACCCCAGACAGATAACACACAATTTGTATTTTGGCACAGAGAGAAGTTTATTCAGAATGATAAGAGTAATAAACCTCTCTGCCACCCTCGTGCAGAAATGCACAGGGTGGGTGGGTGGGAAACAAAAACCAAACGGCACTGTGTAACGTACAAACAACTAAGGTAAAACATGAACCTATGATAACCGATACCTACACTGGTTCGATTGCACAATAAATCCCTTGAGCACGTGCCTACCCAAAGGGTGTGAAATAAATAAATACACATATAACCAGTAGAAAAGATCCACCCAACAGTACCTTGTTCAAAGCTATCAGGTGCATTTGCCACCAGTCGACAGAGCAGCCATGGACCATGCTTTACTCTCAGCAGAGCCTCGGCAAGCTGGTTCAGTGCAAGCAAAGAAGGAAGCTCTGCCTGTGCAATGCAGATCACGTCTGATACCTCCTCTAGGTAAACCTCACTTTCAAACAGTTCACATTTCTCAGGAACAAACTCGTCTCTAACATCCACCTAAAAATTGAGTATCTGGTTAGAATTACTGTTATTTCATAGTAGCTTTTTTTTTTTCACAAAAGCATGTAGCTCTTATCATGGATCTCGGCTGTCATTCTGTAGAGAAGGCAAGAACATTGAAGTGCCACAGTAGTGCAGTTTGTAAATGATGTTCAGCAATCCACTGCATTGAATAGGACTCTGCTAAATGCATTACATACTGCACAGACTACTACAAACATCTCATTCAAGAAAGCTGGCTTACTAACTTAATGTTGAATTGAAGCCAACAGCTACCAACACCTTAGAAAACAACTTACCATTACAGATGACAAAAAAACAATAGACTGACTGAACCAGGGGGGGAAAGAAGCGAGGCCTGGGACCGAGAAACGATGTTCTCACAACTTGCAAAGCGGTCCAGTCAAAACGTGGACAGCGGTGTTCGTAATAATAAATATTTCCGATCGACACGGATCAACATAGCGATCAACTTATTTGGAATAGTTTTTAAAATTTATGTGTATTTTGTCGGGGGAAAGTAAGCGGTGAGCGGCTAATCTCTCATGGAACTTACTGTCAGTTTCGGACAAGAGAATATTCGATGGAAGCGACATCGATGAAGACACTTCTGTTTTAGCACTGTCTTGTTTGTTGCAGTGGCAAGTGGATCAGCTGCGAGCTGTACAGCAGTCACGTTTCGCTTGTTTACACTTGGAGAACAGGTTTGCAACAAACGTTTCAAAGTTGAATGCTAGAATTAGATAATTCAACGTAAATGAAATTCTCACCGAGATAAAGTGCTTGAACTATTCAGGATTTTATTTCTTGTACTCCGCGAGATAATTTTGGTCTTTGTCTACCGCTGAACTGATGCATGTGATAAATAAAAATACTGCCAGTGTTTCTTTTTACATCTCATTCTGTAACGAATTGAAAGCATGAGATGAGACAGTTATGGCTGTACTGGGTTTGCATGTTTTCCTCCAACGTGGTCTAAATAAATTGCTACGAGAAATGTGCCAAAAATATTGATGGAAATAAGTTCAATCAAAGTTGCTAATAACCTAATGGAAACAATACCTACGCATAAAATACAACTTTTATTATCAATAATCCAGTTATGCGTTAACAAGATCATTTCACAGTTCAGTACTTTGAACCCGATCTCAGTTTTTAACCCAACTTCAGAAAATTCTACCTGATTCTATACAGTCGATCAGCGCAGACTGGATTGATCAAAGCGCTACTTTTCTACTTTGCGACTAAACAACTCCAAGAGTAAGCTTTTATCTTCATAAAAAGCAAAAAGCACGAAAACATGATAAAAGTGTAAAATAAGGTCCATTCGTCAATTACCTAAACGAAAGGACAAAACCGAAATCCGCCGCCTTTGGCCGCCATAATTTTTCCCTTCAGTGTCCGAGTTCCGTTGGAGCATGCAACATCTGCGCACGCGCAGGAGGCATATCCGCTGACTAGAACCTCACAGACTGCTTTGCAAGTTGTGAGAACACCATTTGGATTTCATTTAAGAGAATGTATGGGAAGTTGCTTCCCCCCCCCCCCCCCCGGACTGAACAAACCTACAAATCTGACTTAAAATAGACAGACACACACTATAATAAAATCTTTAAGAGTCTTCACAACAATAATATGATGGCTTTATCCACAGATGCCCAGTAATATTGTGACTTAATTCACCAAACAAGTGAAAAACTGGAAAATTAATACCAGTAACTGACAATACTATTTGCTCAAGACAACGACGCTGACTTCCTCACAGGTTGTCAAAACATTCAGTCAATATCACCATGAGTACTTCACAGAACTACACTGACCTAGATAATCATACACAATCTATCTATGATGTGACTTCGAATTCAAATCATTCACTGTATTGAAAGTCAGCCAATTGAAATCACTTCCAGGATTTTTGGCAGGGATATCGCTGGATGGAATTAATCATTAACAAATTCAGATGTCTACTTCTGGAGTAAGTGACCAAAGGAGACAGCAACAAATGTAGGCTAGATTTCAGAATACCCGGCCACTTAATATTTGCCTTTGAAAACTGCTCCTGCAGTCCCGCAGTTATCAAAATGTACACATAAATTTGATGTTCAACAGACCATGCCATTGCTACAATATGTCACTCCATACATCAATGCATTGGCAAAGCAAAAAGAGAATGTGTTTCTTTCTTGTTCTGTGTTCTCAGCAAAACAAGCAGTAGTTCTACTTACGTTATTATCATAATCGTATCTATAACAAAATGCTTGATTGTGATTGGTTCTCCGTGTGCCTATTTGATATGTAATACGAGGGTGATCACGTGGGTGTCCAATTACAGCTGTCCAATCTGAACATTTTATAGCTGTATAGCTGTAATCGGGCAACTACACTGCGCACACGCCGTTGACTACAAGACTACGGGACTGCAAGAGCACTTGTTTAACTAACTCAATACGGGACCACAGGAGTATTAGATTTGTGCCATTTGAAGTTGGCCAGGCATTCTGAAATTGCTCTAACAGCTAAAATTCAGGCTACACTAACCCTACATGTATAAACTGGTAACAATATTAAACCTAAGAAAAGATGGAATATTCCCCGACGGGAATAGTCCCCGACGGGAATCGAACCCATGACCTTCCGTACACCGGTTGGATGCTCTAGCCACTGAGCTACTGAGAGACTCGTGGCGAGCATAGGTCATAGCTACTGAATATTAAACCTTGTTAGAAAATCTGTCAAAATCTCTACGTTGACCTGGCCAATTTCTGTGTTCTCTTTGGGCTCACCTGGCTCATAATACGCAGGAGCTCGCTCAGCACGAGGCGAAGGCGCCTTGAGGGCTCACTGCGCTCAAACTCCAAAGCAAGACCATTTTGCAAGGACTCAACCAGAACACTAGCGCTCGCACTTCCACCAACTTTTCTTCTCAGCTGCTGTTCCTTCAATGCATCTTGCTCGAGGAGGCTAAAATCCACTGACAACAACGCCACAATCGAGTTTACCACTTCCAAACCAGACAAGAGTTTCTGTACCTCCTTACGAGCCTCTGTCCACTTTGCACTCTCGTCCACTGGCGAACACAACGCCATTCGAACCAGACATGGCAACAAAGGTCTGACTTCTTCATCCTTCAGCCGCGAAAGTTCGCTCACACTTACGGAACGAATAGCCTCGAAGGCTCTCGCTGAAGGAATCTCTGATAGTACCATTCTAGCGGATCAAGTTCCTTAAAATAATTTAGCAAATTGAAAGTTGAAAAGGAAAAAGAAGTCGCCGCTGCGGACTACAAACGCAAACTACTCTCCCGCCATGTTTGTCCGCCATTTCTAATTTCTCCTGGGAACGAGGCCGTCTCAAGATTGCATCGTGATATAACACTTTGGCTTACATAACGTACTACTACCCATGGGCTCTGTACTTCCCGCGCGAAGTTGTAAACATGGCGGATGATTTAAAGAGCAGAAGATACGAAAATTTAGAGCTTCCTAGAACTTTACTGGATTCCCTGAACGAAATGCGGGATACAGCAGAGCACTGCGATGTGATCTTGCGAGTAGAAGACAAGATTTTTCCTGCTCATCGTGCAGTTTTAGCCGCCAGCTCTTCTTACTTTAGAGCTATGTTTTCACCTTCTTCATCTTTCTATGAAGCAGAAAATTCAGAAATTTGCTTGAAAAGCGTGGATAAATCGCCGTGCGTTTAGTTTTAGATTACTTTTACACGGGAACATTAGAGTTTAGCCACTTGAACTTTGAGAATGTGCTCATTTTGGCGAATTTGTGGGACGTGCCATTTTTAATGTCTTCATGTGAAAATTTCTTGCAACAAGAGCTGGACGTCTCTAACTGCTTGGGTTTGCAGTTCTTGGTCAAAAAACATCAAACATTTCCTTCTTCGTTTGAAGCTTTTGTGGACAAGTTCATCCTCAACAATTTTATGGATATTTGCAATCAACAAGAATTTCTTTCACTGTCTGTTTGTCGCCTCGTTGAGCTTCTCAGGAACGATTTGTTGCGAGTAAAATCAGAGGAGATAGTATTTGAAGCCGTCTTAAGATGGCTAGAGCACGATCGTTGTTCCAGGAAACAGTCGACAGCAGAGCTTTTCAGAGAAGTGAGGTTTGGATTGCTGCCTTCCTCTTACCTTACTGACAGAGTTCTCAGAGAGGATCTTGTGCAGCAAGATTCTGAATGCAAAGATCTTGTTTCTCAAGTTTTGCAACAGGCAAGTCTAGATCTAGATCTTGATCTGCAACCCTTGAGGAAAAGGAAGATTGATGCCCTTTACGTCTTTGGAGGGTAGATGAATAATGCAGAAGGCAAAAGAACCAAGATATTTATGGTGCAATATTTAGACTGTGCAATGGGGAATACTCATTTGGAAAAATTTTCTTTAATTCACATTGGTACTTGTCATGTTGTATCAATAGGAGAGTTCATTTACTTTAACATTGTGAATACAAACATATTAACAAGATTCAACAAGTCGTCACTGCTATGGGAAAGTCTTAAAGTTTCAAGTTACAGTGTTGATGCAAGTGACACAACAAGCAGTATGAGCTGTGCTTGTCAACAGTTCATGTACGTCATTGGTGGCAGCTGTTATAGAAGACTGAACACTGCTACAAACCTTTGGCAGAGGTTGCCATTTCCAACATATGAACACTATCGGCCTGGGGTATGCTGTCTTGACAATAAGGTCTATGTAATCGGAGGATGTGACAAGTTTTATCAAGAAAGTGTAAACCATGTTGAGAGATTGGACACAGCCAACAAATCTTGGGAAACACTTTCTCCATTGCCAACAGCTAGGTGGGGTATTGGCACTGCTGTGATGCACAGCATGATCTATGTTGTTGGAGGTTAGTAACCTAAATTAAAGCTGATAAAATTGCTGAGATTTTTTTTAACAATAGCTCATGATAACCATAATAATTGTTTTAACAGGTTATGAGACAGAGAGTAACTGCCCCTTGAATACAGTGGAAGTTTACAACCCTGAGAACAACACATGGGCTTCTGTTGCACCTCTCGCTTATCCACGTCGACGATTTGGCATTGCTGTTGTGAATGGGGTAATATATGTGGCAGGTGGGTATGG
This sequence comes from Siderastrea radians, assembly GCA_964017195.1. Taxonomy (NCBI): domain Eukaryota; kingdom Metazoa; phylum Cnidaria; class Anthozoa; order Scleractinia; family Rhizangiidae; genus Siderastrea; species Siderastrea radians. The sequence goes on along the minus strand of OZ024897.1, from coordinate 37,675,974 downwards.
CAAAGATACTCTTGAGTGGTATGATGAGTCAAATGACCAGTGGAAGGTGATAGAAGGAGCGTCAGTTAACAGGCATGACTTAACATGTTTGGCATTGCCAGTTCCTCAGTGTTGGTAGCAGACAGTCAAATTGCAGTCATAATGCCCCCAGAACAAGAAGGCCCACAGGAGGTGAGAACTCTCACTAATAATTTGAATGTTCAAATGTTGGTATTAATAGTGTTGTTCAATATTCAGGGAATATTTTGCAGTTTAAATTTTGCTTTGGCTGTAAAATTTTTTCAACCAGTTTGATTTTTATTTTCCTCTGTTTCTGTAATAGTATCATCCATTCTTGTGACAATTTGAGTACTTAAAAATCGAAACTTAAGACCTATCTTTTTAAAAAAACATATCATTCTTAGTAGGGTTAATTTTTTGTTTATACATTAATTTAGCTTAAGTTTTTAATTTATTCTTAACCTTTTGTGAAGCACCTAGAGCAGAACTGGATAGGTGCTATGTAAATTGTAATTATTTAAATTGATTATTATTAATGGTATGGAATCTGAAACAAAGGAAAATGAAAATCAAATTGTTATGAAAATTTTCAAACCAAAAAACAATTTGAAAATGACAAAAATGATAAATTCGTAAGAATACTTACCCAATTCTTATAAACACAAGGTATGCAGCGGCTTGTGGAGTTTTCTTTTAATCAAACCACTTTGCAATTTATTTATATTACGCCTTAAATGGTATATTTAAGTGCATTTACATGGTAGCATTTTGTCCTGGGCATTTTGGCATGGGGGTATGATTTTTGACCTGGCTCCAGTTGTTCAAAGAGCAGATATCTTTATCCACTGGATGAGCCGTAATCTGGCACATACAGAATGTGGGAAAATCTCTACATAGCCCTATGATTTATGAAAAGAGCATAAGTGTAGCTACAACCAGGCGTGACTTTGCAAAAATCTGGCTAAATGTGTAAGTTGAAGTCAAATTGCATCGTTGGATAGCGACTTATCCACTGGGTAAAGTTATCCGCTCTGAACAACTGGGGCCTGTTGCCCTTCAGTCAACTTCCTTTATTTCCATAATTTTTTCAACTGATGAATAGAGTCACCTTTCTGACTTTGACAGTGTTACAATGTGGCTGTCTTTTTGGACATCTTTTTTATGCAAGAAATGTCTGACAGTTTAAAAGAAATGAAAATGCTAAAAACAAAAATTTCTACAACTGGTCAAGTCAGCTAAGGCAAGACGTTCTGGCACTACCAGGCAATGTTTCAAATGAATCCAAACCAAGGTACTGTTCGCAACACAGCTTGTAAAATTTATTGTGTGGTTCCAGAAAATAACCATACCTACCCATCGATGGTTATTGAAATTTCTGAGGGGGTGCGGGTCTGAAAAGCCAAAATTTCTAGAGGTAATTACGTAACCAAAGCAGAATTTCTTGAGGGGTTGGGGGGGGGGGGGGTCAAACCAAAAAAACTAGCCATGGGGTGGGTATGGATATTTTCTGGAACAACACATTCCATCACCTATGTATTCAAGGCCTGTGAGTTTTCCCTAACCGAGGGTTGTCCAATACACACCATCTGATACGATCGGAAAAAGTTAAATTTCGATCTGTACAGATCAACAAGTAGGTTCAACCCGAGAAAAAGTGTTGTCGATCCAAGAAATGAATCTCATTGGTGGGACTCAGAAATATTAAAGATCATCTTTTGTGGTTAGGTGGTGTTTAGAGGTTGTCGATCTGTACGAATCGTACGAATGGACAACATCACTCACGACCCGAGAAAAAGAGCTGTCAATCCAAGAAATGAATCTCATTAGTGGGACTTAGAAATATTAAAGATCATTTCTTGTGGTTAGGTGGTGTTTAGAGGTCGTCAATCTCAATGGAGAACATCACCCACGACCCGAAAAAAAAAGCTGTCGATCTGAGAAATGAATCTCATAAGTGGGACTTAGAAATATCAAAGATCATCTGCTGTGGTTTAGGTGCATGGTGTTAAGGTTGTCGATCCGTTCGTACTGTATGAATGGAGAACATCATTTACGACCCGAGAAAAAGAGTTGTCGATCCGAGAAATGACTCTCATGGTTTCTTGGCTCTGTGTTTGGTTTGTTTCATAAAAGCATATGTTTCAGAGTCAGAGGTCTCATTTTTGCACCGCGCCAAAAGCGAATGTTTTGGGTCACACATTTAAAGAACGAGTCACAGTCATATTTGCATGGTTTCAGTGTTTTGTTTGATTCGAGCGCCCCTCATGTTCTGGGCATACTCATATATACCTGTATTGGCTATGTGTTATGCCTACTATTTTCACTCTTCGCTGTTAATGAATACAATTTTCGGATCGACAAGTCTATTGTACGGATCGTGCATACAATTATCCAATCGTACGGATCGAATGAATCGACAACCCTCCTGAGTCCTGTGAACGTGAGGTCGTTAATGAGATGCAATTTTCGGATCGACAGCTCCATTTAATGGGCCGTCTTTCTTTGTCGATCAGTACGGGTTGTACTATGGCTTTTTCGAATCGTGTCAGTTAGAGAGAACAAGGAATATTCATGTTTGCCTACTATATTGTGCAGCATGCTTCCCTGTTGTTAATGAATGCAATTTTCGGATCGACAAGTCTATTATATGGATCGTGCTTAAAATTTTCCAATCGTACAGATCGAACGGATCGACAAACCTCCTATCAACACGATGGTCGTTAATGAGATGCAATTTTCAGATCAACAGCTCTATTTAACGGGTGGTCTCTAATTGTCAATCCGTACGGGTTGTATAGTGGCTTTTTCGGATCGTGTCAGTTAGAGAGTATTGGACATGAGTGCGCTAACCAGCCCACTTGCTGATCTTATCAATGTTACTAACCTTTTATCTCACTCAAAGAAAGTCAACCCTTCCATTTAGAGCAGTTTTCAATTGAGTGTCGAAAGTATTTTGCATTTTGCTTTGGTCCTGCTTTACTTCACTCTGTGATTTGTTAAAAAATCGCGCGCCACTTTCTCGACCAATCAGAAGTAAAACTTAAACCAATCGCGACTTGCTTGCACACGTTTTCCCACGCTTGGCGCTGATTACATGTATTTGCTTCGAGTTCTGATTGGTTCATTGGGTAATTTGTGTTTGTTGTGATTGGCTGGGGTAATTAGTTTGGTTTTGGTTTTATGACACTCATTTGAAAAGCGCTCTAGAGCAAATGAGTGTCGTAAAACCAAAACCAAAGTAATTACCCCAGCCAATCACAACAAACACAAATTACCCAATGAACCAATCAGAACTCGAAGAAAGTACATGTAACCGGCGTCAAGCACGGGAAAAAGCGTGCGAGCGCGAGCAAGTCGCGACTGATTGGTTTGAGTTTTACTCCTAATTGGTCGAGAAAGTGGCGCGAAAGGTTTTAACCAATCACAGAGCGAAGTAAAGCAAAACCAAAGCAAAACACGAATTACTTTCGACACTCAATTGAAAACCGCTTTAATATATAGGCACCATTCTTTTTCAGTCATGCTGTTGGCCGAAACTCTGTATCCATATCAATGCCAGGGGCCATCTGATGACTATTTTTGATTCAAGTTTTAGCTGGGGACAATTTAGCAACAGAGTTTTATTGGAAGTTAAATAGAATAAAAAACAGAATTTTATTGGAGCAGTCAATAATTATTAACAAATTAAGTGATAAGTGCTTTTTAACTAGGCTTGGATAAACTCTACTCATAAAGTGGCTTTTCTGCCCTATAAATCCCTACTACAGTTTCAAATTTGGAAACACTTTCAGTAATACTGGTAAAATTTGAATTGGGTCTTTTATCATTTCCATCTTTAAGCTTTTTGCAGGAAAATCTTCCTTTTTATTGTAAAGTTTTTTTGTTTTTGTTTTTAATTATCATCATTTGATTTAGCTACACTAGCAATGATAATTTTTTATTTATTGCTCCAATTCTGCTGAAAAGGATTTATTCTACCAGCGTAATGGCTGCTGCATCAAGTGCCCCCAAAAAGGCTGTTCTGTTAAAAAATTCTTCTAGCAGTACTTATCCAAGCTTACTTTTGCTTTATTCACTATTAGCAATCAGAGGTTTTTCTAAAAGTGTAGATACATGCAGCTATTTAAATGCGTCACTTTGTTGTTACATAAAGATGGGCAAGTGTGTATATAAATTCTTGCATTTATGTGTCTGAGTAGCAAAGTACAGTCTATGACAAATTGTCTACATAAACTTTCCAACAGACTTTCGATCACTTACATTTTGGCATGAGCTTTCTCATCCCTTTGACATTGCCTGATAGTTTATGTATTTCTTTCTGTATTTATTTGTCTACGGGTTTGCTGTGACACAGTCACAAGACATGCAGAAATGTGCAGAAACGTGCAAGTCACACAAAACCTGTAATAAAGTTTTGTGATATTTGCATGATCAGATCAGGTGATTAGATTTATTGTCACACGACACAATACTTGGTAAAATGAGACTACCCACCAGTGTTATCGCAACACTTATCATTCATATTATTGAAAAACAAAATCATCCAAGGAGGTAATTAAGAACCACGCGTTATCGCCTACAAAGGCAAAAGCTCATCCCATGTCCACATGCGTGCCGACCATTTTATTACACTTGTACTACAAGACTTATCCTTCAGACTAAAACATTAGAACCAATATATTACACATATGTCATTTTTTCTACAGTTATATTAAAAGGACATTAAAGAGCTAATGTATAAATATTCAGTGAGCTAACATGTGTCTAATATGTTGTGAAGGTTTTTTTCATAAATATTCATAATTTTGGTATGACCATTGATTTATAGGAAAAAGCTTTCTGAATGACACTGCCAAAGAAAATTAATAATAATTTAGTGATTAATGAACTATCGCAACATTGGTGTTATGATAGCATACATTCAATATACAGTGTATTCGAGTTCCCACATGGCCCTCTATTTTCAGTTGCAGTATAATCATAAAACATTTTCTCTAATTTACAAGACTAGTGCTGTTGTGGGGTTTAAAGGTAGTGTATAGTATTATTCTTCAGTTTTGGAAGATTTTTTTGTAGCAAACTATTTGTAAAAAAAACTTTGGTAAAAGCATGGGGACTTTTGTTTTAAAGTTTTACGTTACGAACAACTTGTCTGACTATAAATAATGTCAGGGCATACTTCCAATGCATTTGACAGAGAAAAAAGCACGGAACTATAAATCTGTACAAAACTATTAACACCTATAAGATGTGACCACAAGTAAGTGTTTCCTCTTAAATAAGTGTTCTCTCCTTTAAACTAAATTATTTATCTACTTTACGTGTATCATAGTAAAGTCATCTGTATTGAGTTTAAAATGTTGCTGAAAATAAGACATCAATGTAGATTGCAACAGCTACAGCAATCTATCTTAAACCTCAAAGGTGAAAACCAGGACTGAGAAAGTAACAATTGCAATAAAAAGCCACTTTATCTAAAGTCTGGCATCTTCAAAACCATTGGCAAGATCATACATTTCCTTTGTAACATCCTCTATGTCGCCATAGTAACTGCTGCTGCTGACGCTCGAACTGTCATTGTGGCTTTGATAACCATTTCTTCTGGGATATATTTCACCATTCTCTACAAACACTGGGGGGTAACTGTTACCATTCATGTCCACATCATTATAGCCGTTAACATGTCGCAGATGTTGTCGAACTTCATCTAACTCATTTGTTGGATCACTAACAACGGGACCAGTGCTCTCGGGTCGGGAGCTTTTATGCAATCTTGCCCTGTGATCTGTTACAATGCCATCTCGCTGGGTGTCATGATCCACCCCATTTACTGGTTTATCAGCAGCACCAGTACTGTCAGGCCGTGAGCTTTTACGCAGTCGTGCTATCTGTTCTTTCAGAATCCCATCTGACTCAGTGTTTCCATTGGCTTCAACAACAGTTACTGGAGTTGCTTTCATTATCGCATTTTCTTTTTCCTTGTTTTCTGTTTTGTGCACAGCTCGTCCAACCAAAGATGCCGTGTTTCTGGGATTGCTTGATGACTGGGAGGAGACACCTTCATCTCCCACTAAACTTGGTTCACCTGTGACATCAAGCACACAACATACTTTTTATAATCACAACCTTGGGTAAGGGGTGAAAGCTCACTGGTTTAGTAGTTTGCTTGTATGACTTGATCTCCTGGTGGGGGGGGGGGGGGTACTCAGTATAGTTTTGTACAAGGAGGCTCTCTCCCAAGGTTCAAACCCTTACACTATAAAATGTCCTATTTTTTCTTGAAATGGTACCCCTTCCTTATACATACATGTAGTAAACAAGATCAAGATGAAAAACCCTTGTACTTACTAAGAATCCTCTGCATAATTTTCTTGGTGTATTTCTTCCACAGTGTAGCACCATAGTTGATAGCTGCTTCATTTTGATCTTCAATGGGAAGGGCATCAACTTCTGTCAAAGCCACATCCAGTGAGGACAGAATGATGTCCCTGTCCCTTGCTCCTGTAGCCAGTAGTGTCCCATCTGGGGACAGGGCAAGAGCCTCTACCTATTCCACCCACAACAGAGGAAAACTTCGTCAATTTTCATTACAGAGTAGGAAAAAATAAAAGAAGGCATTAATTCTGTCTCCTCATTAAACTTAATGATAATCAGGACACCTTTTTTCCAACCACCTTTTTTATTTCACTATTAATGTAACAACACAATAATTTTCATATTCCATGTGCTTGGCTGGTGCCCCCCCCCCCAACTCCTTTGTTACATTTTTACATTGTAATTACTGCTAAAATTTTGCAACCGTTTTTAATACTATGATTAAGTCACTATCCACTTCACTTCATAAAAAGTGTTTCAGTGTCCCTAAAAATTACTAATAACACGAGCATGAAAAATGCACCCCTCTTAGGTGGAGGCTTCCCATATACACGTATAAACCAACCCTGGGTGCAAAATTTTCCTACTTTTTCCCACCTCCAGTGATCTCTCATGATCTTTTTTCCACAAATCCTGTAACTTCCAGTATTTTTCCTCCAGAATCCCACCCTCCTGACACCACCCTCAGTCCCCATTACAATACATGTCTGGGTGGATAAGAAATGGGCCTCATTTATTTAGTTATAGCCAAAGGAACAAAGGTAGAAGACTGCTTTGTTTGCAATCTTTGGATCTGGGCATTTTGCAACATACTGACAAAACAACGCCTTAGATGTGGAGAGACTGCCAGTTGTGGTACCCATTGCTCTCTTTCAAATTTTCTTTCTAACATGCAAAATGTGTGTTATTTTGTTACTCATACCTCCAACCCAAGCCTATGTTGCCTGATCATCTGAAGCTGTTTGCTGCGCTTTCTCAAGGGATGCCACACCCGACAGGAATTGTCACCAACAGAGAAGATGATTGGAACTGACTTGCTACTCATTACTGGATAAAACTGCACCTCATTAACAGCATCCTCGTGTCCCCGAATTTTGATGAGCAATGTTCCACTTCTTGGTTCCCACAAAGCAATCTGACAGATATTAATAATGATTTTCAGTTATTAGACTTATTTGGGTAGATGACAGACTGAATAAAGGGTTAGTCATTAATTCATCTTATTTCTTCCTCTATCCACATTCCTTCCACACCTGCAAGTAGTGACCAAATGTTATACAAGTGCTTACAACTAGTGGCCAAATGGAATGCAAGTGCATACAAGCATCAACGAAATGCACAGTGTATACAATTTGTGGCCATGTGGAATGCAAGCTACAAATGCAGTGGCCAAATAGAATGCAAGTGCATACAAGCATCAACGAAATGCAAAACAAGTGCATACAAGTAGTAGCCACCTGGACTGCAAGTTAACACTCTAAACCACAGGCAACCCAGGCTCACAAACAGATGCTTCAGAGGCAAAACCAAGGCTACAGGGCCACAGGGCCATCAGCGTTCACCACTGTCACATGTCACCCTCTTAAAATAAAGTCTTTTGATTTGATTTGAAAACACAAGGCGTAGTCTGTGCATGAGCCTAGGTTGCCTGTGCTCTAATTGGTATTGATTTGTGACTCCATTTGGCTAGGGTTTTCCATTTCTTTCCTCATGGACAGGAAGATGTATTTTTGGCCCACCCCACACCCAGCAGGTTTAACTGTACTCTATAACCTTTTAACCTCAACTCCCTGTTGCTAACTATAGAGATCTATTAATTGTACTCCATCTTAGCTCAGCAAATCAATCATTTCCAACAAACATTACACTAAAAGAATTTTTAAATATTCATCGGGAAGTTAGAAAGACGAAGAAATTGCACAGAATACTTGTTTTCTTTTTCCAGTCATTAATAATTTACAAAAGGATAACTTTTGACAGAACACCGACTTTTAATGGCTTTAAGTAATGGTATTGAACAGTGCGGTTTTACGACAAAAGAAAAAGAAGCCACGACATTTGCAACTCCGTGATGAAATGAGACTCAATATGATTTTCATCTGCAACTACGCGACAATTTGATCTCGTATTTGACCCGCTATCTGAAAGGAGCTTTCCATTGTTTTATGACGTCCTTGGATTTACAGACTATAATTGCAACTAACAACAAAATATTGAGCGAGTGACGAACGTACTTTCTTTTGTAACCAACAAAAACAATAATCCTCAATCTTCACTTAAAATTCATTTCGTGAAACAGGCAGTCGTCATTGACAACTATTAAAAGGAAGTGTATTTGAAGAAGATGCTAAGTGAAGCTCTCATATTAAACGTCATCTCCGTAAAAATAAAACAATTTCATGATAACCATAGGAAACGTTTCCGCCAATTTGAACTTGAGTTCTTGCACCTATGTCATGACGCCAAAATAAAGACTCGAAATCTGTCTGAAAGTTTACCAAACTAAAGGTGTATAAAATCGCGCGCGCACGAATGTGGAAATTTTACAGTTTTCAATGTTTGTTTCCGAAAAGTCTAATGAGTCGTCCCGTAAACTAAAGATGAACAAATCTTCTCCATCACAAATGGATCAGTATGATTCCATCAGTAATTCATCTCGTCGCTTTTACAAAGGTGACCACAAAAAATTAAAAGTAATTCATACCTCACCATTTTCGATGACCGCGAAAATGTTACCAGCTGTCACACACAAAGTTAAGTTACCTGAGTCGTCTAACTTTTGAGTTTGTGGATTAAATCACGAAGTTCAACAATTCAAATTAAAACCTTCCTGTGGTGGTGTTTATTTTTCGTTATTTTGCAAAAAGGATTTTTTTCTGTACAATTTTCGGGCTTTTCTCACCTTGTTATCCGCCGCACCAGAAGCGATGTACCCGCCGTCTGGAGACCAAGCACAAGATTTTACGCTGTCATCGTGTGCTCCAACCAAAGACATAACCGAATTTGCTGTCCGCGTGTCCCATATCTTTAAAGATCCGTCGTCTGCGCCAGAACAAAGCAAATTTGTAGATACTCCACACGTTTGAAAAGCACAAGTCCACACACCCGTCGAATGACCTGTCATTCTATGCACAAGTTGTCCCGTTCGCGCGTCCGAGAGGCAGACAGTTTTATCCCAACCTGTAGAGGCTAGTAGACTTCCATCGCTTGAAAACGAAGTACCCAAGACCCATCCCTTATGCTGTGAAAAAGACTGAAGTAGTTTTCCCTTCTCTGCACTCCACAGAGCGACAGTACTGTCAGCCGAACCAGAGGCGAGTATCCCAAGGCAACCCCGCGCCATTTCCACCGGCTGCCACGAAAGGCATGTAACCGGGTTTCGATGATGTCGCAAAACAAACACAGATTCTAGTGTACTGAGATCCCATATCCGAACTGTTTTATCCCAGCTTCCAGACGCAAGATGCAAGCCTCCGGGACTGAATTCTAGCCGAGATATGTGCCACTTATGGCCGCTCAGATGCGTCTGCTTTTCGGCCGAAACGCTCATTCAGAGAATCGAATTACTGCAAACTAGCTGTCGAAAGATTTCCGTCACAAATCTCCAGACTAGACGCAGATGATACCCTATAATCCCCAATTATCCCCTTCGTAACGTGTTAACCAACTTGCATTGTCTTTAGGAATCTTTCAGGTCCGTATTTGAGTCAATATTTCTTCTTCTCTGTTTACCTTGAGTTTCAACATCCGTCGCAAAGCGCTGTAAGGGATCTCAAAGCTAACTCATCGAGTGACATTAAATATATACGCGTAGGAGAGGAAACGATTCTTCTCGAAGCTTTAAAAATTTTTTTGCTGTCTGTAAACTTCGTGAACTGTGACAATAAAAACAACCGATTTCTTTTCCCACGGCCGAATTTGAAAAGGTGAATATTCAAATTCCCCCGAGGCAAAATTCTGGTTTGCTAATGACTTTCGTGTTATTATTAGCAACCCAGGCCGGGGGGGGGGGGCACACTGGATTTCAAGTGACTGGGAAGGGCGAATGGGGACATAAGGACATCAATTCAAACCCAAAAAGATCCCTTGGGCATAAAGCCGCTTAAAGCGAAACCCAGATAAATCCCCTGGACCAAAATGAGACCCCCAAAACTTCCCATACTGAGTTTTGAAGCCTTACAAGTACCCAGAAGGGATTAAATGACAATAACGAAGAACAACTGAGTGCTTTTTGAATGGTCATGTCAGTCATTCTAGCAGTAGTCATCCTAACAAACTACCCGCAAAAATACTTGTGAAAATTTTCTTACCCAAAAAAATCCCAAAATCGTGAATTTCAAACCTCCTAAAAATCTTTTGCACCTCCCTGTCACTCAAAATCCGAAGGCTCCCCCCTCCCCCCCTCCAGGATTAGCAAACAACTCAAAGGCAGTCACGTGACAAGAGTAAAAGCTCGCATTTCGCTTATAATCAGGTTATAACCCTGCTGATAATATTGCAAAACAATCCAGTGTTTTAATCTACTGTAAATGAAAAGTTTGTGTGTTACATGAACAAAAGATACAAAAACAAAATTTTGGAAAAAACACTTGTCCAGTTGCAAGTTTTGGATAGCAGTCACATGATATATATATATACCCATGTTAATCAAAATCTTGAACGATTGTAAAATAGCCCTTTTCACAGTTGACGTTTCTCATTTGCATTTCAAGTTATTTGAACGTGGATGGAAGGCAATTTCGGGCAATTTAACAGTTTCTGCCCAAAATTGCCTTCCATCCACACTCAAATACATTGCAATGGAAATGAGAAAAGATAACTGTGAAAAGGCCTATTTGCTAGAAATAAACAAGAAAAAATTCTAGTAATAATAAATAAAACTACTCACACCTTTGGATTTTATTACAAAATGGACATATAAGATGTTCGAGATTTGGAAATTGCTTTCCCAGAACAGATACCCAGTTTTGATGACTTCTTTCCAATTCTAAAAGCCATTAAGAACCTTCAGTTTTGATTGACAAGGTCACATGATTGCTAAGATGAGTAAGTTATGGTAGACAAAATTATCTCTGACTATGCAGAGCCCAAATGAAAAGAAACTTAAGATTCCTGCCAAGCTATTGAACAATGAATAAAAACAATTTTCTTTTTAATTTTAAAAACATCACAGAGCTTACCACTAAGAAGTGCCTTGGTACAAGATTTTCCAGAAAGCTGCACAGACTTTTTTCGGAAAAGAGACGTTTTCCCACAACTTTGGGCACGTCTTAAAAAAACTGGACCTGAAATTCACCTAAATATCCTTAACTGCAAGAGCAAATGAAAGTTGCAAATGTTTTTATTTTCTTCAAAAGTTTATATTTGTAGGGCTCATTGAATGCCATTGGAAGCCTAAGTTGGTGAACTAAAAACACCTATCAACTTTTTCAACTGTGATATGAAGGGACATAAAAATGGGGGGTGGGCTGTGCATTCCTGTATTGCAAGTTTTAATTCTAATATGTTTAGCTGTTGTTTGTCGCTTTTCATCCTGTCAAATATTTGCTGTTGGAAATTACAAATCCAATTGCCATTTTGTGGATTTATGCTCTTGTGGGGCCACAAGACTATTTTTAGTGCATCACCTGCCAGGATCACGTATCAAGTTGCAGGTGCAAGTTGTGTTATGTATGATGAGATGCAACTTTGCAGATACATAGAGTGGGGATGCAACTACATCCCACAAACATTAATTCCACATTACTTCTTGTCAGTATAAACTTGCTGACTTTGCAGATATATTTCCACATGGGATTTTTTGGGTTTCGGTTTGGTTCAGGGGATATTTTTGCATTCGCTTCAAGTGCAAGGGAGTTGTTGGGGGTGACTCAAAGTAAGCCCCCCCCCCCCCCCCCCGGGCTGCACAGGTTAGGATCTTACTTATTCTTGAATCTACTTGCTTGACATGTTAGGAAAAATAATTGGAGGTCAAGAGCTTTTACTCAGCTACCCATCTTCGAAAATCAGTTTCTTTTGATCAGTTCCTTTCCTTTTGCATTTGATTTTGAAAAACAATAGAGCATTTTCATAATGACATCACAGCAGCCATATTGGTGTACCAAAAGCATTGAAATGGCCACCATATTGATGCACCAAGACAATCCTGTGCGAGTTGAAGTCTTTTGTTGTGTAAACACCTTCTTTTGTTCCAATAAATTTACATAGCTGCTTGTCAAGTGAGTGAAAATGCTAAATAGTTAAATGAGTTGAATAGCTCATTACAAAAAGGGAGTCACAATTGGTTAAATTAAAGAAAAAAGAAATTATGACATGCTTTACTTGAGTTGCTAGGCAGAGTTACATTTTAAGGTGAAAATGAATAATAGCACCATTAGGCACATGAAAAGAAGACTGTACACAGAAACTGATGCGATTCTAGCAAACAACAAAAATTGACAAAATCAGTACGTGCACTGTTATTCCACAGAGCCCTTGAATTCATATTTGTGGTTACACAGTATAGCAAAAGAGATCTACCATAGTAAATTTACAGTGGTTTTCCCCATTCCAAAAGTGCCTCAATGATCAAAGCATACTGTCGCTAATAATTAAAGTCTTCTGATTAAAATAAAATCATTAAAAAAATCTTCTGGTTGATTATAATGCTTACCTTGGGATTGCAAAACTCCAAAGTATACACCTTGGTAATGTCATAGGCACTTTTAAAAATTTTCTACACATCCACAGATGTTCTAAAATTGAGATTTTTTTTTAGCATCAATGGATATCCTGAATTTACCACACAAACTGTTTACCATGGTAAAAGCCCTTTTACCTCAGTGTCATGCTACAGCGTTTAAGTGGCTATTATGCTGGGCTCTATACACCTGGTTCAAAAAACCTTACACTATAAATCCATCAGAAAGTTCAAACAGGCTACTTTTTAACCAATCAGTGCATTTCTGGGAAATGATGATGATGACGATGACAACAACTGTAGCAAAGGTCCATAACGACTTGAACTGTGATTGTAACACAGGTGTCTGTGCATTTACGAGTATCTCACCCCCACCAGTTAGTCCAGTCCACGTTCTTTTAGCTTTCTAGCTCAAATTCTTCAATTTCCAACAGAGATGAGCTTACTTGCAAAAGGCTGACTCCATAACATGTTCCATTGCTTTCACATCACAGAGTAACCCGAACCCTCCATAGTTACCTTTGACATTCATCTCAACCCCACCAGTCAATGGTCTTTAAATTTTTAACCTTCTTCAAATTCTTCAATTTCACAGCCCACTTGAGCTTTAATACTAGCATTGTAGTCACCTGATCCCAAAACAAGTTTCATTACCCTCACATCTACCTCTCCGTCGCATCTTTGGCACTAACCATTTTTAATGCGACAAAAATTTCCTTCCTTTCTTTTTCCGTCTTTCCAGAATCTTTCTCCCAGCTCGAGTCCTTAGTCTGGCCAAGAACCCATGCTTTCTCTTTCTCTGTAGATTGTTCGGTTGATATTCCATGCCGTAGCGCACATAACGACAAGGTTGCTGCAAAACAGGAAACGTCCTTCCTAAAATGTACGATACGCCTGGTAGTTTGGACACCGGTTGAGTAAAAGTACGGGAAATAAGCGACGAAACCCAACTCATCTTCCACAATGTGACACCAACTCTCCACAACCTCCAACAACGAAGTGCATTGTGGTAGAGCAGCCTAACAAAAGAAACTTCTAAGGAGGGGAGGGAGGGGCTTCCACTTCTATCTCTCTAAAAATATTAAAAAGAGGCGAAGCAATTTCATTCCGAGTACAAAAAGAAAATTTAAATATTCATTATTCGTTCATCCTGCTCAATAAATAAATAAACGAAGTGCATTGTGGTAGAGCAGCCTAACAAAAGAAACTTCTAAGGAGGGGAGGGAGGGGCTTCCACTTCTATCTCTCTAAAAATATTAAAAAGAGGCGAAGCAATTTTCATTCCGAGTACAAAAAGAAAATTTAAATATTCATTATTCGTTCATCCTGCTCAATAAATAAATAAAGTAAAGAATAAAGGTAATTTTGTCGTTTTAAAATTAAGGAACTATAAATTTTGTTCCACCACCTCTCCCGTCCCCGACTTCTTAGTCGAAAGAACAACAATCCATTGGGAGCCTCAGTTTGGCTGATTTTGAAAGATGGCGGTCTTCTGATTTGCTCCGATCGATTTGCTATAAAGGAATGGCAAAGCGAAGGAGCAGAATCGCTTATGCCCCGAAGTCGCGGCGCAAAACTAGTGGAACTGATAGAGTTCAGTCAGATTCAACGAGTGTACAAGAAATCAAAGAAAAGGAGGAAAGAAATCAGCCAAGGCGAAGGAACAGAGTGGCGTATGTCCCAAATTCACGGCGCAAAAGTAGCGCATCTAGATCTGATGCGAATGATTCATCTTCATCCAATGTACAAAAGACTGAAGAGAAGCAGAAAAGAAATAAGCGACGTGCAAATGATTCTGTGTCGACTAGACTCAATTCAGGCCACCAACAACCTAAGGTAAATATAATAAAATTAGGGTCTTACTGGGCTTTACCTCGGTGTAAGAACCTGTGAAACTCACGGATGACGTAAAACAAAGGAAACAAAAACATTTTAAACAATACCGTACAGCAAAACAAAAGCTAGCAAACAAAGAAAATCTTGTCAGGTTCTTACACCGAGGTAAACCCTCTTACTGAATATGCACAACCGAATTTGCTATCAAAGCTGAAATTTTATTTGCTCGTTCAGATGGGAAAAATTGTCAAATTTTCAGGTGACAAATGTGCGCCAGTTTTTATTTGTCAAAGAAAATTTGTCGTATGTGAAATTTTTTCCTGTAGATGGGCCATTAAACAAGATTTGTCAAAGGTTTGGAGAGAACAAGTTCCCAGGAAATGCCAAACTTTTCATGTACTGTTAACCTAATTAATGTAAATTAGCAAAAACAATTAGCTTTTGCTCATTTGCATATTTAGGTTTGACACATAAAGGCCTAACTGAGTGATTTAGCCACTTCAGGCAATTTCTCCACTTTTAGAAGCATGTAAACACTACGAGCCTTCATTTTATGCGAGCCATGTGTGAACCTGGTATCTATTTCTATTCCATGCTGTGGTGCATGCTACTGTAAAAGTGCTGTAGAGCGACATGCTATGGCAAAACTTGCCATTATGTAAGGTGGCTCACCTGGATACTTCATTGTCAGAGCTTGGCAGGACCAGCAGCTTCACACAGTTACAACACAATGACATTAAGCAAACTTTCAAAAACAGTTAATTTGATTGACATCAGTATTACCATAGCAACACAGCAATGACATCATGCCTTTTACACATTTCCAAGTTTTGAAATTTCTTTACTTGTATTTTTCTTATTGGTGACATGCAGGTCTCTCCCACTGGAAAGTTTGAAGAAATTTTATAAGCATAGATATAACTTTCCAACTTCTCTTGACTTGTGACTCTGTTGATCTGTATGAGCTCTTCCAAGTTTAAAGTTGGCACAATTTGTTCACTACCTGGTCACCCAATGCAAGTTAATGATGCAAGTTATATTCAACATCGTTTACTTTGTCAAAGCTGCCATTTGGCTAGCTCTGTACCACTTTTTTCCCCAGGACTCCATGGTCAATCTGTTTCGGTGACATATCTGAGATGAACAGCCACGTGATCCAAAACAGACTGACCATGGTGAATAGGGAGGCTTACTAGACAAGATGCATGTGACACTAGGTCCAGACCTGTTCTGTCTTACAACTCCATTACAAGGCAGAGTTTAAACTGAGCCACCTGGCATAGTCAGGTGATGCCCAGACCATCCTTCCCCAACTCCCTTCATGAAAAAAGAATTGCTGAAATGTTCAATGAAGAAGTTGCAATGCCTGAACTGAAATTTAACTCATTTGTCAAGCTTCCGATCAATACCCTTTGTTGATATGTTCTTTGTTAACTGTTTGGCAGAGGAAAAAGGGAAGTGGTTCTTCAACAGAAGAAAAATCATCTCCTCGCAAACCTTCAACATCTGAACGAACTGAAGGTACAGAATTTTTGACTATTTCTTATCATGTTTTATTCTTAGTACTCTGCCGTCTGAGGCATGATAGTCTAATGGTTAGTATGAACCAACAGCATGCACCGACTTCCTTCCTTTTCTTCTTCCATGTTTGGAGCAACTCCCTCTTTGCAAGGCTCATGTGCTTAGACTATCAAAAATTAAACAAATAAATGCATCAACTTTAACAAGGATGACACTTAACAGTCTTGACAAACCACTGTTGCCCTCAGTTTCTGGATCAAATTGGAATTTAGAATTAAAATAATGTTACTTTTTGAGGAGGGAGGAAAAAAAGAACCTGGAGAAAAACTCTCACAACAAGTTTGGAAGTTTATTTCACACACAATTTACAAAAATACATAAATTATCAAATACAAAAATTATAAAGTACTAAGAATTAATGAAGGTTTGGTTCCGCCTGCAAATAGCAGAGGCTAATCGAGGTGGGCGGAGCTACAATGGTACAGCAGTCGCGATTACACAAGGGTATTTAAATAATAAATTAATACAAAGTCTACAATACAATTACAATTAAATAAGGATACCAAATACTAAATAACTATATACACAAGGATAAGAGCCAAAACCAAACTGTACCCAAAAGTGGTGCCAACTGCAGGATCAGTTTGCAGGATTTGAATCCAGGGCCACATTAGTGGAACAAAAGGGTTCTCACCACTGCGCCATCTCTGCTACTTACAATCCTGAAGTGATTTTGTGTAATGTATCTGTCTATATATAGCCTGCATAGCAAGGATTTCCGTAGAGCTTTCTGCAGGTTTGAAGCATTTTTTGCTTTTTGAACGTGCAAAACTTGGGGCAAACGTTAAAACATGCTCCTTTCATCAGTGTTGCGCCCGCCCCAATTGTTGTAAAATGCCTCGAACAGGCGTAAAAACTTATGGAAAGGCTTGCTATGCAGGCTAATCTATGTAAGGTAGTGTAGTACATTGTGAGAAAGAGTCTTTATGTGACATAATGCATTGCTCTTTTACAGGTGAATCTGAAATTACAGATAAACAAAGGGCTGTTACCATGAAGAGAGTTTATAAAAGAAGGAATCAAGCTGAGGCAGCACCAGAGCGTATTAGAGACATGACTGTCACAAAAAAGACTTATGCAAAATGGAAACCACTTAGCTTATCAACAAAGAAATACACTAAACAAGTCCTAGAAAGTGCAATTTTGTAAGTGGTATAAATCACTAATATTAAACATTATTAAATTTTCAGTCGGTTATTGAATTTCTAGCCTTTTCATTGGTTCACAGACATTCATACAGGTAAACAGTTCAGCATTATAATTACCAAGGTTGAGAATTTAACAGAACGATTATTCCACTCATGCTTTTGGAATGTGACATGATTACAACCAACGCTAAGAACACAGCATGATACACCTTAAGTCGGTTAAGTCAGTTCTGAAGACTAACAGCAATATATAGCAGATACATGTAGCTTATGAAGTCTAGCAATTTTGTCTCACATTTTGCGGTATAAGAACTACTTTGACATGATCACAAGTTGAAAATAATTGATCCAAAATGCATTGAAGGCTGTGACACAGTCTGCCTCCAGTTTACGTACCCCAGGGCAATATTTTGTATATCCACAGGCCCTTCGGTTTTACCATTCTAAATATTATTGTCATCATCAGTAATGCCACTGGAAAACTCTTGTCTTGATGCAAACTTTTGCCCTTTGTAGGAGTGTTCTAAACAGTGTTGGTAAAGAATCCAAAAAGAACAGCTTACAAGTTCATTTAAAGCAGTTATCTGAAAGGTAACGTGTGTTATCTTTAGTAAGCCTTTGAAATCTGACAACACTTTAATTACCCCCACTAAGCAAAGACGAAAATTGCAAGGTTTCTCGTGGTACACCCCTAGTCGGATAACAAAGCAGGACTATTTAAGGCAGATGTGGAAAGCAGGACTATACTTAGTCATTTTTCTTGCTTAGCAGAACATTCGTCCTTCTAAACCTTTCTTGATATTGGATTTTTTAGTGATTTCCAAGTGGAGCAATCTACTTCTTAAGATGTTTTTAGAAGCCAAATGTCATCTGGGGGGAATGTAGGGGTGCAGAAAATATCTGTCAAACAACAGACTTTCATTCAAAGGTTGTCTTAACAGGATTGTCAAAAGGCTTGATAGTATCAAAGGACCAACACACAAAGGCGACTACAGCAAAATGGAAGCTGAATCAGTAAGTGGTGAACTTTATATAGCTCACTAAAAAGAGTACCAGGACCGGCCTGAGAGGAAAGATGGCACACAATCGTTTCCTGGGTTGTTGGAGGCTGGGGGTACTCAAAAGCACATAGTAGTAATACAAGGAGGATGCGGAGAACTTGATCTCATTCCAATCTTTTTTTTGTAAATACCAGCAGCAGCTGCTGTAGCAGTAGCCATTTTACTCATTGTGGCTGAAACAAGGTGCAACAGCCAATGAATGAGAGTTCAATAAATATACTGTATTGTTCTGAGTTTGTAGTATAAAAACCCATGCTGCATTTCATAAAATTTGCACACGTGTGCTTGTGTAAGCTTGTCTTCACAGAAGTTTAATATGTGAAAATGCTTTTTTTGTACCAGATTTATTGACTAGGTTATCAAAATTGCGACAGCCCTTTTGAAAGTCTCATACTGGATCCTGCAGGATTTCGCAGGGAACAGAAATTTCAGTATATCCATAATATTTGCTTATGATTTAAAAATACTATTAATAATAATTATAATTATACATATATTTTACAAGGCTAAAAACTTTTTAAAAAAGGAAAAGAAACGAACGTTTTCAACTAATTAAAAGTCATCTTCAGGGTAAAAACACCATCCGCTATGTGCATATTTTTGTGAACTTGTTTGTTCAAACTGGGGCCCCATTTTTGGATCATTTGGCCTTCAATAATTCTGCGCTGGTGAAAAGAATGGGCTGTACAAAGTATTCACCAACTAAAAGAAAAACGGATTCTCGCAGAATCCTTCTCATTCGTCATCACGAGGAATGTGGAATCTGTTTTATCCGTCTCATGAGGAATGTGGAAGTGCAAATTGATGAACACTTGAACCCTTACAATGACTCTGAACCTGCCGGTCACCTACGTGAGAATCTGTCTCATTCTGTTAGTTGGCTAATACTTTGTACAGCCCATTCTTTTCACAAGCACAGAATTATTGAAGGCCTAGTGATCCCACAATGGGGTGCCAGTTTGAACAAACAAGCTCATTCTTACATTGCAAAACTGTTGCCATCAGGAATCACTTAAAACATATAAAAATGTGCACATAGCGGACAGTCTTTTTACCCTGAAGATGACTTTTAATTAGTCGAAAACAAATGGTGTTTTTCCTTTTTTTAACCTTTTAGCCTTGTAAATAGTAGAAATTTCAGTATTTTCCAAATTTCGGAAAAATTGGAACAACCTTACGAGCAACCTCGTGAGCAACTTTATGTCCAAATTTCCATAAATTAAAATTGGAAATTTTTCCAGGGAATTTCCATTCCATTTGAATCTGTTAATTTCAGTCAAATGAAATTGTGTGGTTCCAGAAAATATCCATACCCCCACCGCAGATGGTCATTGGAAATTCTGAGGGGGAGGGGGTTCTTAAAGGCAAAAATTTTTAAAAGAAAGTATGAGACTAAACTGGAATTTCCAGAGGGGTGGGGAATTCAAACCAAAAAAAAACCCCTGTGGGTGGAGTATCGATATTTTCTGGAACAACACATTTCCCTTGAGTTTATCAACATTATTTTAAATTAAACTTTATCTGATGAGTCCTTTTTTGTAGCGTGAACTGGAAGATACAGTGATTTCATGTCATGGACAAATTGGAGCTTTGGAAATAGAGTTAGAGGAGCAAACAAGGTAAGGAGTATTTTTTTGTTCTTGAATCTTTGTTTATCCAAAAGAAAATTAGGTCTTCCAGAAACCATTCACTTAACAAATTTTTGTTGATACTACTGAAGAATTACTGAAAAACTTACAGATAAATGGACATTTTCCTCTTCAGGCTTTTTGAAGAGGATGAAAACATGTTTAATAGATACACAAGTCAGGAGCAGGAGCTACAACAACAAAAGCAGGTACAGTAATAAGCAACCATAAAACTTAATTCTTATCATGAATTCAAATCAAAACACTTTATTCCGCTCTCCGTGAGGTTATGTAGTCTGAAGTGTCAGCTACCACTTCTCTTTAACCCTCTTGCCCATGTGGGGTTTAAATACTTAACAGACACTGTTAGTTGGTGAAGTATGATCATCCAGTTGAGTGTAGTCCTTAGAAGGACTGTTTGTGGCAACATTCACCGACATTTCGACAACCTCAGCGGAACTTGGTCATCATCAGAGTCATTTACAATGCTAATGTAAGTGTATGTTTGGGAGAATGAGAAAAGCTGAGCAGAAGAAACAAGCTGAAATTATGCTTATAAAGGTGTTTTAAGTTTTCTGAAACTTTTACAAGTGTTATGGATCCATTTATAGACTCACAGGAAACAGGCAATCTTTCCTGCTTGTTCTATAAAATGGTGAAACTAATTTTCTCTATCTTCACAGAGCTATGGTAAAAGGTTTTTATTGACCAAACACAGTTTTATTATGACTTAATTTCTTCATAAAAATTTGTTGTACAAGTTTATGATATTTTTTTACAATTTCTTACAACCACAAATAGAATTACAATTTTGTAATAATAAACTTTCGCATGGTGTCATTTTTTTGTATTTAAAAAATGTAATCATTGAAAAAAATTGGGAACTCTTATTTAGTAACATGTTCCCTCTTCTCTGTTCTTTCATTTTTGGCCATGAAGTGCAAACAAGAAACTTACAAACTCTATAAATCAAAATTCAGTTTCAAATCTTCACAAAATTCTAATAATGTAATCTGTGGTGTTGTTTTGATTATACAGCTTCACCCTTTGCTACAAGCCGAACCTGCCAACACTTTAAATCTTCCCAGCCTGTCGAATGAGGCATGCGGCATGGCTACTGTCTGTGAGGTGAGTTAAGGAAATAGGAGACGTCTGCACGCAGGCTAGGTGACAAAGGGCTAGAACCTAAGACAAAAGTGGCGGGACACTATGAAAGGCAGGAAAGGAGACAACAGGAGTTGGCCCTTTTGTAGACCTGGAAATTCAAGTGTGGGGAAGAACGGTGGTATTTGAGTAGCTAAAATTTTATGCACTAGCCATTCAGTTCCCTATGATTTTCACTGAGCATTTGCACCCAAGGCACACTAGTCACAAATAATTTTTTCTTGAACATTCAGATACCTGCATCATTAGAGGATACTGGCCGACGGTTAGCACAGTCACTTGCTAAGATAACTGATCAAGCTGAACAACTTGGCTTCACTAACTGGCTGGAAACTGTGAATGACAGAACTAATGCCTTTCTTGACTCAAAGCAAACATGAAAATCAGAATTTATTTTTTCATTGATAATAAAGACCATTGCATGCTGAAGAAATCAGTCGATAGCACTTGTCAAAACTTGATAACTTACAAGTCTGTTTTTCACTAGTAATTTAATTGGCTACTTAAAATGCAACTTTACAATGTGAGCTATATTCTGGTGATGACAGTTGTTAACTTTACAAAAATATTAATGCTTATTAAAGTAAATATTATTGTATGTTTTCTAAACTGTACATATTTAATGAGCCTGTACAATAAGGACATATTTACATCTAACAATGAATGGATCTTTTTTGTATTTTCATGGTAGTACTGGAACTAGCTCACAGTGGATATTACTATGTGTTTTGTTCAGCTTCAAACAAACAAAATTCCAAAGATATCCAAGGAAAATTTTCAATTTCAAGCACCATATCTTAATCATAATGGACCCATCAGAAGAGTACGATATCCACGGCGTGTTACAAGAGTGACAGTGCATACCGTATTTACTCGAAAAAAGCACCTTTCCCAAATAAGCGCCACCCTCAAATAAGCCTTCCAGCAACAATACGGGGCAACCTAAACCTTTAAAACTAACTTTTTTAACGTTCTTTCTATGCTATTGTTATCCTTTTAGGACAAAACAAAGAAAAACAAAGAACGATTACGTACTACTGTGTTACTCACAAATAAGCAGTTTTAAATAAGCGCCGCCTCCAAATAAGCATCGCCCTCAAATAAATACCGCACCGACAAGTCAAAAAATTTAATAAGCGCCGTGGCATTCTTTCAAGTAAATACAGTATGTTAAGGATAAAATATTTGTCAAATTCACATAGCTGTACCACTAATTTGGAATGAAAATTTCTGGAAAAAAGGTCCGTCTTATCTGCCAGTTTTACTGTATGAATATTCATTCCAAGTGACCCTGAATAACTGAACAGCAAGCTAGTCCCCATTTAATCACAAAAACATGCACACGGCCTGTTAGTAGATATGAAACTATTTTTACATTGAATTTAATGTGTATATTTTAATTTTACAATCGATAGTCTAGAGCCTTTTATTTTTTCTTTCACATATCATCTAATACTATAATGCAAACAGTAATTTTTAGTTTTTTAGTGTTAGTATTTGCACTTACGTTTAATTGAGTTTCTTTTTGCAATGTGTTGCTCCAGAAAATATCCATACTCCCCCCACGGAGGGTTTTTTGGTTTGAACCCCCCCCCCCCCCAATCTGGAAATTCCAGTTTAGGCTCATACTTACCTTGAAAATTTTAGGCCTTTAAAACCCCCCTCCCCCTCGGAATTTCCAATGACCCTCTGTGGTGGGGGGGGGGGGAGTATCGATATTTTCTGGAACCACACAATAAAACATGACAATACAGAATAGTGGCAAAAATGCTTGATAGCTCGTGAAAAGTCCCGAGTCTTATACAATTCCTCCAACCAATGCGGCCAAAACCACTTCCACCCTGTTGTTTTTACAAGTATTACGTCCTTGCACATAATTTGTGTTCACCTTGTCTCCCCCCCTCCCCTACTATGTCAAATGCCCGCTGAAAAGCTTTGAAATATCATTCAACCAGGAGGTATCATAAAGTAGATGGGCCAAGGAGGTCCACACGGCCAGAGGTTATCCCAGTTTCTGTAGCATGAAGTAACTGAGAGTATTGCTGCTCCCCCCTGGTTGGGATGCTAGTCCATCGCAGGGTTACCCCCATCAGTATGTCACTGATACCCATTTTGTACACCTCGGTGCAGAGAGACGAATGTGGGGTAAAGTTTCTTGTCTAAGGAAACAACACGATGGCAGGGACTAGGCGTCAAACCATGCAGCAGGTATCATGGAGCTCTTTATTAGAAGCTCTAATTTCATTGGATCTTGTTATCCAAAGCTCTATTGGATTAAACAAGCCCTTCCATTGTATTGTTTTCAGGGATAGTGTCATTGTGAGGCATTCTGAGAGCTGTGTGGTGCCCCCATTCATGGGGATGTTTTGGAAACATGGGGGGGTCCCCTGTAATACTTTCAAGGTCGACCATTAGAATTGCAGCCTGCCTCTAGTTTCCACAGTCTGAGCACTCTGGAGAATTTCTTTTATTACTTCACCGAAGGAAGCCCCTCTCTTGCAGCTAGCATTCTTCTTTTTGCCCTTTGAAAGGCATCTGATGAAACAAAATATTAAAAATTGTTACAAGGGTTGAAATAATTTTTAAGGACACTTAAAACATATTCTAGATGGAAGTGAGTATAAATAATAAATTTATAAAATTACCAACTTCTTTTCACTGCAGTATCATGAAATGACTGGTTATGAGAGATGTGATCGGCACCTGCAGCGTGGGGTAAAAGGTTTATTCGCAGGTGCATTTAACATTGTTACTCACCCAAGACTTGTGCCAAGGAGTCCAAAGCATTCATCCCTCTGAAGTTAAACAATAAAACTACATCAATAATTTTGACAACTTCTTGGGAGCCATGGAACTGCACATCAGGGGAAAACCCTAACAGCTGTTAGTAAATTCTTCCCTTCCCTGATCTGGTAGCCTGCATAGCAAGTGTTTTCATGGGTTTTTCTGTGCACTGGAAGCATTTTCGCTTTTTGGTCGTGCAAAAGTTTCAATCTTTTCTTTCAACTTTCCACATGGTTAAAACACAGGAAATGCTTCTTATACAGCGGAACCTCCATTTAACGAACCTCGATTTCACAAAGACCTTGGTGTAACAAACGATATTTTTCAGCCCAGTCATAGTGTAATGTATGGAAATGAAACTCGATATAACGAACCCTTGATACAACGAATAAATTTTCCCAGTCCCTTGGCACTTTGTTTAATCGAGGTTCCAATGTACATGCAACATGTGTGTGATTTTGCCAAGCAAAATTTAAAATATTAAGTTTCACCACAGGTTGAGACACACTTATCTATGGGTTTTCAGAAACTTGCATCATTAGCTCAGGCATTCACTCTGATTTTTGAAGTCACAAGAGTGTATCTTTTAAGACTTCCACATGGAAAGTTTTTTGCTATGCACTACCTTTTTCTTTAAGTGGAAAATACAATGGGAGCAGATGATGATTATCAAAAACAGTGACCTACCCTAGTCTATCCAATATGGTTCTTGTCCTGCGAGGTTTCTTTGTTACTTCCATAAAAGACCTTGATGATTGAAATTAAAATATTATCAGTGATTCTGTTAACAAAGATATTTCCAAATATGGTCAAACCTAGGTTTTGGAAGGCTGAAAACGTGAGATACCGAGACACATTCCAAAAGAGTCTATCACAATTAAACAGACAGAAATAAAAGAACTGGAATAAATAATTATAACAAATGTCCAGGTGCAACCCGTGAAGCTGGTTACATTTGGCAAGACTAGTCATACATAGTGCACACTTTTTTTTTACAGACTTACATGAGCATCTACTCTTGAATAACGTTTCTCACGTTCAGAATTTGTTTTGAAATTACAGATTCCATGGCAACATTAGCCTGAGAAAACAGCCGACGTTTCCCGAGGTCGCCACTTTGAGCCCTCGCAAAACGACGTCTGAGTAACGAGCGCAGAAATTCCATACTGATGACTACCCAGATCTTGGTAGTGTTTCTGATTGGTTGAAAGTAAATTCCCGCGCGGCACAGCCAATCAGAAGCACTACCAAGATCTGGGTAGTGCACGTCATTAGTATGGAATTTCTGCGCTTGTTACTCAGATGTCATTTTGCGAGGGCTCAAAGTGGCGACCTCGCGAAACGTCGGCTGTTTTCTCAGGCTATGGCAACATATTTTGAAGTCAAGCTTAAACTGCACCTAACCCCAAAATGTTTTTTATGCTAATATAAAACTTTGCACCTATTTTAAAAACATTTCGCCATTATTTGCAGTTTCTGACTTTTTTACGGTCTTCAAAACTTACGAAAAACAGCATCATTTGTCGCACGACCGAGTCAGAAGGGGCATGGGTCTATTCCTGATTTGACGTCATGAACTGCTTTGCATGCATGTTTTCAAAGACTTAAGGAGATGCAAATCAGTTTGTGATGTCAAATCAGGAATAGACCCATGCCCCTTCTGACTTGGTCGTGCGACAAATGATGCTTAGTTTTTCGCAAGTTTTGAGGTAAGTACTTGGTGTAGGCAGTCATATAGTGGTCCGGGCGGTGTGTTACTCATATGGCCGGGGTCCAGGCGGTCTACCCCTCACCGTACTTGAACATCCTTAGCCATCATTAGCTACCCTTAAACATCCCTAGACATCCTCAGCCGTGCTTAAACGTCCTTAGTCATCCTTAGCCGAACTTAAACATCCTTAGACATCCTCAGCCGTATTTAAACATCCTCAGACATCCTTAGCCGTACTTAAACATCCTCAGCCATCCTTAAGCGTCCTTAAACATCCTTAGTCATCCTTAGCCGTACTGAAACATCCCTAGACATCCTTAGCCGTACTTAAACATCCTTAGACATCCTTAGCCGTACTTAAACATCCTTAGTCATCCCTAGCTGTACTTCAACATCCTCAGACATCCTTAGCCGTACTTAAACATCCTTACACACCTTAAGCATACTTACACATCCTTAGCCGTACTTAAACATCCCTAGACATCCTTAGCCGTACTTAAACATCCTTAGACATCCTTTGCCGCACTTAAACATCCTCAGACATCCTAAGCCGCACCTAAAGACCTTAAACATCCTTAGGCATCCTTGTTTGTTGATAACAATGAAACTCAGATCAAATAGTTTTATTAAGCTCGTTTTGAAATGTATAGTTAATTTGACAATCTTGCAGTGGTTCATCTTCTCCTTCATCAAGGTTCATTCACGGATGTTTAAGAACGGCTAAGGATGACTAAGGATAAGTATAGAGCTGAGGATGTCTAGGGATGTTTAAGTACAGTTAAGGATGACTAAAGATGTTTAAGTACGGCTAAGGATGGCTAGGGATGTTTAAGTACGGTTAAGGATGTCTGAGGATCTTTAAGTACGGCTAAGGATGTCTAGGGATGTTTAAGAACGGTTAAGGATGACTAAGGACGTTTAAGCACGGCTGAGGATGTCTAAGGATGTTTAAGTACGGCTAAGGATGTCTAGGGATGTTTAAGGACGGCAAAGGATGACTGAGGATGTTTAAGTATGGCAAAGGATGACTTAGAATGTTTAAGCGGTAAGGCTAAGGATGACTGAGGATGTTTAAGTACGGCTAAGGATGTCTAGGGATGTTTAAGTACGGCAAAGGAGGACTAAGGACGTTAAAGTACGGCTAAGGATGTCTGAGGATGTTTAAGTACGGTTAAGGATGACTAAGGATGTTTATGTATTGCAAAGGATGACTAAGAACGGTTAAAGTAAGGCTAAGGATGACTAAGGATGTTTAAGTACGGCTAAGGATGTTTAAGTACGGCTAAGGATGTCTAGGGATGTTTAAGTACGGCTAAGGATGTCTAGGGATGTTTACGTACGGCAAAGGATGACTAAGGATGTTTAAGCAAGACTAAGGATGACTGAGGATGTTTAAGGACGGCTAAGGATGATTAAGGATAAGTATAGAGCTGAGGACGTCTAAGTATGTTTAAGTACAGTTAAGGATGACTAAGGATGTTTAAGTACGACTAAGGATGACTAAGGATGTTAAAGTACGGCTAAGGATGACTAAGAATGTTTAAGTACGGCTAAGGATGACTAAGGATGTTGAAGTACGGCTAAGGATGTCTAAGGATGTTTAAATACGGCAAAGGATGACTAAGGATGTTTAAGGAGGCTAAAGGATGTCTGAGGATGTTTAAGTACGGCTAAGGATGTCTGAGGATGTTTAAGTACGGCTAAGGATGTCTAAGGATGTTTAAATACGGCAAAGGATGACTAAGGATGTTTAAGGACGCTAAAGGATGTCTGAGGATGTTTAAGTACGGCTAAGGATGTCTGAGGATGTTTAAGTACGGCTGAGGATGTCTAAGGATGTTTAAGTACGGCTAAGGATGACTAAGGATGTTTAAGTACGGCTAAGGATGTCTAAGGATGTTTAAATACGGCAAAGGATGACTAAGGATGTTTAAGGACGCTTAAGGATGTCTGAGGATGTTTAAGTACGGCTAAGGATGTCTGAGGATGTTTAAGTGCGGCTAAGGATGTCTGAGGATGTTTAAGTACGGCTAAGGATGTCTGAGGATGTTTAAGTACGGCTGAGGATGTCTAAGGATGTTTAAGTACGGCTAAGGATGTCTAAGGATGTTCAAGTACGGCTAAGGATGACTAAGGATGTTTAAGTACGGCTAAGGATGTCTGAGGATGTTTAAGTAGGGCTAAGGATGACTAAGGATGTTCAAGTACGGCTAAGGATGACCAAGGATGTTTAAGTACGGCTAAGGATGTCTGAGGATGTTTAAGTACGGCCAAGGATGTCTGAGGATGTTTAAGTACGGCTAAGGATGTCTGAGGATGTTTAAGTACGGCTAAGGATGTCTAAGGATATTTAAGTACGGCTAAGGATGTCAAGGGATGTTTAAGTTCGGCTAAGGATGGTTGAGGATGTTTAAGGGTGGCTAAGGTTGTCTAAGGATGTTTAAGGGTGGCTGAGGATGTCTACGGATGTTTAAGTACGGCTAAGGATGTCTAGGGATGCTTAAGGGTGGCTAATGATGGCTAAGGATGTTCAAGTACGCGTGAGTGACTAGACCGCCTGGACCCCGGCCATATGAGTAACACACCGCCCGGACCACTATATGACTGCCTACACCAAGTAGTTACCAGTTTTGAAGACCGTAAAAAAGTCAAGACTGAGGGGAATTTCATAAAAAAGGTGCAATGCTTTTCGAACAGGTGCAAAGAGTTATTTCAGCAAAAAATATGTATATATTTTGGGGTTCTAAGGTGCAATTTTGACTATGTTAATTTATGAATGAGTAACTTTGGTTGACATATTTAAATGATGGTTGACATTCTCAGGCAATACAAGTGGTTAACTTTGAATCATGAATAAAAAGTGCGAGTCTCACAACGTAGTACTCACTGGCATTGTTGCATAATATGAAGCTTTACTGTCACACTCCCAGAAGCTGCTGTCCTAAAGAAATATTTGCTCAAAACTTTTTCCTGTCGGCAAAAAGAGAAAAAAGTCAGCATAGACTATGACAATACTGAAAAGGCATTAATTTTTATTTGATTTATTGGACAATTTATTTCTTGTAAGGAGTGAACTCGAACTTGCAGAATTTGCATACAAGCATAAATATACTACCAACTACAAGGTGAAATTCATTTATTACAAGTGACAAACAAAATGGTTAAAGGGGCAACTTCACATTTTTTTTGTCATAAACAACATGCCCCAGGAACACTAAAGGAAGATTTTCTCAAAGGGAGAACAAACCATAAACAGTTTATGGACAATTTTCCAAGGCACATGAGGGAAGAAGGAGAAAAACTGGCCCGTTTTCAAGTTACAATTCATTTCCACCTCGCCATCCATAGCCAAAAACACTCATAAAATAAGTTAATACTTTAATAAAGTATTAAATGTTAATAGTTGCAGAAAACTGGACGAGTTATTTTAAACACAACTGGACTATTACTCTGGGGTATCCTTTCATTTAAATATGTCTCTTAGCTTCATAAAGTTGTAGATGACAAAGCCTCGGCCCTTTAACATGAGACAAGAACCAAGGTGTCTCCTGTCTAAATGTCAAACAATCATTTTCCATGAGTGTTTCAACAAGAACTTACATCAGCCATGGCAGGTATTTGAGGATACATAGGATCCTCCAGTTCTGGTGATCCACCAACAAAGAATCTTCTCATCTCTGGAACTGGTCCATTTCCTATTGGCCTCCATGTGTCAACCTCAAGGGTGTAGCTTCCTGCAGTGCCGAGATTATTTAGAAATTCACATTTGTCAAACAAACACACAGCATCACAGATTATTTTGTAGTGTTAAGTCTAAGCCTAAAAAAGAGTATTCCTCCCTTCCATGTTGACAAGTACTGTATCCTCAAGAACTTTGAACTACTAGCTATGTTGAACTCTCGAGGTAACCAAGCTTTTGGAGATACATGTAGCATGAGTTCAAGATAGCCAACAGAGAATAAGTGAGCAACATTAACTAATTAATAAGGGAAACAAGTCTCAGAGATGGGGTTGAGATAGCGGGGTCTACCTTAACACCTTGAGCTGTGTAGTAAATGGACAGAATAAGAAAGTGGCAGAAATAATAATAATGATGAGAAAGATGGAGTATTCAGTTTGTCAGGAGCAGGGAACAAAGAAAAAATCTGAGTCCCTGACAGGAATCGAACCCATGACCTCCTGTAACACTGGTCGGGCACTGACCACTGAGCTACTGGGAGACTCGTGGCAAGCGAGGTCATATTTACTGAGTTCGTTGTGACACGCGTCCTGCATACTGCTAGGATCAGCAATGTCGGAAGCACTGTGTGTGATAATAAAGAAAGAAAGATGGTAAATTTTAAGCTCGGAAAGAAATGAGAAAGATGGAATATTCAGTTTGTCACGAGCGTGGGACAAAGAAAAAATCTGAGTCCCTCACGGGAATCGAACACATGACCTCCCGTAACACCGGTCGGGCACTCTGACCACTGAGCTACTGGGAGACTGAGTTGATAATGATAAATGGTTGATAATGGTTAATTTAATCAATCCACCAGGGGCTCTAGTACATAGAAAACATTCTTGCTAAGTATGAACCAGTTTTATTACAATTCAATTCATATAAGCCCCACCATTCCTAAAAATACGCATCTCTAGTGAACAACATTAACTAATAAAAGTGTTGAGTTTGGTGAGGAGAGTGTACAATACAGACCATGAGGCACCCTTAATGCCAACTGTAACAACTAAAATCGACATCAACGGGTAACTTTGTCGGGGTCGAACCTCTAACATTTAGCAGTTTCTCCTCATGTTAAGTCTTACTCAACTTTCCCCATAACTTATGTAAACTTTTTTCTGGTCTCCATATGCGGAATTCCAATCGATATTCCCCAAAACCATTGCATTTCTGTACACAGGCATATCAAATGGCACAATGCCAAGATCCACTGAGTTCTATAATCTGTGATACAAAACTTATTGCACAGCTGTAACACTAATGAGTGACACCCATACAGGAATGACAGGTTATGGGGTAGACAGCGAGAATGCTGCAAATGGTAACATGAGTTGTCAACAAGGTGCCAGAGCAGTACATCTATAAAAACACCAATGATCAAATGTTCTCACCAGCTTTACTGGGTATAGTAAGGTATGTGTAACCCTCTGTTCTAAATCTCTCCCAGCTGTCCAGCGACAGTACCTCAATAAATAGCGTGGGCCAATGAATAAAGTCATCTAAAAGAAAAGTAACAAATACAGGAGAATTATGATAACTTTCACCATCACGGGAGCTGAGACAGAAAATTATAAAAGCTGACAAAAGTTGGGTTGACTGTTAAATTAATGGGGAAACTGGTTTTAGGTCAAGTTAATGAGAAGTTACTTTTTGTATGGAATGACAATAAATTTTTTTAATGTCAAAATATCATAATGACCTTACCAGTAGAATCTTCATCCTCTTGGTAAACCAATGAAAAGTCAAAAGGGTAAGAGAAATGGGCAACATAATCCTAAAATTGACAGGCATAAAAACAGTGATTCCTCAACCAAGCGCAATGCTCATGTTGAGTTAAACATTCTAACAAATTAACCCCAATATTTTCCCTTCAAAAATAGCTTACTGGTGAACCTCCCACCAGTTGTTGTTTTTAAAAGTTGACGTTCAGTCTGTTGCTAGTGTCTCTTACAAAACAATGTGTAAAGATTGACCACAAACATCCCTGACTGATATGAGATATGAGTGCTGCCCTGCACTCCAGGTGGTGCTTCCTAATGAGTCACAGTTCTGGCAGGAGACTATGGCCAAATTGTAAAAGATGTCTCTGTCCAGAGCCACCTTCAGCTAGACATCAGTAGGGTTTAGTGAGACAAAGTGACACACTTGTGGGGTGTGGCTAAAATGACAAAAGTTACAAGTCCTGCACACGTGTGCTCTAGGGAGCTTGTGGGACTCGTGACTTCTGTCATTTTAGCCACATCCCACAAGTGTTTCACTTTGTCATCACTTGATTATATTTTATAGTGACCCTGAGCCTGAGTGTTAGCTATGCCGTGCTGGTGAGACTTAATAAGTCCAAAACAGCTGTCCATGGCTGCTAACACTCAGGTTCACTATTTATTTAAAATATACATACTATATAATATATCTGGCAGAACAAGGGCTCATGTCCGTTACCAACATGTCAATAGTGTCCATTAACTTGCTGCAAGCTACCCAGAGCACCCATGTGGGGGGCTTGAAATTCAGAAAAGTCAGAAATTGTTTTCCAATCGAATGTGGTGTTAGCAGGTTAGTTTTCTCACACACAGAAAAGGATTTTGATAGATGTGTACCAATACCTCTCCTTCCAACTTTGTGACGCAGGTCTGTGTTACTCCAGACAATACCGGGTCATCAGTCGGTCTCCACTCTACAGTGAAACATACAAGAAACAAAATAAAATATTGCCAAAAATTATAATTTTCTTTCAATTTCAAAGGTCCACTAAGTTAACTTTCAGGGTATTGCTTGTCACTTACTTGGAGGCAAGTCAAGAAAAAAGTGTACATGAAGACCATCATATTCAAACCCTTTGGCTGAGACTATGGAGAGAAAAATAATACACTCAGATATAAACATGTAAATGCATAGAGTGATGATCCGAGATGAAAACCCGAGACAAAATCGAGGGTTTGCACAACTTTCAAGAATTCTCCCAACCCAAAAGTCATCAAATCAAAAGTTTATATTTCTATTGCTTTTATGAAATAACTTTAGTCCTCTCAAAGATTGTGACGTCACAACTGTGTTTACATACTCTTATGCAAATACCTCTCAGCCCATCAGAGTGCATGTAGTATTTTTTATAAAATTTATTAATGAATGTTCATTTACAAGTCATGGTGGCCACAACTTCAAGCAGGAAAAGTGTTCATAATGCCGTAAAGGAGGCTTTGTTTCCTCCATGTTTTCCACAAAAAATTGATTAAGAACTCTACCAGCAAAGATGAAGTCCTCTGTTCAAAAATAACTGCCATCACTGTTCTCCTAAATCTTGTTTTATGACAAGTTCAGTTTTGTGTTACCTCTAAAACTGGTTAAAGGTTTCACCAACTCCAAATAATCAAGGTTTAACTATACTAGGAACACATCACAATTTTATGAAACCTAAATTTATAACATACCTATTTCTCCAAATATATCCATCCTTAAAATTCCAGGTTCTGGCTATAAAATAAAATGTAGAAGCAAAAAAATGTTGTTTATTGATTTATTTAACAATCCATAGATTCAAACCACAATTTCCAATCTTTACACAGCTACACTGCTGCCCAAAGGAATATCCAGGTACGCTAGTGACAGGGTGGAGTGAATGACTCCATGAGGTCAACTTTTTATACCCAAAAAAAAAGTCCCATAGTGCACTTGTCATCAGCTTCCCTGAGGGGAGGACCCCAGGCTATATGTGGGAGAATTGGGGACTTTGTGGGAACTTTTCAACAAATTTGAGCTTTTATGGAGTGGGAAATGAGGGGACATAGATTTATGATGCCCTAGCTCTTGGGGAAAAAGTTGGGACTTTGCTTCTAGCAAAGCGAGAGGAGATTGGAGCAAGTTGTGTTTTCACTCAATTGATGAAAAGATCCGAACAAAATTGTAGGTGAGAACGACATGGTGTGTGTTAAAATCCATCGGTTATTTTTTTCTGTCCATGAAATAGACCGTCCATCAAATATCTCTATGAACAGAACAGTAGAACAGCTGGTGGAGAATTCAGGAGAGAGAAAAGAACTGTTAAAAGAACTTAAATGAGGGGCCTAAGTACACTAGGTTTAATCTTTCGTTAGGTAAAGTGCATTGTGTTTAGAGACATGCAGCAAATGAGCCACGATCATAGCATGTTCTTTATTATC
This sequence comes from Siderastrea radians, assembly GCA_964017195.1. NCBI lineage: Eukaryota > Metazoa > Cnidaria > Anthozoa > Scleractinia > Rhizangiidae > Siderastrea > Siderastrea radians. The sequence continues at coordinate 37,642,129 of OZ024897.1, read as the reverse complement.
ATTTGCCTATACATAACTATACTGTTGTAGCGGGGCAGACCTTTTAGAAAAGCTTGTGGACTATTCGGGGCAAAAAAAAAGTAAACATTGAATTTTTCATCAGAATGTTTATTGTCTTGAGCATTGGATACTGTTCAAGAACTGAAATGAATAGCCCTTTTCACAGTTACCTTTTGTCATTTGCATGACAATGTATTTGAACATGGATGTGAGGCAACTTCGGGCAATTTTGCACTTTTTGCCCGAAATTGCCTCACATCCACGTTCAATTACATTGTCATGCAAATGACAAAAGGTAACTGTGAAAAGGGCTATTGCATCTTCAAGTCTTGTTGATTGTTTGGCTTCCCCCTAAAATACTAGGGACATTGCTAGAAAAAATCCCCCACCAGTGGGCAAATACAAGAACTTTGAAATGAACAATTAGCAAAGTCCCCATATCAGCCTGGGACCCCCCTCTGGGAAGCCGATGACAAGAGCGTTAGGCTAAAACTGGTCCTGACAAGTGCGTTAGGCTAAAACTGGTCCCGACAAAGTTCAACAGCCTAGAACGTAACCCAGAAAAGTCTTTTTTATTCAGATGAAACCAAATGTGCAGCGTTTTTTGACCAAATTTTTCCGTGGAGTTTTTGGTCGATCGACCAGCTCGACGGTCCTTTGCATTTCTGTCTTTTGTCATGTTGTGTTCTTCCAGTTGTGTTGCGTTGCGTTGTGTTGCGATTTGCTGTGTGTTGTGCTCTTGTCTTTTCCCTGTTGTGTTGCGTTGTGTTGTGTTGCGATTTGCTGTGTGTATTGTTCTTGTCTTCTCCCTGTTGTGTTGCGTTGTGTTGTGTTGCGATTTGCTACTGCATTCGCTTGACATTTTTCTATTATCACTTACCTTCGTTCCAGCACAGGACGGAACAACTCGACCGACAGACAATGGCTTCACCAGCACGACGAGCTCGACCAACGCCACAACTTTAAGCACGACTTCCATCGTGTGTTCTCCACATCCAAACACCTTATTTTTCTGTTTAGTTTTCGCAATGCCGACTGTATTATAAATTTCATTACTGATCTCTCCCTGTTTGTTGGATCTGACTATCCGCCATCTTTGACAAAACTCCCCCTCGCCTACTCCTCCCCAGTAATGAACCCCCTCACCTACTCTTCCCCAGTAATGAACCAGCTCGCTTTCCCTTGATGCTACAAAAACTTGACAGGCCAAACACGACTCCTGTTGGTCAAGATCGATAAACGTTGACCTTCAAAGCTTTGCTCTAACGAGTACGACTTTAAATTATCTCGGTCTTTTGACCAATTTTGCTTTTTGTGTTTTTGTAGTGGGTTTAGTTTGGAGGATTTTTTTGTGGTGACTGAATTGAGCCGTTACAACTTGGGCGTCGCATTTTTTAAATCTTTGATCTCTAGGTCATATCTGATCAATTTTCTAATAACCGGTGGATCCTTGTGGCTCAAGCGCACTGTTTGTTATTCTCAGTTAAATTTGACCTCTGATCGTTTGTTAAGCGACTAAATGTGGTGTCTATGCCGCTTTCGGCATATTAGGTACGTTGAATCTGGCTCGTTTAGGAACTTGATAGAGTTTTTTCAGCCTCTCATCTTTGTATTTGTGACAATAAAGGATCTGAAATATTATCTTCAACGCGATCAGTTAATTTCCCTGCTGATGTTTGTAACGCCGGGCCCGGCTTATTTGTATAATTATCTTGCAGGATGTTGTCTTTCGCATCACGGAGTGTGATCTATAGACCCTTTTCGTCATGAATCTGAAGTTGTAGCTTCTTTCTAGCTATGCAACATGTAGTAGGTGGCTGAATTCTGCTTCAGTCAAACATGTGTGAGTAAGCCCCTCTTGAAACTGAGAGTTTCGTATCTAGGAGCTTTATATCTTTCCTCCTATTCTTAGCAAGTCTGACGACCGCGTGTTTGTGTATGCCATTATGGACAGGCAAATTAATCCGTCTTGATTTAAGATGCTTTTTTCCTCCATGGTTTGTCTCAAGCAAGACTGCAGTTTCGATTCTTTCAGTGAATCTGGTTACTGCATTTTCGATCCTAAGTTAAGCTGTGTTTTTTAAGAAGGTCTAATAACGATTTTTCTAGCAAGTGAGATTTTCATTTCAGCCACGAGGGCCTCTTGTTGATTAGCACCGATGTTTTCTTTACTTTGTTGAACGCAGGAGCGTTTTCTATGCGTATTTGCCGTGCTTTTTTCAGTTTATCACTTGCATTTTTCTATGCACATGTATTTTGTTATTCAAAACCTCAAAATAATTTCTTGGCATTTGGGAAGCGCTTCCTGTACTGGCAGACAAACATATCATACTTTCGTACACCAAAATGGGAACAGCTTTAGTCGCCACCCTTTTTTCATGTACCTTAAGTTGGAACTGAAGTTGGCTAAAAGATCATTTTTTTTAACATTTCGATATGCTAACAAATACCTAACGTCTCAAAGAACAATGTGAGAAATTTCGGGGCTTGATATAAGAAGCTAGAAGAAACTAGGCTAATGTGTGAAAATTCACTTGTCCTTACTTTATTGCAAAAAATGACCCTGAAAAACTGGGCTAATGTTTGAAAATTCACTTATTCATAAAAAAAAAACTGAATGACCCAGAAAAACTGACAACGTTTTGTTCTCCCTTAAAGAAAATCAATTGGCCTCCTTTATGTTAACGTTATAGGAGAAGATATCCCTGTCATAATTAGTGTATATCAACTACATAAACTAGTTATACATCATCGAGGGTTGTTGCGTTGGTCAAGTCGCGTCGAGCTGTAGAGATGTTGTTTGACAGTGGGTGAGGTTAGTTGGGATGATCTATAGCTGTCGCAAAATCGGATGCACTTCAAAGCGTAGCATTGAACGTACCGCGGTACACTGCTACTCTTGTCTTATACATACTTATCACCCAAGCATGCAATGATTTCTATAACTTTTCGTCACTCAGTTACCATGGTAACATAACTTATAATATAAAGTGTTCCCTATAAATTGAATGAAACTTCTGAGAAAACGCGGGGAAGGTAACACTAACACCTTGACAATGTATACTAACGTTTGGATTACCTGTGCACATTGAAACTATAGCGCTACAAACATGATCAGTGTACGGAGATGTACTGAGGTATAGAAGAGGAAACTGGTCATTGTAAAAATCAAAACTATTACGTTACAAACACGCTCAATGAAGAAAAATTAAACAAGCCGTGAAATCTTGTGCCTTTCCTAACTTTAACAGGTGAAAATATATAATAAATACAAGTAAAATTAATCACCGGATTCTACGCTCTTGCTCGCACGATACGGTACGATGCTAATGAGAAAAAACTACAAGATAAAAGAAGGATGTGATGCTCGCCTACTTTGCTATGATGCTAGTGGAGAAACATAGGACATGTCGCTCAATATTTGTCGATGTAGTCGCTCTGTACCGTGCGGGGTTACGGGGCTACCACGGTACGCTGCTATAACTTGTCGCTCTTACTGTGTGGGGGTACGGCGCTAGCACGCTACGCTACTATTATTTCGTACGTCACTGCATAAGTCGATCGTTCCTTGTGGGGGTACGGGGCTACGACGGTACGCTGTTCCTTCATTACTTAATTGATAGTAAATACTTTGTCATAAATTCTTAAAGTGGTTTTTAGAGATGTTCTGGATGAAATCGCAATACTAAAGCTACTACACCCGTACGAAACAGATTACGTTCACGCAGTGCTGCTTTAGCGGCTAAGAATGACTGCAGTGAGCACAACGGAAAGGTTGCACGAACGCTGTTTTCATTGCGCTGCAGCAGTGACAAAAAATGACTGCATGAGTGCTGCAGAGGCGACATTGGGAGCTGCTGGAACGCTGCAAGAGAGCTACTGCAAAATAGCAACATGAAGCTTTATGGTAGATTAGCAGCGTATCGCTATAACGGACAGAGAAACGTTGAGAAGATAAGACAAATACTGTACAAACGAACGAACGTACGGAGAAACGTTGAGAAGATAAGACAAATACTGTAGAAACGAACTAATGTACGGAGAAACGTTGAGAAGATAAGTCAAATACTGTAGAAACGAACTAACGTACGGAGAAACGTCGAGAAGATAAGACAAATATTGTACAAAGAACGCGTGGTTTGATAATCACGAAAGAGGCCGCAATCTTGGTCTGTAAGATATACGAACGATTTTGAGGCCGTTATCTTCGTCCGTATTTCAACATCATTATCTCTACCGAGCCAAACGCGGCCGAGATCCCATTACTTAACGGCCTTGTTTTGCTCGGTATGTGGTGATATATACCGAGCCAAACGCGGCCGAGATCCCATTACTTAACGGCCTTGTTTCGCTCAGTATGTAGTGATATATACCGGGCCAAACGCGGCCGTTATCCCATTACTTAACGGCCTTGTTTCGCTTGGTATATAGTGATATATACGGAGCCAAACGCGGCCGTTGTCCCATGACTTAACGGCTTCATTTCGGTCGGTGATATATACCGAGCCAAACGCGGCCGTTATCCCTTGACTTAACGGCCTTGTTTCGCTTGGTATATAGTGATATATACTGAGCCAAACGCGGCCGTTATCCCATGACTTAACGGCCTCGTTTCGGTCGGTATATAGTGATATATATAAAGCCAAACGCGGCCGTTATCCCTTGACTTAATGGCCTCGTTTCGGTCGGTATATTTAACAATTATTCTACGAGGGCGCGCTGGATATCGAATGATAGATAACCAACGAGGCGCGTAGCGCCGAGTTGGTTATAATCATTTGACATCCAGCAAGCCCGAGTAGAATAATTGTTTTATTAAAAACTTAACCACTATTTAAAAAAGAAAGAGAAAAATGAGAAAAGAGATAAAAAGGGAACAAGAATCGATCACGTGACTGAACGAAAAAGGCGCCAAAACCTTGCGAAGTGTTGCAGCGTTTCATTGAAAAGCTGAATGAATCAATGAAAACTGCTCTAAGTGAACAAAGTAGCACACGTTTTAGAAAAAAATCTTCTAATTATTGCCTTTGAAGCTGTACAATTTCACCATGTAGCTGCAGGAGTTGAAACTGAACAAGTTTGTAATCTGTTTGCACAACGGAACCATCATGTGCGTGTTTGATCGAACTGAAGACAGAACAAATTTGAACTTGAAGAGGAAATTTCTATGCAGCTCAGAAGCAAGCTTACTGTAGTAAGGAACATTAGAATTCACCATCATAGTTTGTTAAACGCAAAGCGCAAAATGCAGTTGTTCTCGGTTTAAAGGTTGCGGACAGAATGGTAAAAACAACATTCAAGCAACTGGGAAAGCGATTCAACTCCGTTTACATGGCATCCGTTTTCTATCTGAGTATTTGGACCTGTTGGAACACAGAGCTACAATGAGTGCAGGCAAACCAGTGTCAATTTTGCGTGTTAAAGCCGAAAAACAATCTCGCCCTTCCTTCCTTCCTTCTTGCAGCTATATTTTTTTGGGACTTGTTTAGACTGCTTCATGATTTTCGCACCGACTCACCATGAATGTGTGATAGTTTTTATTAAATGCTCCTGCCCCATTTCACTGTGTTTTATTTTATGTCTTGTCTTGATATTTTGAAGTGGAAATCCTTCCTGATAAAACCTACCGTTTGTTCAATTTCAATGAACAACGTGATGATCGATGAAAGAAATAATATTTTAAACACAACGCTTAAGGCTTAAATTTTTATTTCTGCGCAGTTTCTTCAAACAATTTTGACTTGTGTTAGACGACGCTGTTGGTGATGCTTGTTGGTGACGCTGTTGGAATTTCTGCTTAATTTAAATTCGCTGCCAAGTGATTTTTCTCGCCCAGTTTTCTCGCCGGGTTACTCGCGAGGAAAAAACTTTTAGCTCACTTTGTTGTTGAGTGTTCATTGACCATATTTGGTCGCAGGAGGTATATGAGCTGATAGCCTAGCTCCGTTGAACCAATCAAAACGCTAGAAATCCAATATACCTTGTCCTGTTTTTAATAAAGTGATATATACCGAGCCAAACGCGGCCGTTATCCCATGACTTCATGGGATAACGGCCGCGTCTGGCGTTTCTCTCTATGCCGAGTGAAACGAGGCCGTTAAGTCATGGCATAACAGCCACGTTTGGAGTTCTTCTCTATTTCGAACGAAACGAGGCCGTTAAATGATGGGATAACGGCCGCGTTTAGAGTCGGCTTCGCTGTACTGAAGATTGCCTCGAAAGCCCTTCTCTTGCGCTCACAAAAAAAGTCACCAAAGATTATAGATGGTGACCAGTATGCTTATGTCAAAGGCAGAACAACATTTGACGCTGTACCCTAAAGACTGGATTTGTGATCAGAGGAACTATCAGAATCGACCAAGGATATCGATAACATCAGAAGTAGGGTAGCTTCTGCTATACAATCAGCCTCTCTACCTGACAGTAACTTGACTAAAGCTGAACGACAAGCACTGAAACGACTGAAAACCGACGAAAACATTGTCATACTCTCCGCTTACAAAGAGCGATTGACTGTTGTCATGGACAAATTAAGACAGACTATTATGACAAAATGGACGCACTTGTTAACGACAAGCAGGCCAGTTTTTTTATTTTTTTTAAAGAACAACTAGTGAGCAGCACAGAGCAAAATATCTCATTTTTTTCCAGCTGTTAATCTCAAGTATATGATTTAACTAAAAATACAATGTTATTTGTTGTAAAAGCTATTCTTTGAAGTAACAAGAACACTTCTGAAATTTTTGAAAACTGCGCTATTTTTTACACTAAAACTAAATTTGGGGATCTGTTCTGTGAATCAGAGCTTCTCAGCGTTTCTCCGTACGTTAGTTCGTTTGTACAGTATTTGTCTTATCTTTTCAACGTTTCTCCGTACGTTAGTTCGTTTGCACAGTATTTGTCTTATCTTTCGGCGTTTCTCCGTACGTAATCAGTTCGTTTGTACAGTATTTGTCTTATCTTTTCAACGTTTCTCCGTACGTTAGTTCGTTTGTACAGTATTTGTCTTATCTTCTCAACGTTTCTCTGTACGTTATAGTGATGCGCTGCTAATCTACCATAGAGCTTCATGTTGCTATTTTGCAGTAGCTCTCTTGCAGCGTTCCAGCAGCTCCCAATGTCGCCTCTGCAGCACTCATGCAGTCATTTTTTGTCACTGCTGCAGCGCAATGAAAACAGCGTTCGTGCAACCTTTCCGTTGTGCTCACTGCAGTGATTTTTAGCCGCTAAAGCAGCACTGCGTGAACGTAATCTGTTTCGTACGATTATAGTAGCTTTAGTATTGCGATTTCATCCAGAACATCTCTAAAAACCACTTTAGGAATTTATGACAAAGTATTTACAATCAATTAAGTAATGAAGGAACAGCGTCCTGTCGTAGCCCCGTACCCCTACAAGGAAGGATCGACTTATGCAGTGACGTGGGAAATAATGGCAGCGTAGCGTGGTAGCGCCGTACCCCCACACAGTAAGAGCGACAAGTTATAGCAGCGTACCGTGGTAGCCCCGTAACCCCGCACGCTACCGAGCGACTACATCGACAAATATTGAACGACATGTCCTATGTTTCTCCACTAGCATCATAGCAAACTAGGCGAGCATTACATCCTTCTTTTGTCTCATGGTTTTTTTCTTACTAGCATCGCACCGTAACGTGCGAACAAGAGAGCACAACCCGGCGATTAATTTTACTTGTATTTATTATTTATTTTCACCTGTTAAAGTTACAAAAGGCACAAGATTTCACGGCTAGTTTAATTTTTCTTCATTGAGCGTGTTTGTAACGTAATAGGTTTGATTTGTATAATGACCAGTTTCCTCTTCTACACCTCAGTAAATTTCATGCAGGGCTCGAGACTAACTTTTCGGCTTAGTAGCCAAGTGGCTAGTGAGAGGTTTGATTTCACTGGCCAAAATAAACTTTCACTAGCCAGACTTTTTTGCATAATCTCATACTGTGTTCAATAAATTATGTCTAACTTTTAGCCGAGTTAAGTACTGTAAACATGCCTCTATGTAATCTCAAGAGTGAAGAACTTGAATGTTGACTATTCTTTCCAACGGTTGAAGATCCTCACATGCGGAATACAAAGTACTATGTGCCTTCAGGCAAATTCCCAGGCGCGATGTAGTTCACGCCTCTGTTTTCCGTTTCGGTCAGATCATGATGAACAACTCGAAGAGTTCACCTTATACGAGCATGTCATTGTACGGAGAAACGTTGGGAAGACAAGACTAACATTATACGAACACTGTAAGGTACGGAGAAGCATCAAAAAGACAAGACTGATACAGCACTTAACTCACGTACGGAAAAACGTCTGCAAGAGAAGACTAGTGAGTTATAAGCGCGTATTTAAGTGCGGAGAAACATTGGTTTTTTAAAACAATTGACAATAAAAACTAACGGTAAAAATTCACGACGTTTCGACCGCTCTTCGGTCATTATCAAGCGAAATGTTGAGAATATGAATTTGCATAGATATATAAAGTGACAAAGGGGCAAAAATATGTAAGGAAAATGTATGAGGCAAAAATGTGTGAAAGTAGCTAAAAGTATGTGTAAAAAGAATTTGTTAAAACAATAAAAGCATGCAAAAAACTTACTATATAAAAACTAATAATTTCAAAACCTTCGCACGAATTGAGTCGGTCTGTACATTCAGATAAAAAACATTTCGTAAATGAGGCAGTCAAATTTGTTTTTACATTTCTTTAGAATTTTAAAATTCTTGTTAAGATCCTTAGGGGCCAGAGAATGTTCCGAGCGAAAATGCTTGCCAATAGACGACGACACGTTCTTGTGCTCCTCGACGCGTTGATGCAAATCGCACAGGTCACATTTAAAAAGGTGAACTAGGCACTGTTGGTTTACGACCGGCGGCTTGACTTCACGTAATTTCAGGTCTCGCTCAATTTTGTGACTGACGAAAACGGGTTGGATGGTGCTGCCTCATTTACGAAATGTTTTTTATCCATGAACTGAGACCAAGTCTCAATGTACAGACCGACTCAATTCGTGCGAAGGTTTTTAAATCATTAGTTTTTATATAGTAAGTTTTTTGCATGCTTTTATTGTTTTAACAAATTCTTTTTACACATACTTTTAGCTACTTTTACACATTTTTACCTCATGCATTTCCCTTACATATTTTTGCTCCTTTGTCACTTTATATATCTCTGCAAATTCATATTCTCAACATTTCGCTTGATAATGACCGAAGAGTGGTCGAAACGTCGTGAATTTTTACCGTTAGTTTTTATTGTCAATTGGAGAAATATTGAGCAGAAAAACTAATAAGGTTCGAACTTACTAAAATACAATGAAATGTTGAGAAGTCATATTAAACACGTTGGTTGCAAATGCACTACGGTGGGGAGAAACGAGTGAGGTGCGGGATTGCGGAAAATTAATTCAGAGTTTAAAAGAACGAGGCATATAACAAATGTACTGTTTTGTTATTCTTTTGTTATTCAATGAGATGCAAATGAGTGTGCGGCGTTTTTCTGCAATCCCGCACCTTAGAGGGAGAAACACTGCCAACGTACCAAGATACAGAGGCTAATAAAATACGCCACTACTAACTTAACTAACTTACGGAGAAACGTTATTAGACAAAACTAATTCCGTAAGAACGTGTGTGACGTACAGAAGAATGCCAAACGGACAAACTGAACTATTACAGTGGGACAATAAATTACACAGAAACGTAACTGAGACAACTAAAATCGCACTAACGTATGGATAAACGTCGAGAAGACAAGACTAATACCGTATGAACATACTAATGTACAGAGAAACGTTAAGCAGTGTCGATTTATCGTACCAATGTACTAACACACTAAAAACCTTAGGAAGAGCAGAACAATGTCGTGTGAACGTGCTAACATACAAAGAAACGTTGAGAAAGCTAGACTAAAAAATCGACCAACCCACTTACGTACGGAGAAACGTTGTGAAAACGTTACGTAGAGGGAAACGCTGGAAGAGAAACTACTGTACGAACGTAGCAATTAATGGAAAAAGTCGATAACAAAAGACTAAAGAATTGTGTGAACCTACCAACGTATAGACAAATATCATATGAACCGCACTAATGGATCTTTCAAGGAAACGTATAGTGAAACGTTGTGACGACGGCTCATTTCGTTCGAACCTGGAAATGACGGAGAAAACGTTGCCATCCGAGAAAAGAATAAGTAGGGAAAACGTTGAGAGGACAAAACAAGCATCATACGAACATTATGATATCCTTCTACGGAATAAGTTTAGTTTCTGCTCACTCAATTCGCTTCTGGGATCCGATCATCAGAAGCAATATTTAGTTTGGTTTCCATCCGGTCCTTTAGTGCTTTGAAATTTTCGCTAGCCAAAATGGCTAGTGAAAGCGCAAACTTCTAGCCAAAACGGAATTTCTACTAGTCTGTGACTAGTTGGCTACCGTTAGTCTCGAGCCCTGATGAGATGTTTGTAGCGTAATAGTTTTCAATGTGCACAGGTTATCCAAACATTAGTATACGTTGGCAAGGTGTTAGTGATACCTTCTCCACGTTTTCTCAGAAGTTTCATTCAATTTATAGCGAACACTTTTATTATAAGTTATGTTACCATGGTAACTGAGCGGGGAAAAGTTACAGAAATCATTGCATGCTTGGGTGATAAGTATGTATAACAGGTATAAGGCAAAAGTAGCAGCGTACCGCGGTACGTTCTATGCTACGGTTTGAAGTACATCCGATTTTGCGACACATTTGGGATGATCTACTTCATAAATAAGCCGGTTGTTTAGTTAGTCGCGTGGAGCTGTCGAGATGTTGTGTGGCAGTGAGTGAGGTTAGTTGGGTTGATCTACTTGATAAATAAGCCGGTTGCTGCGTTGGTCGAGTCGCGTCGAGCTGTCGAGCTGTCGAGCTGTCGAGATGTTGTGTGGCAGTGAGTGAGGTTAGTTGGGTTGATCTACGTGATAAATAAGCCGGTTGTTGCGTTGGTCGAGTTGCGTCGAGCTGTCGAGATGTTGTCTGGCAGCGAGTGGGTAAGTTGGGTTCATCTACTTGATAAATAAGCCGGTTGTTGCGTTGGTCGAGTCGCGTCGAGCTGTCGAGCTGTCGAGATGTTGTGTGGCAGTGAGTGAGGTTAGTTGGGTTGATCTACGTGATAAATAAGCCGGTTGTTGCGCTGGTCGAGTCGCGTCGAGCTGTCGAGAAGTTGTCTGGCGGTGAGTGAGGTTAGTTGGGTTGATCTACGTGATAAATAAGCCGGTTGTTGCGCTGGTCGAGTCGCGTCGAGCTGTCGAGATGTTGTCTGGCAGTGAGTGAGGTTAGCTGGGTTGATCTACTTGATAAATAAGCCGGTTGTTGCGTTGGTCGAGTCGCGTCGAGCTGTCGAGATGTTGTCTGGCAGTGAGTGGGTAAGTTGGGTTCATCTACTTGATAAATAAGCCGGTTGTTGCGTTGGTCGAGTCGCGTCGAGCTGTCGAGCTGTCGAGATGTTGTCTGGCAGTGAGTGAGGTTAGTTGGGTTGGTCCAGGTGTTAAGCAGGTGGTATAGTTTGTCGGGTTGTGTCGAGGTGTTACTAAAACATAACAAGGGTTACTAGACATGACTTGTCAACAACACAACACAACACAACACCGCAACACAACACAACGACACACAACATCACAAAACAAAACGCAACGCATTGCAACGCAACACAACGACGACAAAAAATACCAACAGAGCACAACGCAACGCAACGCAACGCAACGCAACACAAGGGAACCAACACAAGACAACACAGCCGGTAAAAAGGCAAAAAAAAGCAAGCAATATAATCCCAAGCACAAGGCAAGAACAACACAAAGCAAGGCGAAGCAACGAAAGAGAACTAAAAACGACATCAAAACAAAACAGATACAATGCATGACAACAGCACAACGCAACACAACACAACACAACCGGTCCACACAATACACGGCAGATTGCAACACAACGCAACGCAACGCAGTGCAACACAACCGGACGACACAACACACAGCTAATCGCAACACAACACAACGCAACACAACCGGCACAACATGACAAAACTCCAGACAGATATGAAATAGACGGTCGAGCTGGTCGATCGACCAAAAACTCCACGGAAAAATTTGGTCAAAAAACGCTGCAGGTATAGATGAAACATTAACCAAGGGAGTAAAATATACTGGATGTCCAACAATATTCTAAGCAACCAAATTTAATTTAGTTGGATCATACAGAATTAACACTTACTCAACAATCACTGTAATTTATATTATATGATCTATTATAAATTGTACTGCACCTGCAAGTACACTGAGGAGTTGCAATGGTCTAGTTATTAGCACTGTGTGATAGTAATAAATCATCAGGACAGTTGCTTCAAACTGAAGAAACTGGCTTTTCTTTTTTTCTTGAGCCTTCGACACACATGTAATTTTCCATTTTATGATTTGTGTACCATACTGAACTTACCATAGGATCAAACCCAGAACCAACTTGTGAGGCCAGATACAAGGCATGTCTGTTGTACAGCTGTAAAATAAGACAATACATGTAAGTAAATGCAGTTTCTAAATGTGATGCCATGTAGATGTATCTTTATTTCATGGGAATGAACTTACAGAAATCCTAAAGAAACATACCTCAGTGAAACTCTTAAATTCTTGCTCCCTTTGATCACTGAAAAAATGATTAAGAACACCCAAGATATAAGGAATGACTGACACACTAATAAATAATGTGTTTATTACCACTTCCTACCTTGTCATTTGTGGAGAACAGTGCTCAATTGTATATTCGTAAACCTCTGAAAAAAAAGAAATGCAAAATGCACTTAAACTTTTGAGCAATGTCAAAAAGAGACTAAACTGAGAACAAGACAAATAAAGAGGGTGTTTTAAGAAGGTTAGTCTTACATTGAGGCCCTGTTAGGGTAAATTTCGACAAGCGACATGGCCTTGAAACAGTGACATGATAAAATGACAACAAACGACAGATAAAATGACAACAAACGACACAAAGATGGATTAAAACTGTGACAGCAACAATTAGACAAGCGCAACTACAATAATAAACTATCGACAGGGACATGGCTTCCTCTTCAATACATGAAATGAAGGGTCTTGAAATTCAGACTAGCGACATTCATAGCCCCCAAAAAAGGCCTCTACATTGTACATATGCCTCCCATCCCCTGTTTTCTTCCCTCCCGTACACTTTCTGCTTCCTCTTCCCTTGGTTCCCACCCTTGTGTCGGCATTGTCCCCTCCACTTTATTAGGTTTCCCTGAAAGTATAGGTGGAGAGAGACAGCAGGATGATTTAAGCGTTAAATCTTACACTAAAATTACCTCTGAGTTCATTGCAAGTCTCAATGCGATATGGTGGATTTTCTCCATTGAAGTCAGGTTTAACAAAAATTTGACCATTTGCATCAATCTGCATCACATATTAATCAGAAAATAGAGAGGATTAAAATAGTACAGTGCATCCAAAAAAATATTTCATAAAAGTTGACTAAATGCATAGCGTATTTTGCAAGTTTTTATTGGGCTCAGAGAACAGTTACTTCCTAAGTTAAATGACAAGAAGTCCAATAATTATTACCAAGTGAATAATTTTCCAATGCATGTCAAAAAAAAAATTCACAGTTAGAGAATCTGCATGCACCTTTTCCACTCAAAACATTAAATTATATATTATCCTATCAATTTAAGGACAGTGGAAAAACAGAACCATTTCTAATTAGTGCATATTAATTTACTGATGTATATGATTAGTACATACCAAACCAGTGGATGTGTTTTTCGTGCACTCTACAGGTTTGGCTACTTAAACTCAGGGCAGTATAGATCTGCTATTCACCTCCCAGCATTTCTCTGGATTTCGCATGTGAGTTTTCTCTTTTTTCTTTTTTGATGCTGGCTTTCCACTGGTTTGGTATATAGTGTTGGTGAAGAGTGGTGGATATTTACCTCACCACTTCGCAGCTCGGCAAAAATCCACCACTATTCACCTCCACTTGGGTGAATAACTGTTATTGATGTGTATGGTATTCCACTACAGGCTTCCAATAACACATTTTTAAAAAATGTATTGACAACAGCCATAACTGGAAACCAACATGTTTGTGCATGATTTTCATGGCAAAGAACCAATTAGAATCAGTATTTCATTTACTGAATACCTTGACAGAGAACAGAACATACTCATCCTCCTGGTCATTTGTGGTCCTAGAAGGCAATAAAAAATGGAAATTTTTTAATTTAAATTGCTTTTTCTATTTTTAATGTGTTTCTGACCACAAATTCTTTGCATCAGTTGGCTTGAAAGCTTTTTGTCCTAAGAGCCCTCTAGCTCTTATCTGGAATGCTAATTAAAAGGAATTAATTCCTTCCAATTCCAATTCCTTTTGTTCATCCATCACTGCTAATAACAGATTGAATTAGTAAAATGGATTCCGCTCAACATTCGAGCGATAAGTGCAAAAAATAAGTGCAAAACTTGTTTACTAAAAAACTATTCATAGTACGGTCACATTGAAACATTTCACTTTAATTCGCTTCTCCAAGTGACCCTGCAATTAAATTCTCAAGATTCTTGAGAAAATTAATGTCAAATCTCGAAAAAATATACTAAAACTGGCACCATTTTGTTTTGAACTGACAAGAAGCATCTTTTTAATTAAAATATGGATAACTTCAAATTCAATTTTCTCTTGCAGGGTCAACTTGGGAGCATAAGTATTGATAACTTCTTTTTTTATTCAAAATGTTACCATGCTACGAGTATTTTTTGGTAACTTTATTTTTGCACTTATTGCTCGAACGTTCAGCAGAAATCGTCTTATCCTCTCAATTTCCCAACTCAGTTTTCTTGCTTATTAAAGACAGGATAGGCTGCGTCTGTAAGCAGAGACTCCACTGTATTGCATTTGAGCACGGCTTACTCACTACTAACAGTTCCACAGTACAGCCTAATTCAGTGAATAACCTGCTTTTTGCCTATGTCATGTCAAGTTTTTCGTCCTGAAGCACAAGTTTTACAAGTACAAACATGTGGCAAAAAAAATTCACCAATAATTAACGAGGTTCAAATATTTAATAAAAGAGTACTTCCACTCACACTTCTTAAATGTGAGGTAACTACAGCCAAATCCACACAATGGTGCCTTATTAGTTTTTTATCAACTCATATCTAACACTCATATCCACCCCTTGTTGTCTCCTTTTTTCCCCTTCAGGTTGTATTTTCTCTTCTTTTTCTTTTGGCATTTTTTTTGTGTGTGTGTTTAATCCACTTTTGTTTGCAATTGCGTCTCCATGCACGTGTACCAGTTGATAACCCGAGAATGGTAACTAACAAATTATTGTAAAATGTGATCTCTTGGTTCTAATACAACTGTAACATTTATTGAAAACAAATAGTGAATTGTGAACTCTTAGTTATAAAATAATTGTAAAACAGTGATAAAAGGAGAGGAGCTTAATACACTGTACATGATGTTGCACACACTAAAAACTCATATCCAACACAATCTAACACACGTTCATGGACTGTATTGTTAATCGATACTCACTTTCCCTCAGGTGCTAGATCTCCCAAAATATGCATTGTTTTGTAAGGAATGTTGAGAACATGCGCTGTTGTCTTGCTCATTTCTGTCTCATGGACGACAACAGGATTGGCCCGAGGAGCAAAGCCTCCTGGGCGATTTCTGAAAACATACGAACAAGGTTTAGTTGTACACATTTAAACCCCATTTTCACAGCAAGAAAAAATGGGTAGGCAAGGATGAATATCAGCAAGCCTTAGGGCAATTTTCACTTCCAGAAAGGCAAGGATGAATTGTTTTGTGTAATCAGTGTGAGCCTGCTTTGCCTTGCCAACGTATTTTTTGGTTTCGGGGCCATGTCAGGATGTCATCCTTTTTTCAAAAAAATCAGCAAGGCAAGGGTGAAAAGCAGCAACTTGCTATTTTGGTGGAGTGTGTAAATGCTCATATTTGCTTCTGAGACGTTTTCTGGTGATTGTATGCATGCGTGAGAGATACAGCACATGCTTTAAACTGATCAGCAGTTTCACAAATGATGACCAAGAGAGTGAAGGCAACGTGAAATACAGAAAAGGTGAACAAATTACCAAATTACTCAATTTGTGGGTGAAAGAAACTGGTATATTGGATGGTGGAGGGCTAAATATTTGTGTCTTTACAGACATTAGTATCACCAATAACTTCTTTTTCTTTGATTGAAAGAGCCGTAACTTCTTCCTGTACTTAACTGACTCTTCAGTGCAGGCCTGGCGCACGCTACTGGTGTACACGAGCCTAACACCGTGCCTATGCACTAATTTAGGCTTCAGTGAAAGGCACAGCTTTCATACCAAGGCACAAGAAAAAAACTTCTAGGCACAAATCTAGGCACATTTTAGGCACATTCAAGGCACAGTTAAGGCATGTTTTACAGAAAGCTTAGGCACAGTGTAGGCACAGTTTAGGCACAACTTAGACACATTTCAGGCACAGCTGAGGCACATTTTAGGCACAGTTTGGCACGTCTGGGGCACATTTTGCCACGTCAAATCAACAGATTAGAATCGTAGTGCTCCAACTTTCCATACTTTACAGATTTTGATGGAGAATTAAGGTCAGTTAGCGTTTTCTTTAAGCCTGGATTCAGTGCAAGTGTACATGTATTCCTGAAGTCATGTACCCTACATCAATGGGTCACTTTATATTTTGTGGAAGAAGTTTAGCTTATTTTCTCAAAACCAAGTACCTTCTCATTCAATAGCAGTTGATTTTGAATGAAATAAAAATACACGCATCTTGTAACACGTTTTTCTCTTTGAAAAGTCATTTTGATTTTCGTAACAGGTTCGCAGAGTTTGCTTTTATTTATTGTCATGCCTTCCTGGAAACGTAAGCGTAAATCTTGGCCCGTTTTCTTCGGCAAAGATGCCGAAAAAGCGTAAGTCAACATCGAGAACTTTCAGTCAAGAAACAGCGTGCCTGAACCGGGCAACCGTATAGTGCGAGCCGCTCCTCCGTTGCTCGATCACTCGATATTTTAATCAAGAATAATGTTAAAGGACTTCAAGAAGAAGAAAGATACAAGGGAACGGATGTTTATGCTGCTTCCGTCGTCTGACTGTCTGAATACTCGTCCGCTTCTTTCACCGTGACTTTTGCTGTGTCCTTGGTATCTTTTTACGGCTCCCTAAAATGTTTGGAAAAATAATGCGATGCTCTTTCTGTAACAATGCAGCAAGGAAATTTTGCAATCAAATGAGGACCAGACATTTCAAATACAAATCTAGGATATCTGCGGTTTTTCGAGGATTCCTTTGTGTGTAATCTGGAATTGTCAGTACTCTTATCTCATGCGCGATCTGTAAACACATTAGTGCATTCAAGATCGTTGCATCGGCTCTCACAAAAACTATAAAAGATCGTCAAACCACCTAGCTATAATTATTGTGATTCGTTATTTCATTGGATGTGGAAGATGAACTTGAAATTCTTCTAGCTGAAGGCATCTAAAATGTTGGTCAAATAATTTCTTCTCACCAAAAGGCCGCCGTGTGCGGGCGTGCAATTGTAAACACTGTACAGAGTACTGTACAAAATTATAATATTTGAGATGCGCACGGAACGTCTTATTCGCGACAGCAAATTCCAGGTTATCCTAACATTTCACGTCTTATCCCAATAATGTAATTGTACATGTAGATGACTAACTTTCATCAGGTCCAGAAGCGAACTTAATTTTTAAAACACCGACATATCTAACGACCCGGGTATAACAATTTATCTCGTAAGTCTTTTTGTTTTGCTATAAAGAAAAAATTTAATAGGATAATGTTTAAAATTCATGCCATCGAATAAGGAAGAGTGTACAGACCTCACACAGATAAATTAAAAAATAATTTTGGTGCTCTAACAAACAACTTTGGCGTGCGATTACTATGCACGATTTTGGCGGACAAGCTAGGCACTGTTTTCGCGCAGTTTAGGCACAGCCAAGGCACAGCCAAGGCACAGTTTAGGCACAACTCAGGCACATTTTAGGCACAATCTAGTGCATAGCGCACGATCCAAAGAACTTTCGTGTTATAAAAACGCTGTCTAACATTGTAAATCTGGACGTAGTTTAGAAGTGGATTTTCCCAATTTGTAAGAATTACCCTAGATAGAAAGCTAAACTTATGAGAATTTCAAAAGTCATTTGTCTTCCTTTCCATAACAAACGAAACTTACATTAAAACGCTCTTTTAAATTCTTGTTCAGGCTGCTTCTGAGTGGATGCAAAATGGTACATCCTGCTATGATTCCCTCTAACATCCTTATTTCTCGATTATTTGCTATAATTTTTAAGTTACTAGTTACTCATAAACCAATAACGTTTGTTGAAAAATATAAGTAGGATACCTTTCATCAGAACGGAGGAATCCTAAATTGTGCGTGGTTAGACTCGAAATGTTACGCGAAGTATTTAAAACGGCCCCATTTTCGTCGACATTTTTAAAATTTTCTCTTTTAGTGGATCTTATAGCCAGGACCAAAACTATTCAATGGAAAGAAATTCTTTAACTTTAACTCTTTACCAAATATCTCCTTGATCTGATTTGTAATAATTTCAAAAGAGCCAAACAAAGTGTGATTTTCAGCCGTGTACAACAGTAGCGTGCGCCAGGCCTGCATTACTTTTTTGCCCACGATCACTTTCTTCCTAAGATGCCATTTTTTTTTTGCCGAAATGGTTGGAAAAAAGTAACAGAACCGGTGACAGTGTGGATGCCATGTTGTGTTCAACAACTGGGCATGTTCACTTTCATTATTTCGATCCTTGCCTGGAACAAATCATCCTTGCCTTAGTAGTACAACACCAGCAAGCATAAAAAGTTACGTGTGTAAACTATCCTTGCCTCTCCAAAACGTTGAGTTTCCCTTGCTGAAATTCATCCTTGCCTAGCCCATTTTTTCTGTGTGTAAATGGGGTTTTTATGTCTTATTGGCCATGAAATTTGTATTATGTGACTGTGCTCTAGGCACGGATCACTAAATAAACATTGACAAATTTTAAATCAATCTGTCAATAAAAGAATCAATCAACCTGCTTTCCAAGGATGATAGTTAAATGAAGTGATGGATAAACCCAGGGACAACTGAGGCAGTGTCATGATGGTGCCAACCACTAATAAAAATTAATACATCACTGCGCTCAAATAGAAAGTTAGAATGAAGGATTAAAAACTGTTTACCAGAGATGCACCCAAGCCTTCACTGAGCACTTACTTGGGTGAAAAAAACATTAAAACATAAAAAAATAACAGAATGGTTAAAATTTTCCTCTGCTAATTTTCATTTCTCCACCAATTTCCACCCTCTAATTTTAACTGCCCCCCCCACCCCCCCCCCCCCCAACAAAAAGAAGAAAATCATTTTAAATTAATTTTGATTTTAATCAGACAAATGTAAGCAACCTTCGATCGACTTTAGTTCCAATGTTTCTTCTTCTCACACTTGACATGTTCCTAGCAAGGTAACTTGGAACTTCAGATGGGGATGTTGTAAGAGCCCGGGATTCCTGTCATTGGTAAAGAAGAATTTTTTTGAAAATTAGCTTTTTTTAAATTTTACATAGTACAAATTAACCAATCAATTTGTTCACAACAAACTAATTTTAATAAACACTCAGCATGAACAACTGCAAATGAATGAGAAAAGCCAACCATCATAGACTATTTACTGATAATATAAACAACTTTGCAAGCTGTGTCCTTGAACACAGCATGCAGCCAGCATGATTATATGTCTTCATTTTTCTTTTTTTTTTGTTTGCAAAATACAACTTAAACATTTGTAACAGTAATGTTGATATTTGACTGCAATTAAATTTCATTGTTGACTAAAATGATTAATCAGAGTACTTGTCTACTAGTCCTCATAGTCTATTTTTGTTAATATTAAATTCTCAATTTAAGAAGAAAGGTTTAAAATTCCTGAATTATTACCTCATCCACATTGACATAACTATCACAGTCAACATAAGAGAAAAGCTTGTTGTTTGGTCGTCCACCCTTGTTTCTTAGTACAGAAGAACAAGACAAGTCCTTAATGTTATATCTTGTATGTCAACAAAGATGATTAAAGAATTATTATAACAAGCAAGTTTTAAATGTGCCCAATAAAGATATATTCAAGGACACATACCAAAGCCTGACACTGTGATATAACCCATAGAACAACAACGTCTCAATTACTTCACACAAGGGAAACAAAACATAGCTCTGGAAAGCAGGACTTCAACGTTTCCAGTTGTAGTAAATTTATTTTTTCTAATTAATGTTTCAAAGGTTCTGAAGGGAATAAGTTTCCATTCACAGTAGCAAATTGTTTGAGGAGTGAAGTTCAAGATGGGTAATATGGGTCATATTGGTCTGCAGGCAATCCACATGCCCAAAGCTTAACACAGATTCTGTGGCATGAAGCAGGTAGATAAAATTGCCCTCAGGACACACCCACATGGCTGCTGTTCAACTCTGGTTTCATCAGCACAATGCAACAAGGAGTATTACTATACCCCCATGGATGGGAGGATAACCCATGAAGGGTTTACTTTACCCCCATAGTATGCACAGAAGACAGAAACAATGTGGAGCAAATTTTCTTGTCAAAGGAACAATGGCCATTGAATTGAAAGTCTATCGTGCTATTCTCACCAGACCACCACACCTTCACCTGTGTAGGAAGGGGGATACTCAATTAAGTTTTAAAAGGGAAGGCTCTGCCCAAACTCCCCACAGGTAAAACCCTTGCTCTCTCACAGGCTTATTCTTATATCAAAATGGTACCACTTCTCCACATACCTAGAACAAATATTGCACCTTTTTGTAACCTCTAAGAAGTTTCCGGTTGCCCAAGGCCTCCAAGCTTTTGCATATTTCTGAGTTGGGATTTCTAGCATTATTTTTCTAGCTACACTTTTAGGCATTAAGATTTAGCTTCTACCCCGTCCAGTTTAAGGTGCAATTTGGTGACCCTTCAAAACACTAAAAGTACGAATTCCCCTGCACTTTCATTCCTGCAATCACAAAGAAAGATACTCCTTTTGGGCAAAGCCTCCCGTAATATGGGAGGGTATCATCTTCCCTGGGACTTAAACTCAAGATACTAAAACAGTGTATAAGAAAAATGAACAATAGTGCAAATGATTTTACAGTTACATGTACCTTAATTTCAATATTTCCGCATGGTACTTCTGTTCCAGTGGTCCAAAGCAATTATTGATATCCTCGTATAATTCCATCTCCCTCTGATGTAAAAAAAAAACCAGCAAAAACATGAAGATTTACATCATAATTATGGTTCTGTTTGATGCGCATAGGGTATACAATAACGTCATGACTTTAATTTAGGTTTACCTTCGAGAACATTTTCTGCTGCCAATAAAATACACATTCCTCAGAATCTTGGTCTTGATTACTTTGGTCTATTTAAAAATAAAAAACACACATATATATATACATATATTAAACAAAAATCCATTTAGTTTTCCATCAGAATAACATCAAATAGTTGTAATAACTTCAAAATAAACTTGACAAGTGTTTGTGGCTATGAGTGTGGTGCGGGATTGTGGAAAATTAATTCAGAGTTTAAAAGAACGAGGCCTATAACAAATGTGCTGTTTTGTAATTCTTTTGCTGTTCAATGAGATGCAAATGAGCGTGAGGCGTTCTTCTACAATCCCACACCTTAGAGGTGGCTATCTGCCCAGGACAACAAGGCAAGCCTTATAAAACATACAGTGGAACTTCAATTTAACAAACCTCAGTATAACGAACAATATTTTTCAGCCTAGTAACAGACTGTAATGTATGGAAAAGAACCTTGATATAATGAACCCTTGATTTTCCCAGTCCCTTGGCAACTCATTATATCAAGGTTCCACTGTACTAGATTGTATATGATGTTACAAGCCACTAACAGCATCTCTCTACATGTTGAACCCATAATATTACCCTTAACATGTGGAGGACATAAAGATGAAGTTGCACACAGACACAGATACGTTGGTGCTTACATTTTACAATTTACCAATCAAGCCTGCCCCTCAACTCTGAGGAATATTGGCTGAGGTTTAGCAATATCTCCAGTTTCTGTATCATAATTGATAAAGCAACTAAGGACATTACTGCTCCCTTCTGGGTGGTATATTTCCAGTCCATTGCAGGGTTAGCCTAGAGCACTTTGTACCGCTATCCATTAGGGAAGTTTCTTGACCGGAGGGTGTAAACTGCAGGTTGCAGGTTGCAGGTGCAGGTTGCAGGTTGCAGGTTGCAGGTTGCAGGTTGCAGGTTGCAGGTTGCAGGTTGCAGGTTGCAGGTTGCAGGTTGCGGGTTGTAGGTAGCGGGTTGCAAGTTGCGGGTTGCAGGTTAATTACAAAGTAAAAAGCAGTTAAATAAAGGATCACAAAATTAAAGGAGTGAGAATGGCTTCAATTATTGTGTAAAAATTGTCCTTTTTATATGAAAAGGCATGCCATAAAGAAGTCTCCCAAGTAGCTTAGTTGGCACGAAGAAATATCAAACGTTGAACAAGAGACTTGGCAAAGACAGAGGTGTCATGCCGATGGGGTCATACAGTTTTACCAGGTTTTGTTCAGCAGGTTTAATTTTGCATGTTTGTAGGTTCGAGAGCAGCATTTTTGTTGTATATCATCACCAATCCGAACCAAATAAAACCCATGATTAACATGTGATAAGCCGATAACATCGTCAAAAGCAACGAGTTTCAAGAATTTTATTTTTTCACGAGCGTTTCTGTGTCTTGCTTTAATAAGCATAAATTTGTGGCGGATAAAAAGTGAAAGTGCTAATACTTTCACACGGTTGTGGTTAAAAATGTACACGTTGGGCTTGTATAAAAGCGAATGAAATGCCTCAGACAAAAAAAATTAAAAACACTCAGATGTTTTCGGAACCAGTGTCGAAGTATCAATGGCAATCGAAAGCTAGCTTGACGGGCTGCAAAATTGCCAAACGAGAAAAGAATTTGACCCCAAATTTGGCCTCAAGCTCTACTTTGCAATAGTGTTTGAAGAACATTCTGAAAAGAAACATTTCAAAGTTCAAGGTTGTAGTTTTAATGTTCCTATAGTTTACTAAGCAAGAATGTGCGAATACACAATAATGTGCAGCATGTTTGATTACTTGCACTTTGCACAACATATCGAATTAAAATTAAGTTGAAATGTTAATTTTAGTTCTGTAAGGTGACTGGTTTTTGGCTGGTTAATATAACTGGATTTTGTTTGCATTTATGATGCAAGCTTACTGGTAATTTCAATAAGTTCATATTATACATTAGCAGTTAAACTAATGCCCGATCCTGTAATCTTTACAATCCTGTGATAGAGTCATTCTATTGTTATTATTAAAACCGCCAGTCTTAATACTTGTATGTATTACACCAATTGAAAATGTAATGGTAATTGCAGAACTGAAGATGGCAGCAGTTTGTCGAGACATGTTTTTGAAACTTTCAACTATCGTGATTTTTCTTAAAATTGTCAACTCCACGGACTTAAAAATCTCAACATCTTCGGGAAATTTAAAGTGGGTGGCGGTTGACCTCCATTATGGCCTCGATGGATCATCGCCAATAGTTAACGATTAAACCGCACCTTTCACCTAATAATTCCATTCCAAATTGGGAGTGTGGCGTATCTGCGAGAACACATTGAAACGGTTCCGCAAACTTTCATACCAAGAGTCTGTCCAGTTCAAGTTTCTCATTACCAAGGTTTCTTTACAAATGAAACAATTCGGATTTTCTTGAAGAAATTTAAGTAGAAACGTACCATTTACAGATCATACATCTTGTGTTTGAAAAAATATATATAATCGCAACCTTCAACCTGCAACCTGCACCTACAACCTGCAACCTACAACCTGCAACCTGCAACCTGCAACCTGCAACCTGCAACCTGCAACCTGCAACCTGCACCTGGAACCTGCAACCTGCAGTTTACACCCTCCGTTTCTCGACTAAAGAAACAACACAATACGGTGCAGAGATACTGAAAATGTTGGTCAGAAATGGCGGTGTGTTCTGCAAGTACTCCAAAAAATGTATTAAGGAAGGCCAGCTTGCCAGGAGAATATTATTCCTGTTTCTGGCTCCTTCTTCGCCAATTGCATACGAGTTTTTATAGATAATGAAGACCAAGAATCTGTCACAGCTTGTGACAGATTCTTAGCTTCCAAACTGAAACAGCTGTTTTCATATTTTTGCAAGAGACTGTTTAGCTGCATGCAAAGTTACCTCTTCTTAACTCTAGCATCTCCAGTGCTTCCCCAGCTACTTCGGCGCCATCTCGCTCATTCACATTTTGCTGTGAGCCAATTTTAAACTCTGGGAGATAACTCGCTGTGGTCACTCGCCGAAGTTTTATCCTATAGTCCAAAAAGAAAAGTTGAGCATAATTACATTAACATCACAACAAGAACAACATCTTACCACCAAACACCCTTCTGAGATTTCCTTTTGCACACTGAAAGCAAGGTTTTGTCAAAGGCAAAATCATTCAAAATCATTAAAGTGAAAATAAATGGCTTTCTTACTTAACTGCGAAGTGTTTTGGAGGATCTAACGATCGGTAATAACCGACTCCAACATCTTCCATGAAATCCGCCATTTTGGTTGTTGACTAGTTCCCAGCCTTTTCGCGAAATAAAACCTCTCTCTTGCGCGCGAAGGGAGTGCAAACGAGGAAATTTTTTGCGGGTAATTTCGATGGGTCAAACCAACGATTCCAGTCCGAGAAATAGAGTCGTTCTCCAACAACACAAATGGAATATAGGTAACTGTGTTTTTTTAAAATCCTGGATTTTAGTTCATCGGTTTTCCAAGACTAGGTCCCGGCTGGGTGTCAGTAAAAAGCATCCGATCCCCTCCAGTGCCTGTCCGCAAGACTCGCGAACTTTAAAACTACACCTATAACAAAAGCGATTTCCGCTTATTTTAATATATATTTTTTTCAATTCATAAATCAAGTTTTCAAGCATATGGACCCAAATAACAAGCAAACTATGGGATTTCAGTCCTTGCTTACCAGAATTGCATCCTTCCGCCATGTTCGTGAAAGGATAACGCGGCAAAGACCTCATGATTGACCACGTGACTATTTTTGCGGGAAAATGAGTAAACCAAAGGATGCACAGTTCCATTTTTTTTTTTACAATTTATTTAAACGGGTTTTCCGTTGTATCCCAACAGATACTTTTTCGACCAAAAGGAATCTATTTCTAAACTAAATAAATCGCAAAAAAAGGGAAAAAAAAGACACCCCAACACCCCGGCCCCGACCCCGAGTCGACGTTTTGCTGACACCCGTCCCAGGCTGTGGAAATTATCTTTGACAACGCACCCGATTCGCTGCAGCACCGGCAACGTCACAACGGTCCTTGTCTGTGTGCCAGCAATATCTTTTGGACAGAGGAACAGCAAGCGCCCAAGGTGGGAAAAGGTGGAAAGTTGCACAGAGTAAGAGAAAAATGTTATCCAAAAATGAATGGTTCGTTTTCACAAGTAAAGACAAGTTTCCGTGTGGTAGCAGAAGTTTTAGTGCAACATGCAGCTAAACATGCGGAGCAAAAGATTGTCGAACCGCGTGTCGAACCGCTACACTTGCGACTCGACACGCGCGTCACGTTTCAACGACGTGGACGATTTTAGCGCCCGGTGGCTTGTACCGCTTGCTCGTTTCCCTCGACTATCCCTGAGCGGAAAGAGAGACTGCTCGTAGTCTACTTTTGTAGGCACTTAAGCGTCATGCACACAAGCATCACTGCTGTGGTGCTACTGTGTGCATGGGGCTTAACAAGGCCAGATTTGGGGGATTTACGGGATTTAAAAGTATGGACTTAGAACGTGAATCCCAGTATTGATATTTCGATAAGCCCTTGTCAACCCGTTCCCTCTGTCCAAATATCCTTGATTTTCGATGATCCCGCAAAACCTCAAAACTCATAAATTCACAAAATAAAATTTCAGGCTTCTTCTTCTTCCCTGAATAGCGCACCTCCTTCTTAGTGAAGATTCTCGGAGCGTCGGTGTAGAACTCGGGTAGAAATTAAGGCTATGGTCAGAGGCTATTGGCAAGGTGGCGGCACGCGCACAGCCGGTCCTCAAAGGTTTCCTGGCTAAGCGCCAGGGCCGGGTTGTTCAAAGCAGGATTAAGCTAACCCAGGATTAGTGTCAATTTTGAATTCAGTTTTGTAGCCAAAAGATACAGATTCCTGTGAGTCTTTTTTGCCTTACATTTCGACTTCGGTTGCTTTCAAACGGCCACTTGTAATCTTCTGCGAAAACTTCTTTGAATAACAAGAACCTTGGTTGAATTTTAGTCCCAGGTTAGGG
Organism: Siderastrea radians; assembly: GCA_964017195.1. Classification (NCBI taxonomy): domain Eukaryota; kingdom Metazoa; phylum Cnidaria; class Anthozoa; order Scleractinia; family Rhizangiidae; genus Siderastrea; species Siderastrea radians. Next base: position 37,615,699 of record OZ024897.1, on the reverse strand, counting down.
TTAACCGGCTTTTGAACAAGCGGGCCCAGTGGCATACCACAGAGCCTGGGAGGCCATTCCCTCTTGGCACGAATGACATTTGAAGGTAATTTGTACGTGAGAATGGGACTTCGTAGCCCATGCAGTCTACGCGTCTGAATGGTCTTTTTGTGGACACATGAGGTCTTGGGTACCCAAGTTAACCGGGCGGTTGTAATTTTGTACATCACGCGCAGCGTGGCTTGTCTTCTGGTTTGAAGCGGTTACCAACCTAGTTGTGTTAGCTTGCCACTAAGGCTGGATGTGTTGTATCGGTTGATGGCAACCCTCACCGCACTGCGTTGCACCATCGCGAGTTTATCGATGTTACACTGGGTGTAAGGGTCTCAGGCAATGCAGGCATATTCCAGGGTAGGGCGGACGAGTCTGTTGTAGGCAGAAGTCTTGAGTGAAGTGGAGCTGATCCTCAGGTTCATTCTCAGAGAAGCTAGAGTTCTATTTGCTTTGCTGGAGATGTGTCGATACGACTGTTTTAGCGTAGATGATGGGTCATCGTAATACCGAGATGTTTGGCCGAATTCTCAGACGTCAGTGTTTTTCCATGGAGGACATAATCGTTTTGTTCCAGATCGCACTTACGCCCAACTCTGAGAACCTTAGATGGTTAGGCACACAACGTCATCGAAACACAGTCTAACATCGGACTTTGCATTTATCAACTTAGTTGCTTCGACAAGGGGCTAACGCTCGAAACGTCAGCTTTCAATTTCTTCACGGTGTCCAATTTAGCTTAGCAACTCATTTGATAAATCCAAAGTTCTCTACCGACGCAGCACCACAGTTTCTTTAGAGACCAACCCCCTTGTTTGGTAGTTTGATATTGGAGACAAGGGACTTGGCGAGTCAATGACGTAAAAAACAAACAGACTTGGCCCAAGGACAGAACCCTGTGGTACATCAGCGAGTGAAGGAGGATAAAATCAGAACCGATGTGGGAATCGTGAGGTCATCACTGAAATGTTGTGAATGTATGATCCTGAAAAATTACCACAGAACAGCCAATACACGCTTTCAAATGCAACTTTAATCAGTTAATTTTCTCACACCCATATGCACGTGATGTCTCGTTACATAATGTCGCATATCTTGGAACAATTTAACTTTTTTTTTACGAAAAACCAGTTGTGGCGTCGTAGAGAGTGATAGAGCATTTTCCCCGAACCATAAATAACACTTCTTTGGGCCATAATAAAATGAGAATATAAGTTTTCAATTTTTCTTTACTTTGAATTACACGCAAGGTCATTTGCCAAGATATGGCCGCTTTATTTTTTGTGAAAAGCACTTTTAGAGTGGTTTTACTTGACCCGTGAAACAATACAGTAGAGTGATTTTACTTAACCCAATCACTCTACCACCTTTCATTAACGATAACACATATAAATTAGAATCACCTAGACCCACAATGTTGAAAGGCTAAGGCCTGGTTTTCACTTTTGTCGGAAAAATAAACAGCACATCAACGCTTATTCCAGTTTTCTGAAAACACACAGCAAAGTCCTGGGTTACCACAGGAATGAGATATAACCTCAATACTGACATAAATTATTTTCTTTTTAAACAAAATGTATCATCTCAAAACTGTGTAAGGCCAGGCTTGCACCAGTATTATTTTTATGTAGCCAATACAACAAGGATCTTGTGGTTGACTTTTGCAACCACACTTAACTACAAAGTCCTATTCCCAACATGTAGGTTTAATAATTCAACTTGAATAATTAATATCAAATTAATTTGGATAACAACATAATCTGCTATATAATGTTTTTGTATGTAATCAGGATGTTCACTCACACGTGCAAAATAATACTGTTCTAAAACTAACGACAAACAGTGTGGCAATGGGTGTGTAATCAAGGTGTTTCCAAACTATGGAGCAGTAGAAAGAATTTCCATGCATTCAGGACCACTGTTTAAAACAGGAGCTTTATAATCCAACAAGGCATGACAAGGCAAGTTAAAATCCAAGCCAAACTTCTCCAAAACTTTATTCAACATAGGCCTGGAATGAGAAAAACAACAGCAACAACATTAATTCTTGGATTTGAGAGTTACATAGTGAATCACAAAAATGTACTATTGGCAAGTTAATTCAAAGAACTCTCTAAGCAATGGCAACTGCAAATATTTAAGGAATTATAAGCATTCACTGTAATTGCTATTACTTTATAGAGCTCTATAAGTTAACTTGCAAATTGTACATTTCACCACAACTGGAGAAGACAATTGTAACAGTTGAAACATGTTTTGTCCGAAACCCAAATTGTCATCTTTTCTCTTCAAACTATAACCTAGTCTGCTACCATCCAGATCTTTTGAATCAAGAAAATAACCAACAAGAGATTATTTCTCTATTCTCACAACTGTACACTTGACAATGCATAATACAAACGCATCACAAAATCTTTTATACACAATAACTTTTTAGCTGCAACATCTGTGGTGTCTACATTTTAGAAAAGAACAAAAATGTAGAAATATGTGTTACTAAAAGTGCTAGATATGACAAGACACAATAGCAGAGGCTGCACTCCAAGTTAGAAACTCAAATTTTGGAAGAGTTCATTGTGTTCACAACAAACTGATTTCATGGGCAGAAAGCCATTTGGGTGTGAACAATCAAAAACACACCTAGGCTTTTTATTAATTCTTCCATGCATGCCACCAGGATTCCCACTACATAATAAATTGCTGGTTGAAAGTTTGCAGAATACATACGCTAGGCAAAAAAATAAATAAATAAATGAATGACACTTTTTGCTGCTAAAAGCTTAGTTGGAAGTACACCAAGCAGAATTTATTTACAAATTAACAGATTTCAACATACCAACAACTATGAGAAACTGAGTAGTACTTGGAAGGCTTATTGAATCCATTGAATGTGGAGGCTGCTGAGCAAGTGTAAGCTCCCATGTTCCGAAAGAACAACCACTGACCAACATCAACCTCAAAAAGAACAAAACAATACCAAATAAACAACAACAAATAAATCATGATAGTTAAGGAAAGGTCAAATTTACAATGTCAAAACACAGGATCATATGTGGTTAAAGTTATCCAGGATTGATGTCAATTTTGAATTCAGTTTGATGGCTTGCCAGCGTGCATTCCTGCAAAATCTTTTTTAAACTGTAACTTAAAATTAGCACAGGAAAAGCTATTTAATTCGGGAAAAATAAACTCTTGGTCAAAGTTTAAGCGCCTTGAACCCTGGATATGTGAATGATAATAATAATAATAATAATTATTATTATTATTATTATTATTATTTATTATTATTATTATTATAGCAGAATTCACGTCTGTATGTTAAAAGCTAAACTAGCTACACAGGGCACATAGTGTAACCTGTTATTATTATTATTATTATTATTATTATTATTATTATTATTATTATTATTATCATTATTATTATTACTATTACTATTATTATTTTTACGTTCAAACCCAAGAGAGCAATCATCAGCTTTTGAACAACCGGGCAGGAGAGTTGAACAAACTGAGTGACAAGATTATACCTTTGGTAACAACGCACTCTTGGTTATGCAGTCCATGGAATCACACGAGGGACCCCAGATGCTGGATGGGAATTTAACAGCCTCCTGATCTTTGATTCCAAGCACTTCTGGATGCACTGTGGCATAGTCAAAGATCAGACAGTTGAACGAGCCATAAACTCCATCATTCACATAGTACATGAAACCCTGCAAACAGCAATGTGTACAAATTATTACAATCTAAGACTGGTATGTTGTTGGGTAACTTTGTCTTATTTGATAGTAGGTTTCTCCAGGGGTAAAATCTAAAAATATCTTATAAATAAAATCGAGCTTTCAGACTAAGCGTCCTTCATCACGATAAAGACGGCTAAAGCGAGATAACTATCTGTTAAATACGTTTTACAATGTAGATTTAACTTAAGCAAAAACAGTACATAAACTTAACAACATAAATAAAACAAGAGAGTCATAAGCAAAAAAAGGTACAGCTCATTTTCACTCATTTTCATGATCAAAAGTTTTATTTATGTTATGTTAATCACACTTCTGTTGTTAAATTATTGTTTTATTTTAGTTGAATTTGCATTGTAAATACTACTATTTCACATATAGTCATATGGCCACAACCATTTTAACCTGATGATGTTTAGTCTAAAAGTTTGATTTACTATCTAGGTTTTCTTAACTGTATCAAATTAGAAAAAATGTGCACTCCAGTTGAACCTCTCATAAGCAATGACCCAAAATATGAGGAAAGGTGGTCAATTATTTGAGGCCTCAAACATGGTGGTAAAACTAAATAACCTGCAATCAGGTTGAATTTTGGCAGTGCTCTTTTATTTGCTTATGAATGGCATTGCACGCCTATGGGATTACATCATGTAGCAAGGCCAGAAATCTATTTTAAAAAGCCAGAGACAATGCAGGTGATGCCAAAGAGTGAGCGGCACTCAAGAGCACTCTAATCCAAAACTCTTTGACTTTTCCATGACCAGAAGTTTCATGACCACAGGAGGTTCAATGATTTGTCAATGTCATTTAATATTAACTTATAAAATGAAACTGGCCCAACTCACCAGCTCATCAGTATCCTTAAATCCAACAGCTTCCAAAGTTTTGTCACTTTCTTTCAGCTGACTTCCCTTCACAGTGCGACGGGCAACAACATTAACAACAAGAGTGAAGGCTGATGCAGAATAGTAGCGACCAGGTTCGGCAATGATACGTACACCTGAGCTGGCTGGAAAGTGTTCTTCCAACAATGGGTTCAGGATTGCACAGACCTCAAAACAAACAACAATTAAGAGATTATTTTCCTTCATTTTTTTTTGGAAGGGGGAGGGTGGGGGGCTCCATATGAAAACACTTCCTATAATGCTTTCAGTTTTGAGAGAAAAGGGGTTTCCAAAGGAATTAGAAGCCCCTTAAAATGGCTCTTAATCATTCCAGACAGTTTTGAAAAGTCTGTCCGAGGGGATTTATAAACAGTTTGAAATTGTGAAAAACATGTTTTATAAATAATGTTTCTTGGTTGATTAATTCACCTTTGTGTAATGAGGGTGACCCTTGACAGTCTGATGACTGACCAACACGTGGCCTTCAGATTCCAGACCAAGTGCAATTTAGAAATGTTGTTTTTTTAGGATGGAGGAAGCCAGAGAAAGAGCCAGCAAAAGACCCCCACTCAGAACAAGAAAGAGGACCAACAAAAAATGCAACCCATGAATCCCATGATTTAAAACTGGGCCATACTGGTGGGAGGCAAGTGCTCTGACCACTACACCCTCCCTGATTCCCAACATACTTCTTTCTGATAAGACATGTTTCCATGTGAGGGTTGAAATTTGCATTTTTTTTTCATAGGAAAATAATACTCCATTACTAGCATCCCATGTCCTGCAATCACAAACATGAATTAAACTGTCAATGTGTTTGCCTGTCCAGCAGAAAGGTGTTAAAACCAGGGGATAATGATGACATTATAATTACTCTTTTTCCAACAAAGTAACTTTAAACCCCTTCCCCACTAACCTCTTCAAATGTAATGGCTGCATCTGGAGCCCCAGGAAATCCCCCACCAATGTCCAACATGGTGAATTTGTAGCCTATTTGAACCTGAGAATAACGGTTACAAAACAGTAACTGACAGAGGATATAACACTGGGAGTGTTGATTAGTGTTTCAAGAAAGTTTCTACTCTAGGACACAATGTGCATTTAGTAATTTGTCTGACATAATAAACTGCGAGCCAAAATGGTAAAAGGCCATTTCAGAGTTGTCTTGTGCCTCTTTTTCAAAACTCATTTTCATACGAAAGGATGTGCACCAGCCCTTGCTTGAAAAAGAGGTAAAAAACAACTCAGAAATGGCCTATTCATTTTGTTGTTTGAACAGTCCAAAAATACAATTGCTAATATTTTCATTAGTGGCACAGTAAGGGCGTCATAATATTCCACTCAAGGCAGTGCACTTAAACATAACACAGACATGAAATCATAACCTTTTTGTATTAAAAAAAATCTGGCAGCTTTAGGGAGAGACCAAAACTCACAATCACATCTTGCGATGAATCAACTTAAAATTTACAATAATATATTGCTTTGAAAAATGTCTATGACAAAAATATACAGTGCAACTTCACTTACTGCAAGATCAAAGACGCTGCGGGCTGCTGAGACAGCTGTAGCATAAGCACTTGCATCATAACATCCACTACCAACATGAAAACTGCAAAGATAATAGAAACTACGTTTAGGGAGTACATACTCTACACTCATCAAAGCAGGTCTTAAACCAGCTTAGAATGAGAATGTTGTTTTCACCACAACCACTGTGTACATGGACAATATAATACTGATCATAGATGCCTGTTGAAAGAGCTTTCTTTCATAGTCCATTTCATGCAATGAAAGAAATTTCAACTTGAAGTTGCCTCTCCTGTTCCAAGACAATACTTTCCCAGAAGTCAATAATTATGTATACTCAGTAGCACAGGGGGAATTGCCTTTCCAGGAAAGATGTTATCTGTGCTCATTTTGTTCAACTGCAAGGTGAAATTCATTTACTGCAAGTTCAGCAATACCAATCCTGTCATCAACAAAACATGTCATCATGAGTGTGATCTCTTTTGTTTTGATCTGCCCCTAATATTAACAATAATTTTAAAACATAAAAAAGCAAATCAAACTTTACCTCACACCAATTACATTCAACTTCAAGTCATAGGCAACCTTTAGGAGATGTCGGCACTGCTTCAGGGGGGCACCATACTTGATTCCCAGCTGACATAGCGATTTGGAATCATCAGTACGAATGCGAAGAAGCAACCTGTAAAGAGAGTGTAAGTTATCTTGTGGTATCTAGACAAACAAGATGAAGCTTAGGCCACTGCAAAATGGCACCACAGAAGGGCAAACAAAAATTACATTAAAACAACAATAACATTTTCTTTACCTGGCATCTGGGTACAACTTTTTGACCTTGTGAAGCTCCATCTCATTGTCAAAAGTCATTAAAGAAATTCCATGTTCTGCTGAGAACCTAAAACAAAGAGAGGTTCAAGTTGTAGCCTTTTATGACAGTGGTTTGGTATGATAAAATTAATTTAGCATACACAAATTGGTCCAAACATCTACCTGAACTTCAAAAGCTGCCTACCCTTTTTTGAGATTCACTTGAATGCTTATAAAAATTTTCTAATATAAAAATATGGCACAGCACAATATCATAAGATAGATAATGGCACTTGCTACCATATCCACACACTTACCTGAGGTGTGATGCCTGTTTACATGGATTGGCATATACAATTTTTGAGGTCGGCACACCCATTCCCAACATTGTCTGCATTTCAGTCTGCAAAATAATTTTTTTGTTAACTCAGATTCTAAGAAAGTGGTTCATCAAGAATACACCTCCGAGTTGAAAATTTTGATTTGCCTACTTGACAGATATTGTAACAAGGAACTAGTCCCAGAACATTTCTGGAACGAAGATTTGATTAAATTGCTTGTTTCGAACAGTAAGGTAAAGGTTAAGTTGCACACAAGCCACGGAGGCCCACAGGGCCAGAGCTTATCCCAGTTTCTGTAGCATGAAGCAACAGAGAGTATTGCCACTCCCCCCTGGATGGGATGCTAGTCCATCGCAGGGTTACCCCAGCAGTATTTAAACGCCTGGGTGGGGAGAGAGAATGTGGGGTAAAGTTTCTTGTGTAAGAAAACAACACGATAGCAGGGACTGGGCTTCCAACCACTGACCTTCAGATCTGAAGTCCAACGCGCTAACCACTAAACCACCACACCCCCACGTTTGGAACAGTACCAGAGTTATAATTTGAGGATTGTAATATAGTTCCAACTTTTAATTCAGTGAATAAAATCAAGAAGCATTTTCCTATGGAAGTGTATTTTTTCAGGATTTCACAAATGAAAATCCTTTTAAAGTGCCACTGGGACGAAAATTCATAGGTTTATTTCCGCCAAATTCTGTCGCAGAATATCGCGTTTTGTTCATATTTCCCCAGAAAACTGAACAACAAACCTTCCATCCTAATATTTTTTAGCTCCAAAGTCGCGTAAAATGTGTCCGCCATTACTGAAAACGTGTTCCTGGGTGATTGGGCAATTTAATAGCTTGTGACGTCAGAGGCTCACCTCAGTCGCATTTCCTTGTGTTTTGACTGAAGATGTCTACCGTCGACTGCGAAACCTCCGAAGAGTATTTCTACGATTCGGAACAGTCTTTAGTTTCCGAAGCCTCTGAGGATTCGTTTCATTCGGCAAATGAAGAATTTTTCTTACCGTACGATGTAAGAACTGATGTGAGGTTTCAACTAGTAATCTTGTCAACAAACTGTTTAAAGCTTTTTTTCTCGCCACATTATTTGGCGGGAGTTCAAAACATAAGGGAAATTAGACAATGACTGTAGTTCAGGACCCAGTTGCTCAAAAAGTGGATAACTCTTTTTCAACGGATAAGTCGCTGTCCGGTGGATAAGATTTATCGCTTCATCTCGGTTGTTCAAAGCTTGGATAGCGCTATCCAGCCAGCTGTTCATCTGCTATCCAGCGATCATAAAGTTGTCTATTTCAAGGTAAGTGTTGTGTAACTGTTATCCACTGTAAACCTGTAGCCAAATAGACATGGCTATTCGAAGAATTGATCTTTTAAGCTGTGGAAATTTAGACAAAACACCTATGAAAACTTTAGACTTTGATGCTTACGAATTCTCAACCATGGGTCAATCGATGTTACTGTTGGCGTGGGAGAAAATAAAAGAAGCCATACTTTGTCTGCCGTTGTCTATGTTCATTATATATTATAAAAAAGCATTGATATTTTTGGCCATTCTTGACATAGTCTGGGAAATTTTCTTGAAAAACCGTAATTGTTGTGGTCAGCTGGCAGGCAGCTTATCGTGTCTATCATAGTACAGTGGTCACTCAACACATTGAACACAAGTGCTTGGCGCTGCTAAATATTTTAAACAGTTTTAGATGATTCTTTTTCTGAGCCGAAAGAAGTGAAATAAATCAAAAACCTATTTTTCAAGAACTGGAGGCCTTGTGTGTCCGGAATCTAAATATTTATAGTCAAAATTAAAGGCCACAAGGAAAATTTTCCGCTGCTCAACAACAACATGCGGACCGCCGAGGAAACGAAGCTTTCGCTTGCATTATTCGCTGCGTAAAAATAATAACTTGATATTTAATCATTTTTCTTAGTAGTTCATTTACTAAGATTGCTACGACAGATAAAAGAAATAAAATTGTTAAACCCTTAGGCAAATAGTGGCGTGTGATATTTTTTCCCAACTTCAATTTCCACGCACCGACGATCCGATCGAACAACAACAACAACATTTTCTTTGCATTCCCAATTACAAATGCCATTGCAAATAGAAAAGAGAAAGAAAAAAGTTGCAAAATCGATTAATTTACAATTCCTGTGTCTATTGCTCCATTTCTTAATGCAAAAGCTTCGTAAATGAAGTAACCTAATTTTTTACAAGTGAAACGGTCAATGCTATTTAAGAGAAATACAATTTTAAGAATCGAAATCGGAATATTAACTAATATTATCGTCCATTAAAGATTTTCTAATTGCATCATATCTATTGCAAGATAAGAGGAAGTGTACTTCGTTTTCAACTTCATTTGAGCTGCAGCATTGACAAATTCTCAGATGCTCAGGAAGTCTAGGGGTGGAATGTCTTCCATTTTCAATTCTTAGGTTGTAATTACCTAACCTAAGTTTTGCTACTGCCCGAACCATAATGTCAATCGACTGTTCACCGACAGGGAATTAAGAGAGAAATGTTTCTCCACATTCAGGATGGTATGTTATAAAATAAATGTCCATGCTTCTAAGCGATTACTGCTCTGAAATTAACACACGCGGAATTTAAAAAAAGGAAAAGATAAGCAGTACAAACTACATCAGCTTAATCACGGCGGTCAGGATTGCATTCGCCGAGGATCTTCGCGCTAGCAGACGGCAGAACTGAAAGGGTTTTCCACGACGATAATAAATTTCAAAATACGTTAAAAGAAAATCAGTTTTGCACAATGGTGGATGCGTTGAAAAGGAAACAAACTATCACTTCAACTGCGTTATAAGATTAGGTAATTTACCTTTCGCCTTGTTCGCGCAGATAATGTTTTTTTCCAGTTCTTTTTTCCATATAGTTGGAATAGGTAATGGCATGATCGACCTCTGGGATCTTGCGACATGAACAGCCCTCTTGAAAAACTCGTCCGTGAAGTGATCAAAATACCTCTCGGGTCGAAATTCGCACTGTGTGAGTACGAACATTGTCCTTTTTTCCATTGCAGGTCCGCTAGCAGGGCTTCAATGAAGCAAAATACCAGCTCGGTGGTTGGATTTATTGTTGTAGCATTGTATAACACAAGTGCTAAGTGTCATTGCTGCTCTAGCAAGGAAGGTTTCAAAGTCGTGCAACAAGCAGTTGGCAAGAAATCTTTCCTCGAGGACAATTTACTTTCCCATGGGAAGTAACCATGTGAAGGCACTAGGTTTGAGGTGAGCCTCTGACGTCACTTCCGCTCATTCGTAAGCCAGCTTCCGGAACAGGGGCCAGTAATGGCGGCCGCAAAATCTCGACAAAAACCGTCCGAAAAAAGCGACTTCTAGTCGTCGTAATAAGTTGAAATTTGGCATGGTGACTAAGAACTACAAACTATGTTCGAAAATGTAAAAACATGGAATACGAAAATTCTGGTCCCAGTGGCACTTTAAATTTTGGCACTGTTACCGAAGGAGAGAAGAGGAGAAGAGGGTTATTTCTTCCCATTTCCCATAATCTTAGATCATGGTTCCCACCCATTCATCATAGGCTCCTGCCTATTCCTACTCTTTCTATCACGAAACCCTTTCTTGACTGCTCCCACTGACTCGCAACATTTCCATGGCTTCTGCCTTTTCCTAGGTAAAAAAATTGATTGGTATGAACCCATACCTTGCTTGCACAATCAAATCCAATTCCTAATCCTGTTAACATCTTCAACAGTACTGGATCATTATTACACTTCATGGCTGCGAACAGAAAGCAATACCTTAGTTAAAGTCTTTTACTGATACTAGACATGCACTTTTATAATGTTACTACCGATTCTACTGAAAGCAACAATACAATAATCATATCGAACTTCTGCAAAGTAACAGACCCAGTCAACAGTGTTGCTTGTTGCCACCTTAAATCACAACCTATTCCTTTTCAAATTTGGTCATGTTCACGAGAATGAATGTATTCTTTCTAGATAAACAAAGGAACTTTTCTCCGGAGAATGACAAAAAAATTGAATTGGGCGCTTTATTTTGAAACCAATTAAGTCTATAAGTTATGATATGATTCTCAACATTAGCACAGAAAATGTCTTTTTAAAGCTTACCATAAAATGGCTCTACTCTTGGTAGTAGAGAAACCCACTTCTTGTGCTTCAGAAGAACATCAGCCAAGTCTACAATGTAGAAGGCGTCATCTGTTTCCTGGACAGAAATAGGGTACATTGAATGAAATGCTAGTAATATTTGTATCCAACAAAAGTATATCTAATTTAACAAATTTCTAAAATAAAATGCTTTCATTGTAACAAAGACCAAAAGTTAGAATACAGAAGACATAGAGGAGAACAAGGGAGAAGCTAAATAAGAACAAAAAAGGCAAGTAAAATGCAGTGGGTGCAAGGACTTTTCAAACAAAATAAACTTAAAAGATGTCAACTACACTTTACAATAAATATTTCTGCAAGAAACAACTGGTTCCTTGAAACTTTATAGTTTTATGGCAGGCCCTGGGCAACCATAAATTGTCATTTACATCTCCCAGAACCAGAACACAAAATTCTAGCATTATTTCTGCTATTAAAGGAAGAAAGAAGAACAAACCTCTCTTCCTGCAGCACTAAGAACATGTTCAATCATGTCCTCACAGGACAAGTCATCCTTCACAATATCCAAAGTAATGCCCTCACTAAGAACACACTTCATTTTGAATAATTAAACAGGAAGGCTGCAAAAAAAAAGAACTCTTCAAACTCAAATGCAAATGACAAAAAATTATAAAATGTTTATGATACAGACACCTGAGTAGGATCTTTGCCTGGGCCCTTAATGCTTGCTTGGTACACCAGTGGTTGTAAAACATCCAACTGGTGTGCAGACAGTGGCAGGTTTGATTAACCATGTTTTGTTGTCCCGGTCAAATTGAAGCTTCAACCCCCCCCCCCCCCCCCGGGCAAACCCCGGGCATTTAACTGTGCATCGTGTCCCGGGAGCGGGGAATTTGAACGTTGCCTTGAAAGGGTGGGGAATTTGAACCAGATTTATCTCTTGTTCTAGCGAAATATGCCTGTGAGTTTTTTCGGTTTTTGCAGGGTTTGACGGATTTCCAAGATAGAATTTCACCTTTGTTAGTGAATAACGCTCCCAAAATGGTCTTTAAAAGAAGTTTTAAGGTGTCATCCCGGCATATCTCTCTCTGAAAAGCGTGAACAGTGTTTGATTGAAGACAACATTTCTCTTTGAGGAGAGGTATTTCAGTACTAATGGGTGGGGCATTTGAACGGCTTTTTTGCCCCGAGGGGAGGGAATTTGAACAAGCCAATCTTCAAAAGTTCAAATGCCCGGGGGGGGGGGGGTATGTTGAAGCTTCAATTGGACTGGTACATTAACACCACTAAGTTCTAAAATGGCCATCTGAAACTTGAACACAAGGCAATCAAAAAAGTTAAACTTGTGATGGTCAATGTTATTTACAATTTGTGGTGCATCCATCTAAAAATAAAAATCTTTCACCTGCTCAGATACTGTGTTTAGTCTGACAACATAAAGGTGATTTTACATGCTTCAACAGATAGAAATGAATGTGAGTTGAAACGGTCAACAAAATGAGATAAGAATTCAGTCACCTCAATTTGAAATTTCAAATGGTCATTTTACCACTCTAATGGTTTTAACGGCAACCTGGTTTCTAAAGCTCAAGTGAAGTAATTTTTTTTTTTTTTACATTTAATATCATTCCTTTGGCATTAAGTTTGCAATTCGAAAAATCCCAGGATTTAATTTTCTCACTTTTTTGTTTTGTTGATACTTTTTTTAGGGAATGAAGGGGGTGGGGCCTTTTTGGAAAACGGCTTATTTGTTACAGACCTTCATAGGAAAAACCTATCCATAGCAATGATACAATGAAACCTACGACACATTGCACCAGTTTATAGCGGGTAACCAACACATTTCACAATTTTAAGGAACAAATGAGGGAGAACAAAAACAAAGCAAATGTACCTGAAAGTTTTATTTTGAAAACAACAAAAATAATAATAATGATACACCAAATAAATCTTCCATAAAACATCCCAGTCTTTAGTGTTGTAAACGAGGTAAAGAAATATGTAAAGTGTTACCAAGATAACAAAAACCAACAAGCATCGAGAAATTTGCATTGCATGAAGCTAACTGTATTAGCACGAAAACCATACACGTGTTTCGAAGCACAACTAGTTGGGTAAATATGATTACATCAAATGTCAATTTGTTACTGTACAACTGCATGTCTACTCTGCTCACTAAAGCAACAGAACGAACATGCTGTGATAATTTGGTTCGATAGAAAACTACTTACAACTGCACACCTACGAACACAGAAGTAGGCAGCTGTTTAGTTTTCTAGCTATGCAGTTGGAGCAAGTTTGAACGACAGCATGTTATAAAGTACCAATTTAAAGTGTACCTTTCTGTAGTTAACTAACTTGGGGAGGAAACAAAGTACGTCGAATTTTAGCTCTTCATACCAAAGCAGCTATCGTTACTTAACTTACTACACTTTGCTTTTATGAAACTCAAATTTCGCTGTGCTTGCTCAAAACGAAAAGCTCATACTTACACGACTTTTATCACCAAAATACACCCTTAGCAAACGCTAGCTTGGGTCGGAATCCACGTTGAACGTAAACTCGAACTTCTCCTTCTTTAGGAAATCGGCTTCCGGGCAGTTGGAGTAGATCTTCGCGGTGTGGCCGCCCTAAAAGAGACGTTATACGTGCTAAAGCTTTGTGGACCGCCATTGTTTTCAGTCAACGTGGCTTTACAATGTCTGGCATTGTAATGCTTGAAATTCGACAAATCTTGGGCAAAAATTGCTTACTTTCACCGCCGGATCGCAGCAGACAATTGTTCCCTCTTTTAAACGCGGAATGGTGGCTGTTTTAGCTAGAACTTTTACGAAAAATAACTAACGACAAGCGAACGCTCCGACATTGAACACGCTCCCTCATCAAAGAGCCTCGGCAAAACCATGTGAGAACTTCACTCTGATTGGTTCATTGATGTGTCGCTAGGATTTCGTAAGCGACGAGACGCGGGAAGAAAGACGGGAAAATGGAGAAAAGAAAGAAAATAAAATTCTAGGAAAAGAGATCAAACACCGTTTTAAAACACTGTTCAGCATTTTAGCGCCAAGACAATTCGCTTCATCCTTCCCACATTTTGTCGTTGATAACAGTCCCCCAACACGTAGCCTGCGTAGGGTTTCATTTATATGCGCAAGATGCGACACACGAGCGGCGAAACCACAAGCCTGCTCGCAGGCTACACAACCTCTTGTACTCACCCTAGAGACGATCGATCATCTCTAAAAATATCCACATCAGGCCATGATTAATTTCACTTGGCTACATGATCAACATTGGAACGCAGGTGTAATTGCTGTTCTGGAATATCTTACGTACACCCAAACAGTACAGAAACTGGAAGAAGAGAGTAATTAGGAGTACAGCTCCATGGTATATTTCACGCTCTCCTCAGTCAAACTTTTTCCGTAAACTTAATTTAAATCGCGAGTTTCATTCTCAGCTGACTAGAAAATATACCAGTTTTGATTGTCATACACGAAACCGAAGAAAATGGAAAGAACATTAACAGTGACACGACCAGACGACTGCCTGTCAAGCGTCCTCTCTCTCATGCAGAAATTGGTCTCACTTTGGTTTTTTTTTTTTTTTTACGAAGTCTCTTTCGAAAACCATTTTTAACGACCAGCAGCCTCTAAATCATGTTTAATCCAACTGTACTATCACCGTTTTTATTTTGTATTCCCTTTGCATTTATCTTGTAACTTACTAATCACATAGTATACTCTTTATTATTATAGTAGAATTCACGACTGTATGCTAAAAGCTAAACTAGCAACACAGGGCGCGTAGCGTAACCTGTGAGCCTTGGTCTAAAAAAATATTGAAAATAATATTTTATTATTACAGGAACCCGTCAGATGATGGGCTCCTGATTAGTATTAGTATTATTATTATTATTATTATTATTATTATTATTATTATTATTATTATTATTATTATTATCATTATCATTATAGTAGTGCAAGACGTATATATGCTAACAAAAGGTAACAAATAACGATAGAAACTGTATTCTGATCCAAATTTGACGAATGGTGCAAACCAATATACTCAATATCTAAATACTACTATTATTACAGCAAAAGATTGTTTTTTCCCGTTAATTGTTTTCCTTTGCTTTTTGAGACCCGATATAGCTCAATTGATGATTTTTTACCGTTGTTTTGCAGCATTAAGTTAAGGTTGACCCAAATAGCAATTAGGTTCGGCACATGTAAAGTTCGACGTTTGAACTGGGCCTAAATAGCATGCACAGGGCGCAAACGTAGCCTCTCCAGCTAATTTTCGAGGAAAAAAAACCTTACTTCTACTAAAATGAATATGAAGCCTGTTCCAGGCACGAAAATTAGAAAGAGAACGCGAGACATGTCTCTCCCCAGCCCCTAAGCGTTTATCGCGGCGCTCTCTCGTTTTGTCAACTCAGGCTTTCCCTCACTATCTCGGAGCCTGGAAAAGGCTATCACCGGCAAAGTTCAATTAAACACTGAACTCAATTGCAAAGACGAGTACAGGCATTTGAGTCTAGTTGGTGCATCTTGGTAGAAAGAGAGCGATGGTAGAAAGAGAGCGATGGATTATTCTGCTGGTTTACTCTGTCTCTGAGTATTTGGTTGATTCTTTTAAATACTCTGCAGCCTCATAGCGATATTTCAAGTTTGTTATGCAAGAGTTTGTATGGAGATTTCTAAGTATCATCTTTTTAGCAATAAAATGAACAAGAAATCTAAAATAGACATTATCTGAAGCTCTTTCCCATGACATGGTTTAAGGATTTTTTCCGAGCGATTAGCAGTGCAGGGCGACTTTTTAGCCTGAGACATTATTGCTCCTCTCTTCCTCTCCCCCACTCCGCACTTTTTTGTCCTCGCCCCAATTTTCGTGCGGCCAAAAAGTGGAAAATGCTTCTAACGTGCGGCAAAACCTACGGAAACGCTTGCAACGCTGGCTAGCACGCTGTAAGCTAGAAGACGGGCCCAGACAAGAATGACCTTAGCACGAAACAGGTCAACAATAGATATCCACGTCACGTTTAACTTTCACGTGAAAACCATACCAAAAGTTTTTTGTTATGTAAGCATCCACTCATCTAATATTAAGCCGTCAATGAAATAGTATAGTGTATGTCACATGCGCATTCACGAGCGGGAAAATACTGCTGCATCTCTAGCTCGGCAGACTTGCCGCAATTTGATTATACAACGTACAGTGTGTATCAAATTGCTATCATGGCATTTGAGCATAATGACTATTTTAATGAAATGAACTGAGCAGGACTTTCTTGTGATCCTCTTTGTTTGGGTTTCGGCGTTTCGGCGTAAGAACCTGACAAATGCTGTACGCTATTGTTTAGAAATGTTTTGTTTCCTTTGTTTTCCGTCATTCGTGAGTTTCACAGGTTCTCACACCGAGGCAGACCCCTTTGTTTTGCTTAACAGGGTGGCTCTAACTTTTGCTGTTGTGCTGTAGCAATCTTTAGTATGTTGATGCCAAGTCTAATTAAAGTAGAATCTGAATATAAACTCGAAGGAACGAGCGTTTTCAATTCCCGCTTTTTATCTCGGTGTTTCAGTATGTTCCAGACTCAAGCATGGTTTTACCTCCTCTGGAAGACATTTTTCGTTTGCTACATATTTCTTTCCGCTCTCCTCAACTTCACTGGAGCAGCCTGGGCACTTTTGTGTAATGATTGTTAGGTTTTGAAGGATGTGAAGTGCTATGAATTTCAAGTAACGGGTAGCAGATGAAATTAACGAGTAAACGAAATCACCACAACAGCGCCATGAAACAAATTCAGGTACTTCGCAATTATTTCAACACGTACAATTTGTCTAACGTGGCCATACTTGTTCCAGGACCTGAATTTATAGGGTCGACGTCAAGGTCAGATAGATAAACGAAAATTTATCGTTGTGTCCAAAACTCAGAATTTGGTCACTTCACGTCGTTTGTTGCAGATTTATTATATATACCAAAATTTATAACGCACGCGCAGAACTATTGCTTTTTAGGATATTTTTTGGGCTTTTTAAACTATTTTAGGCTAGTAAATTAACTAATTAATGTCTGTATATTTGTATATGTTTGTTAATCTTAGAAACTTTGGTCTTTGTAGACTTGCTACACTATAGTGTATACTTGTGTAAACGTTGTTGGTTTCTTTTTCGAATAAAAGTAATGTAATATATGAAGTAATGTCAACTAAAGAGCGAAAGTGCTTTCCGCTATTTACACCTTTTAAACGGACGTTCTCTTTGCTGTTGCCGTGGTTTCGTAAACTAGTGAGGGAAGCGAGCAAAATGTGAGATATATTCTTTTTTGTGAGGAGGAAATAATTCAAGTCCAAGCCGGGAAGCGAGAACAATATCCAGTAGACAAACCGTCCCAAGTCATCTCACAACATGCAAAAGCGGGATTGCAAGGACGCATTTCAACAGATCTGGATTGGGGCAGTTTTTTTGAGTCCCTCTGTTGTAATACACATTGTAGACTTCTTCAGAGGCCAACAGCCAACAGAAAGGTGCCGGATCCTGGTGAATCTAATCAACAATTCAAGGTAGACTAAATAAAACCAATAAAGCAAGGCTGATTGTAGGACTGAGATGCAAAGACATATTTTCCAGTATTTCTTCTAGCACCGCCGGACTTCTTCAGGGAGTCAAACAGATTTACTACAACATTAGACGCGAATATCTTCGAATAAAGCATTTTATTTCTGTACAACATTGCCAAGCATAACAAACAGTTACAAAAGTATAAATTAATTCGCATTTCACATGGCGCAATGTATGTCGCGTCAAATAACGAAACAATTTTGCTAAAGCAGTAAGTAAATAATTATTGCGTATGAAACGTTAAATATTCAAGATATCAGCGGAATTGAAAGTCTTGCCAATTGAAACATTTTTTTTTATAGTTTACAAATGATTGAAGTAATCATCTTTATTCAAACCTTATTACGACGTACTACTAATAGCTTCAACTTTTACATACAACAAATCTTAAAACACAAATTTACAAGGCCTACACATATTACACTGTCTTTGTAATATTTCTTTTTGAACATAAAATTTATACACTTCCTTTTTTTAAACTCTACAATAGCTGTCTTAATATTTTAACTCAAATTTTACATTCATTTTACTTGATGATCAAATCAGCAAATTCACCAAACGTCATTAGAAATTATACTTATCATTAGTTTCACTGTGCAGTTAGGCGAAAAGCTGCACAGTTGAATGGAAAATTTATTTATTATTTGCAGTGAATAAATTAACAGAATCTTCTTCGGAGATTCACATGAACCTGGTGTGAGAACAACACGCTTCATCTAGGGTGATGCAATTTATAAGGGCTAGGTCAAGAAATTTGTTTTTAAACAAACAACTCACGGAAACTTACCAGATTTACTACAAAACCACGGACAATAATAAAATAAAAATAAGTTAATACAGAAGGTTTGAAGGTGAAACAAAAAGTAACTGTCTGAACTCTATTTGTGTGAAAAATTGTTGAATGATTTGATGCTAAAAAATCATTCCCCTCTATGGTCCATATTTCACAAGCAAGCTTTTAAACTGAGGGAATTAATTGTTTTCTGACTTGAACCTGAAATGATTAAGAAAGGCTTTGCTGTCTGTGGCCTAGCTAGCCCTAGGCAGATGAAAGTTGTCGTAAGTTGTTGTCACATCAAAACGGCACAGTTCATTTACTAGCAGGGCAAGTTGGCCACTGCCAGTATGAGCAGATCTCTAACACTCTAAATAGTTTTTATCAGAACTGGCCAGACACCACAGTTCTTTGGCCGAATGCCAGCTGTACACAGCTCCACTCTCCTTTCCTGTCAGGGTACTATGAATTCACTGGCATGGAACTCGTAGGAAGTGTTGCTGCATTTGACGCTGCTAACACCATGCTTGGCACACTTAATGACGGCTGCATACTCGTAGCAACCTGGTTAAGTTTGTTCATTTCCAGTTGCCAGCCTGGAACTTTTTTCGCTGTCATGTGTCTTCTCGCATGTTTTGTCAAATGATCTGACCTCATGAAACGCCTCCCGCAAAGAGGACAAGCAAAGCGTTTCTCTCCAGTATGAGTTCTTCTGTGTCTTGCCAGCTCATCAGACCTTGCAAAACGCCTGTCGCAGTTTTCCCAAGTGCATGGAAAGGGTTTTTCTCCTAAAAGGAAAACAAATTGAAGGACCAAATAAATATTAATTATCTGATCAAGTACAAATGCAAATCTTTTTTTTTCCTGGAAACTTATCTGTCTTAAAACTAAGTATTGTATTCCAACCGATGTAATTCAAAACTAAGAAGTCCATAATTGATAAAATCCGAAAATGAAAGTTGAATTGAAAGGTTATGAGCGAGCAGTACATTCTTTGGCTGCTGATATATTTTTCTGTGGTTAAGATATCAAACAATCACTTCGAAGAGTGTACTTTGTAGCGCTTTGGGAGGTAAAGAGGTCGATAAGAAGGATCGGAGCTATGAGTTACAAAAATGTTAATGATGACAACAATGACATTACACACCAAACTGAAAATACATCACGAGAACAAAGCATTGACAAATTTTCTTCGTCCCTTTAGAATATCTGAAAAAATCTAAAATTTGATCCGCTCCTTTTAGAATGGCAAAGAGAAAGAAATTTCTTTTTGTTGACCTTGTAAGTGAGCGAGCTTTCGCGCGCTAGTTTTATAACATTGCATCACGCAACAGTTCCCGCTTTTCACGTGATAGGTGGGTGTAAAGCAGGCACGACAAAGGGAGTGTAGCGGGTCTGTCATGCAGCATAAATAGCAAAGGAAAATTCCCTCGATATCAGATTAGCAAACACCAGGAAAATTCACGAAATAAACCAAAATATCACCAAAAAATTTACTTCATGACCAAAAGCCATATAATTTGCGTATTCTCAAATTAGAAAGGTGGTTTATCTAAAATTCATATGAAGTTACATAACCCGCACCTGTATGTGTTCTCATATGAGCCTTCAAGTGAGAACTTTTGAAGTATGTTTTGCCGCAATTTTCAAAGGAACAAACGTGATTTCTTCGCCGATTCGTCTCACTCTTTCCACTGTCGCTAGTTTCCTGTGGATTTTGCGCTTGTAACTGTGGAATAAACCCTGCTTGGGTGACGACAAAATTCCGTTGTAACTGCGAAATGTTACCCACTGTTGTCGGTGCAGTTCCGTTTGTGGCTACGGGGCAAAGTACAACTACAGCACCGGCTGGTAGATTCCCTCCACCGTTCGCCAACAGAACTTGGTTCACATTTACTCCTCCTGGGAAAACTTTTAAAGGCAAGCTAGCCACATTTGCTGTTTGGGTAGTTGTGGTGGAGATGGCACTCAAAGAGCCAGCGATTGACGTACAAAGTCCTGTGTTATCCCCACGCGGTGGCGATAAATCACCGGCTGTTGTTATAGTACGAAACGTGTTGCTGTCAGGCTGTAGAAATGAAGTAAAAACCCGATTAGCAAGACTGAACTAAAATAAAAACACATATGGGAGAGATCGCTGTTATAGTTGGCAATTTCATGAAGCAGTTCACTGGTTTTATCACACCGAAACTTCTCACCTTCTCTGGTTCTGGTTCATCCTCGACGGAAGTGGTACTGCTTAAAGAAGCGCTCGACGAATTTCTGCTTATAGACGAAACTCCGGAGTCGGGACTAGGACTTCTTTCATGGCTAGGGGGCGACCACTGACTCATCGCCAGAAGCGATTGTACAGCATCTAAGTCGACGTTTTCATTCGTCTCATTTTGACAACTCTCGCAGTCCGACAAGGCATTTGGGTCCTCCTGTTATAAACACAAAGAGCGTAAAAGAATTAGTTACTGTAATACCCTCCCCGTTCAAAGATTCTCCTCCGATTTCACTTACTTCCATCTCTTTACACGAAGACGAAGGCGTAGTAGGAGGAGACAGAGGAAGAGCGTACATTACGCCGTAATATTCTCGCGAAAACTCTGAATACAACTAGAAGTGTAAGGGATTTTTGTTATGGTTGTGTTGGTTGAACTTAGGTCAGCAAAGATGATCATGCAGTACAGAGGGCGTTTTGGGGGGTTTGCCCAATCACAGCCAACATCCGGTTCAATTGACCAATCACAGCGCCTCTTTCATGTGAACGGCGCGTGAATTAAACTGTTCTCACGTGTAGCCAGGAGCGGAAAACGAACTTTGCCCCGCGAAACGAACAACGTTTGTTTACGTTCGGCCAAGGCCAAAATAGACAACACGTGATACACGAAAATGGTGCAGCCATATTCCGTGACGATAACAAACAGAGACAGTTCTCTTTTGATCGAAGTCACGCACGAAAGAAATGTGCGTTGCACGGAAATGTTTTGAATTCATGGAGATAGTTTTTTGTCGATCAAAGTTCGCTCGCTCGCCATGTTTGAAAGTTTGAAACGTTATTGTTGCGCCCACACAAAGGCGTCGTTCTGTTCAATCGATTTTAGGCCAAACCCACGTTTTGCCAAACCCTTTCCTTAGATCAGACCCTTTTACTGGAAGTTGAGTCAACTCGAAAGCAAACACACCCTGTATTAAAGAATTCAACTTTAAAAAAACATCTGCTGGTAAAACAAAATCTCTCTGAAAACCGGAAATGCAAAAAAAGTTTATTCACTTCTACGCGTTGGTTCCTGAGTTCACGTTTTTGACTTGGTAACTTTCCAAAATCTTCGAATTTCTCTTACGTTTGACGCATGTGTTTTGTCACTGAAAAAGAAAGTTGCACCATGGATATTGCTTCTCCAATATCAAAGCTCTTCTGCGTTGTTTTTCTTCAAGAATCCCAGCTGAAGTCGCAACATTGAAATAGTAATTCTCCTAACTAAAATTCATGAGTAACGTTGTAAGTTTATTTTGAGAATTCATCTGGATATCAAGGCAATCTTCCCCTAGTTGATGATTTTCTTTATTCTCCTCACTTGTCTTACCCAATGGTCATTAGAACAGAAATGAGTAAATCGATTTTTGGTCGTTCTCTAAAGAGCAGGCGGGAAATTGAAAGAGCGGTACGACGTGCTTTTTGTCAGGAAATAGTAACCGAATAGACAGAGGGAAAACTGTTATAGTTAAGTGGGTCACGTCGACTAAACTAAATAATCTTTGTAAACCTTGATTTTTCCGTGGCCATACTAACAGCAGAAAATAAATATAAAGTAAGCAACGCGTAAAACAGTCGCACGGAACTCTCGTTGTGCCAGACTTTGTGGTCCTATTTTGTGTTTATCATTTGAAAATAAAGCTCTAAACAGCTAAGGAAAGCGCAGTTTTACATGTTGTCGAATTTATCGCGTTCTTAATGAGACTTCTGCAACAAAAGAATATATAATTTTATTTGCGTCAACTTTTTAGAATCTTTTGTCAGTTTTTCGAATTAATTCTGCGTGTCTGGGCTCGCACGAAAACTCTCATTTTGCTGAGAAATCGAAAAATATATTTACTCATAAAAATAACTGAAATTTCCCGACCACAGCTTTTGCTTTCTAGGAAATATCCTGCACTGCTTTGCCTGAGGGAAGACACACAGACAGCAACGCAAAACTGATCAAATGGCGAATCTTGGATTTCACTGTTCAAAAAAGCCGCGTCGAGAGACAGCAGGCCGTTAACGAGACTTGAAGCTCTGTTTGACTGCAAAGTCTTAAGCTCTCGATCTCTGCTTTTTACTCGCAGATGAGTTTAAAAAAATAAACAAGAACCGTGGTTTCACTTCGCTATAAGGCTATCTTTTCCCCAGTCTCGGAACTCTCTCGGTTCTCGCGAGTGTCCTTCAAGTCCAAATAAGCAAGTAAGTAAGTAAGTCACAATGTGTAGCTTTTTGGCCCAAGAAATCGCCTAGACTGGAGTATCAATCTTCAGTAGTAATCTCTGGTTACTGACTGATTGGGGCCCGTTTCGACTGACTAAATGTCGAACTTTTCAATAAGGAGTCGAAGGCAAATAGGCAAAATAACAACTTTTCCTCATTCGCATTAGACTCAGCACAACAAAAACTTCAACGTTTAAAACTGGCTTGCGTCTCAAATAGTTAGCCCTAAACAGTACACTGAGACAGACTTGTTTAGTTGTCGTTGTTGGGTGAATAATTTCCCTTAAAAAGGCCGCGAATGAAAGCACGCTTCCAAATCAAGATATGGCAATTTGCAAATATTTCTTGTGTCATGTTCGGTATAAAAGCTTCTTTGCACGGGATGTTAAATTCGATCGACAAAAAGACCAAAAAGTCTGGAAAGAAAGCCCTGAAATAGGGTCCAAATACTTCCGCTTCCAGTGCAAATTATGCTCTGTTGCAAGAGCTGCAACGGTAGCTTGAACGGCTGATATTTAGAGTGCAAAGTACAACTTACCTCCATATTAGCATATCGCCGCAGTCTGGAAGTTCTATGCGTTGTGCTCGCATTAGAAACTGTTCTCTTTTTATTCCTTCGACTCTCGTTCTTCTGAAATCGTCTCATTTCGACTGCTCAGGCAAACATCGCGTCGAGTTAGTTCTTCGATCCGAGAAAACAATGCATAACTGAAGAAACAGGAAAAGACTTGCTTCGCTTTAGATCGCTGGTTTCCGTTTAGCTGCGTCGGTTCAAGAGATATAGGTCGTAATGGGCGGCGCCTGGTAGTAGCGGGGGTGTGTGCAGACGTGCCAAAGGTCGTGATTCTCCGCTTGCTTAAATAATAAACGCTCCAACGAAGGAAACGAAGCGGATACTAGAAGCTTTTAGAATAGCAGAGGAAATAAAACTTGCTAGCTTGTCCTCTCTATACTTCTGTTGTAGTTTGCCCTCTTTAATTCTGTTTGCAACTTGGATTTGTTTTGTTTGGCGTCTCAATGTTGCTACCTGTTCTCCGATAAATTAGCAGCCTAGAACGAAACAAAATTTGTTATGTATTAGTACTATAATAAGTTAGCAAACTGAACGTAATGTGAACGTTTAGTTAGCATTAATGCTTATTGAACTGGAGCTAATTTAGTTTTAGCTTTAGCTTCATTGTACTTGTTACAAATAAGCAACCTGACAAAGGGGAGATTGTAGTCGAAACTTCGTCACGTTCCCTTAAAATCTTCGGACTCTTTAGTTGCAGAGGGGTTTTCTGTTCGCTGTTCAACTTCAGCCTTGCAAACGAGAAGCGAATCTTTTTGTGGAAATTGTCTTCCACGGCCGTCTCGCTCTGAGAGCTCTCCCAGGAGACGTCTAATTTCGGGAAGAATTTTGTTCACATGCACAGCGTGTGGTCGACTGAGAAGAAAACCGAAAACAGCTTTGCACTTATGTGGAAAGTAAGCTATCAGATCTTCGCTTATGCGTCATGGGTCGAGCAATTTTAAAACTCGGACTTGGAAGGCTATAAAAGCTATTTTTTGAAGATTCGAACAATACAACCAGATGTGTTTCAACACAACATATTTTCAGTATTGAAAGTAGACGAACGATTGCGCAATCTACTCAGCTTCCTTCTTAATCGCTCATAACGAGGACACGTGAATTTTGGACCTTTGAACATAGAGTATCACCTGATGTTTTACAACTGTTTATTTTTGTTTTGCGTTTCTTATATTTTATGAGCACTTACTGACAGATATTATACGTTTCTGGATGGGGGCAGTATAAATATTAGCTGCTATTTATTTCAAATTCCCGTGACATACTACACTTGTATGCCTTGCATGTGCTTCAGGAATGGTCAATGAAGGTTTGGGGGTTGGGGTGAGGCGGAGCAGAATTAAGAAGTGTCAGAGGTGGGGTGGTCATTAGTTTTTGAACGTTTGAAAAGTTCATAGTTTGAATAATTATAAAGCAATGAAAATATAACTTTTTTGAAGAAACAAGAGTTACCAGAACAGTAGCTTGTAGACCCAATAGCGTCTCCTTTACGCACTCAAATTTCCATTACCTCTGTTTTGTTAAATCCATAAATGATCATACTTTGTGTGGCACATTTCACTGAACCGATTTCGAAGCTGTTGCAAGCCGAGATCTGATTGCAGCACCCAATTACTTTTTTTCTTTATCACCCTGAGTCAGTGAGCCCTTTGGCATTTTTAGGAGGCTGCATGAATGTCTCAACTAAAACATTGAATCAATCAAATAGACGAGGAACCAAATTGATGTCATTGATAAATCGTAACTGAGAATGCTGATTGTCAAGTTAATTTCATCGGTAACCTTTGAGCAAGTTTTGTAGTCAAAGATCAGTATGGCCAAGTTCAAACGTCACATGTGTGAAACCTTATGCAAATGAGCAAAATCTATTGTTTTTGTTAACTTGCGTTAGGTTCGGCACAGGTTCAGCACATGTAAGACTTGGTCTATGAATTTGAGTAGGATTAGATGCATGTGGACTGGACCATTTCACCTTTCGACACCTTTTTTGGACTAACGTTTGGGCGACAATTATAAAGGCAAGGATGTGGACTGGACTATTGGATCCAATGACGATTCAACTTCTGGACTATATTTTGTACTATTTTTTAAACAATTTTTTTGACCAAACGGTGACAAGAGAGAAGGTGGACAGGACTATTGGACTCATTCAGCTGACCCTTAGACCATAAAGCTATTTTTTACACTATTTTTACACCTTTTTTTGAGCCAGAAGTGCGGGACCAGCGTGGTTTTTAAGGGCTCACTTGCGAGTTTCCCAAACTCTCACGAATGTTTCCATAACTTTATCTGTATGGGAAAAAAACAGATCACGTTTTTATTTGATGAGATGAAATAAACCTTCAAAATTAGTTTACTTCCAAAGATTAATGGTAAATGACTTCCAGTCAAACGCAGTGCTAGTAATGTCTTGCCTATCCCTTCAACACTTTTATTGCAGGGATTTTTGTTTAGTGGTCAGGACTACTGGACAGAGGATATCCGCTTCACTTGTCACGTTGTAAGCAATCGACAGGAAGCGGGTAAAAGCTTTCTTCCTTCCCTTCTTGTTTGGAAGACCACAGCTGACTCTTACGCCATACTACTAACTCGAAGTTCGTGCCAACTCGAACTAAATCGATTTCCCCTGGATTTGCCTCAAGCATTACCATGTTTTACTTCCCATAACTTGAAACTTCGATTACTTAATCGGCCTCCCGCTCACTCGACGTAAATTCTTTTTATTTTCAAGTCATTTTCTTACTAATTTTAACCGGAACCTTATTTGACAAAGTGTAATCACTTAAAACAATCTCCAGAAGTCTGAATTGATAGCTATTGATTTTGAATCAAGTTGAGCAGCACGTGTTTGAAACGTATCTTGTTGTGACTTGTTATAGAAAATCTAAGATACATGAAAAGAAGCTAGGTTTAACAACTTAACGTTGATGTAGTGTGTTTTTCACCGAAGAGTTGGAAGTTTAGTTGACGTTTCGAGCGTCAGCCGTTCGTCAAAGAAAGAGAGCACTTTTTGAAAAGTAAAGAAGCATCAGCTGAAGCATGTCTGCTCGTAATTTGTAAACTGTTGAGCGCCATAATTTTAGCTTAAAATATTAAGGACAACACTGAGCAATTTCAAACACATCCAGCAGTCTTTACAACTGACTTAGATAAATATTTTGCGGTTTTATATTTCCGATTTGAATTGAGGACATCAATCACATCAAATCATACGGAAATATTGAGGATCAAGCTTACACAGACCACGGTACAGGTTGGCGGCACCGGAGTGACTTTCGGTGCACGAGTGCGTTCAAATCGCATTTTACTACAGTTTTTACCGTTGTCTCGGTAAATCGTAAAATCGTAAACAACCAGAAAGTGATGGGTTTTCAAAGCCAAACGGTGGATGTTGAGTTGGTATAGGCAAATACGTATCGTTATACAACAACGATAGTTTACAAACATACAAACGCGTACACACTTGCCACGAGTCATCATGGTGTGTAGCTCTTACTTGTCGGAGTCTGCTAACGAAATCCTCAAGTGTTACCATTCAGATCGGATACTCATATGTATGAAGGCGAGCAGTGCTCTCCTACGTGTGTTGCTATGTTGGGTACAAACAAGTTGGTTCTAACTTTTGAATTTGTGATTGAGTTAATAAAGTATGAAGTCAGTTTTACATGAAAACTGTTGAGCCGTTTTCTGTTAATTCAACACCCTTTCTCATCTGCAAATTATGTCAAACATGTGCTTCATCTCTTAGAGCAAGGATGTCAACTGTCCAGAATACATGTATACGTAAAAAAGGCTACTCGCGTGACATATCAAGGCTATTTTTCTCAGAGAAAATATTTATTTATTTACCGATAACGCCTACCCTTCGAAGCCGAAGATTGATGGCGTGGGGTCAGCTAAATATTACGAAAAAAATAGGAAGAAATTACAAAAAATATTCTCTGATAAATACATTGTGTTTTCTCCAGTCCATTTGCGACCTTTGTCTCATATACCGGGAACTTAAAGTTATGTTTTCGGGGAGGAAGGCATCGATAAGCAACCTGGTGAAGTCTTACGAGGGAAGGTGCGATGTGAAGCGTGCTACGAACTTATACGAAAGGTTGTTCTTTTGCTTTCGCAACGACTTAGTTAAAGGCGTTGTCTTCGGCATGTTCGTCGAGTTTACTCCCTTGCAGTTAAATCATAGGATTAGCCAAATACGTCACTTGAAGTGAAAAAGTATCGTCCCTTCCTGTGTGGTAGTCGCAGAAAAAAGATGGGATGGAGAAGAGGATTACGAACAGGAATTACGTTCGGTTCCCTCCTCTGCCCTATGGTCGCTTTCAGCGTCGGCGTAGCCAAAGGGCCACCAATATTGGTTAATATTGACGTGTTGCGGTAACACACAAAACAATTGAAGTGGGATGTATTACGCGTAGAAAAGGGATAAGAATGGGGATTAGAATTGAAGAGAAAAGGTGCTTCACACTAGACCGTGGTAAAAGAGCTTTTTGTGTGACCGTTCCGGCCTTAATCGAAATAAATGCCGCGGCAAGGAGCCTATGACCCTAGCTTCAACCATGGATACTTTGAGGCTCAATAATTCAGCCTTTGTAGCCGTAATAGAGTTTTTGTAATAAATAGTAGTTATCTGGTTATTACTGAAACAACATTTCAACCTCACACTCACCAACAATCTCACACTTACTACGTGGGACGAGTTTGCAAAGGCAACACAAGACAAAATAGTTACGCGCATTGTGTCACACAGTAGCGGTTTCGACGGCGATTTTCATTTGTGGTTTGGTTTAAGGATTTTGCTAAACAGAAGAAAACAATAACACCGTCAAAGATATAGATATGTTTTATATAAGTGTGTTTGTGTCTATCAACAAGTAGATGTACTCCCCTCGTACACGTCGTACACGAGATGTCAAAAATAACTGACGTGAACCAAACTAAACATCGAGAAAACTGAATCATAACCACTCAACCTTGTGCACCAAAACAGTCAAGACAAAGGAATCACAAGGTAAATTCACACTAGAAGACGGACAAAGCGTCCAGAAGGACAAGTCGTTAGACGATTTGTTCGTCAGGTGTGAGTTTAAGTCAGCCTTTGGACGACTTATCCTTCTCGTCGAACAAAACGACTGTGGAAATAAGCCAAAATAAATTTCGAGTTGTCTTGAACCTCTTTTTCAAAGCGAGTCTTGGTTCATTTCATATGAAATAAAACTTATTTTCATATGGAACGTTGTGCACCAAGACTCACTTTAAAGAACTCGGGGGCACAAGACGACTCGGAAATGGCCTATTGTCTTCATAGTGGGACAAATCAACGGTGAAAATTAGACGGCTTTTACGTCCAAAATTGTGTCCGTCCCGCTTTTTACACTAAAACGACTTGTCCGTCCTCTAGTGTGGAAACGGTTATGTACGTTCGGTTACCAAACAGTTAATTCTTCAATACTTTCAATGCTGTACAATACGGCAATTTTGCTTTCAGCTTTTATATCCTGTTTTAGTATTAAACCAAGACAGCTGCCGGAAAGATTCAAAATATCAGAAAACGAAGAATGCTTCGCTGTTAATCTCGTGATTCCTTAGAACTTGCATTTCTGGAGTGGGCACGTGGAGTTAACTTTTTCAAGAAACCTTAACTTGGTTCAACGATCCGCACACAGCAAATTTCGATCCATTGAATCTACAATTGCTATTTTAAGTATTGCAACTCCTATAACCACCTGGTTGGTCGTTCGAGGCCCAGTCCCTACCATCGTGTTGTTTTCTTAGACAAGCGGCTTTACCCTACATTCTCTCTCTCTCCACCCAGGTGTATAAATGGATACCGGCGACATACTGCTGGGGGTAACCCTACGATGGACTACCATCCAATCCAAGGGGGAGTAGCAGTACTCTTCAGTAGTTGCTTCATGCTACAGAAATCGGGTTAAGCTCCGGCCGTGTGGGCCTCCCTGGCTTGTGTGCGACTTTACCAACCGGCCTACCTTTTACTCCTGTAAGATGTTGGAAAAGGCCCCTAAACGTACGCCGGACATGATACCAAAGATATTATTACAATGGAAAGTTGAAAAATGCGTCAATCAGTTTTTTCCTCTTGCTTTTTAAGTACCATCTCACATACATTAGGTAATTGATGTTACGTGTAATTTGGCCTTTTCGTATTTTTGCCCTAATAAATGTTGTAAATATTGCATGTGTTTCTGACACCATAATGCTTACTCTTACTGTTTTGAATGTGTAAAGCTTGTTTCTTCTTTGCTAAATAAAATCTATTATCATTGACAAAAAAAACAAAGAAAAGGAAATAATTTTGTCTTCCATTAACCTAAATAAACGTTCTTTCTTATATATGTAATACTATAAAAGGTAAGCCATTCGCACTCACCGGGAGACTAATTGGTTTATTCCGAAACACCTGGGTGGTCTCTTGTCCGGACACTTATTTGCCCATTCTCGTCCCCAGAGCTACGCGGCTTTTTTTAAATTACGTCTCTTGTAGCTCTGGTAACGGCCAAAAATTAATTTTTTGATTGGCTGATTCAAACTGTATGCGCAATAACGTAAAAATTTTTTGGCTTCCACGCATAACGTTTTATTTCCGATTGAATTAATCAGGGCATTAATTAATATATTGACTTGATCAATTTCCACGCAAAGAATGCGGCTTAGGGCAGATTAAGCGACCAAATTTTAAATTCAAAGTGTTGAGATTGTCGCTAAGTGCAAGCAATTCTTTCCTCGCTACAGCATTTTCTACAAAACTAAAGCTTGTCTGATCAACTTTTGTAATGACCTCTTGATGTCGATGTTTAAAAACTTGGGCGCCAAATGCTTCTGGAAATTTTCGATGGGATAAAACGTAATACAGTATAGCGTTTAGAGATGACGAAACGATAAGTACACAGTTGACATTCTCATACAACAGAAACCAGACGAATGTAATAAAATAACTGTACAATTCAATATAACGCAAATGCAATAATATTATACCTTTAATCAGGCAAGATACAAATCCAAAACCCGTGAGCAAAATGCAGGGACAATCGTTCTTCTGAACAACAACGGCACGAAAGGCAGCTTCTAAAGTTTGTTCCTTTTAAAGCAGGTTTTCCGCTCATTGCAGGAGATTAAGAGGGTCCCTAACAGCTTTTCGTCGATCCATAAAGCACCACGACTCGATCGATAGGAATTCAAATTTCTCAGTTGTTGTCATTCTCGTTCCCAGAGCCCGCGTCCCCCTAGACCAGCGGTCGGGAAACGCGAAGCTCTTCGCGTTTCCCGACCGCTGGTCTAGGGGGACGCGGGCTCTGGGAACGAGAATGAGTTGTTGTCAGAATTGTCATGCCCAGAGCTCCACGGACGAGAACGGAGCAGGCTCAATAGCACCTTAACGAATTGGACATGCGCTACCGGATGTCGTGAATTTCACGACATCCGGTAATGGCTGATACCAGAGCCCTACGATCCCACCGCTGACAAAACAGATCGTAGGCTCTGGGAACGAGAATGTTATTTGCCTGGAGTGATACAAAGCTCAAAGCGAGGCTGAAGCTCCATAGCGACCAGCCAAACAATGACATTCAGTCTTTGACCATGAATAAAAACACAGGTGCGTGGCGAGAAATTCACATGCTGCCCACCGATCACCTTCCCTGATGGTCACATGTCTACGCGCGGTCACCGCCGCCGCGAGGTTTAATATAATAAGCCACGAGAAAAGCTGCACATGGAAGCATGCGCAGAACTAGGCACAAATTTCTGCGCATGCTCCTTGTGCAGCTTTTTGCCTGACTTCGAGTCAAATATCAGCTTTGACCAATTATTTCTTTCACAGAATGGATGAGTAAGTGTTTCATGGAGCTGCGTGGAAAACGAATAGTCCTTCCTCTTTCTCAGAACTGCTGGCTGCCTCAGAACTTAACGTACGTTACAGCATAGAAAAGCAGAATGAGGCTTGTTCTGATATCAACGTTCATACCAACTAATCCAATCTATTAAATACTCCTTCTTTTCTTCCGCCCTCTAATCTCACTTCAATCTCCCGTCACCATTCTGTGTTTCACTCGCATGCGCAAATACGGTACCGCCTTCTCTCGTTTCGTGTCCCATGACAAAAAAGAGGGACTTCTGGGTAGCGCACAGCCCCAACTGAAATGAGAAAAAGAGTCGGTTAAAGTTTACGAGAGTTGAAACTCTCGTTCCCATTTGATTTTCCCTGCTAATGAGTTCTCGGTAACTCTTATGCACTTTCAAAGACATAAACGTTTAGCTCTCCTCCTTGTTTATCCGGGTTTCATGTTTTGTCCTGTTACCAAGACTCACCTTACCCCATCCTACCCTGGTGAGGCTTGTTGCGTCCTGGATTTTCGGTTTTCGCATGCTCTCAGTGCACCAATGAAAAATACACGCCATTTGCTGGAGCCTTTTTATCAGAAAGAAATTTGTAAATCCTAGGTCACGTTTGCTGTATTACCCATAGCACGACGACTGCTGAAAAATGAAGTAAGCAATGTAATGCACGAGCAGTGCATGAAAATTACTGTTAGCAGGAAGCCACCTGCTGTTAGCTTTTAGTCTTGCCCTTAGTAAACCTTCTAAAAATCAAGTATTTGGAAATTCTAAAGCTTGCCAAACTGTGTTACCAATTGTTTCACAAACATTTCCCGTGTCTAGCCCGGATACCACTTTCTAAAGGCGTACCTATAGCTATGCTTCATAATTGTGAAGTTAATCGCTTCTAAAAACTTTTCACCACACGCAAACAAACTTGGAGACCCCGTCATTATTTGCAAAACAAATGATGGAAAGAAAAATTGTGCCCAATTTGGAAACTATTACCAAACATGTTTTTTCTCCTAAACGGGAGGCAAGAGTTGGGCATATAAAAGCCGAAATTTCATGACTTTCACTTACAGAGCCTCACTCAGAGTTTAACTCCTTAGGTCGGGTGGGGTGATGGGGTTCTTAAAAAAAGGGACTACCAGGTTTTTGAATTGACCAAGATTTATAAATCCCGAACTCATTTGATCACTAAATACCATGCGCTCTCGTTAAATCCCCTCCCCCCCCCCCCAAAAGGGTAGAAGCCTCGCTAACACTTGATCTTAAAGTACAGCCACAAATAAGGGATATGTTAAAACATCAGCTTGCGCGCCAAACTCTGAATATCGCAGGGGACAAGATACCCACAGATTTTATCAAACAAGGGCTACGATGTCGCAAATCGTTTTACAAAACAGTTAATAGTTTTCGGTTTTCTAGACGCAAGCGGCAATAAATGAGCGGCAAAGAAGTACGCGCAGGTGTATTTTGAATGAGCGTCACTGATGTTCATTATCTTCCTCTTCTGAACAAACGTGCCCACTAATCACCCAATGTTCCGCTGACTGGGTGCAGAATAGACAAAGCATACCATAGCACTTCATATGACTAAGACGAATCATCGATCCAACAAAACTTTATATAAATATCCCGAAGAACGATTAACAAAACAAATTATTTGCTCACAATAGAGGAAGAAACTGAAGCGATTTTTTTTGACCAGTAACAATTTTACCGTTAATTAGTATCTACCGAGGCGTGTTTTAACGCTTGTGTCACTCTGTTTGCAGATGACTAAAAACGTCTAAAAACAAACATTTGTTTGCGTTCGGAAGGTTTCTCCAGCTGAAATAACCTTTATAAAGAAGGTCTTTAAAAAGTTGCAGGAAAAACTCAGTCAAGCATCTCTGGCTAGTCAAAAAAATGTGAGACAAAGGCAGATGTCCCTCTCCGTGAACCTAGCCGCACGT
The DNA here is from genome assembly GCA_964017195.1 of Siderastrea radians. Lineage (NCBI taxonomy): Eukaryota > Metazoa > Cnidaria > Anthozoa > Scleractinia > Rhizangiidae > Siderastrea > Siderastrea radians. Next base: position 37,582,019 of record OZ024897.1, on the reverse strand, counting down.
TATTAAAACTTATTGATACAGTATCGGTAAATTTCATCTCAGCCTGAGAAACTAAATGTCATTTTTTTAATTACAAGGCAAACTTTCAAGTTTCGTCTTTTCCGGTTAGTTGCTGTCTTTGTTGTTAAATCAACTCCATGCACTGCCACTGAAAGAAGCAAACACATAGAGTAAAAGAAGAGGACAACTTAACCAAAAACGTTTTTGAAAAGTGTCCTCACGTTTTGAGTTTTAAACGGATGATGGCGATATGCGCAGCGTTTTGGACCGGGGGTACGTATAAAATTTGTCTTACTACACTTAATGCACAGTTGCGACTTTTGTCACCGATAACTTCAACAATATCACGCTCTTGGGAAAATCGTTTGTAGAACAGGTTTTTTTTACAGTTATTTTAGGTCACTCTCTTATTTCTGTTGCTGCATGCGATTTTTTTATTGTGCTTAAATTATGCGGTTGATGCGTTAAACCTGGTCTCAGTTCTAAGAAACAACCAGGAAATTTTTCTGCATTATCGTAGTTACGTTGTGTCTTAATGTTTCCATTTTCGCGGGATTAGTATTTGCGAAAACTGTGCAGAATTGGTTGGTAAAATTCTTGCACCGTAAAATTTTTGCTAGTGTCGAAAAGTTGAAGGTCTGATGTAAAGCTTCAGTTTGAGTTCCAAAAATTCTTTTACTAATACGAGCGCTAGCCTTGACTTGAGCTAAAGCAAGTGAAGAAACCGGGGCATTTTTCTATGTCCTTCACACGATTAACCTTCGTCAATAAGTTTTGCCGTCCTAACGGCTGATGCACGAAAATTGAGCCGATATGAAAAATAAAAAGCGGAAGTGTACATGTCAAATTCAGTACCTAAAACAATTTCGATTTTGTCTTTTCGGTTTCCTTATCTGAACAAAGAAGGCTAGAAAATTTCAAAGACGCAGTTGGGGTGTTTGATTGCAGTTTTAACAAAGTATTAAAGATTCGTTCGAATTGCTTTGTGGCTTAGATTTTGGCTTCAGGTGATTATCAGGATGTTTTGCAGGGTGCGACAACTAGCGCATCCAAATGAAGCTCACAATTTGCGACCTTAAAGGGGAAAAACACACACTAACAAAATTGAAGGTTGCTTTACACATATGGTTCTGTAGCTTTTTATATCTGATAATAAAATGACATTTTAGAATTCAAAAAGTGTAAATACATGCCAGCGGCGTGCTAACGACACAAGAAGCGTGAACGGCTTCAGTTGTTCTGGAGACAAATGAATGAACTTAAAATAAAGTTGGTTAAACACAAAACATTTAAGAATCGGATTGAATCATTACCTGTTATTATATGTAACAAAAAATACAAAGCGAAAACAACTGTGCTATCAAAACGATTAACTTGCCTGTGTTGTTTCGACTGGTTATAATGAGCCCAGTAACAATCCAAAGAAATTCGCCCTATCTGAAAATAAAGCTCTTTAGTTTTGTTGCAATATATTCAACACTCGTTAAGCTAAAATACGATTCCATTATCCTTTCATACGTATCTTAAAAAAAGTGATTTTCAGGAACATGGGATCAACATTTACCTTAAGGCTGTACCGTGCATTTGCGGGTAGAACTGTGTCATTCAAATATGTTGAAATAAATTCAATTCAGATTCAAATTAATACCGCTGGTTTACAGTGAAAAACGTCGAAGCTTGAAACTGACTCGTTGACTTGAACTTTTTGGTTCACACGAACCAAACTGAAGGAGTGTTTCTGGCGGGCTTCACCCATTCGAGTAATTTTACTCTGATAACTTGAACTTTCGTTATCCTGAACTCTGTTGTTTGTGTTTCTTTTGACGGTTTTGTACTGTAACATATTATCTCAATGCTTTAGTGGAGTTTAATGTCCCTAATGCCATCTAGCCGTCGCAGGGTTCTATTTGAAGTTACTCTTTAAGAACAGTATGGTTCGTTGCTACAGGAACCAGTTACCACCGACGGTTTGTGCTTTAAACCGAAATATCAAGAAAAAAAAACATATATCAATGGTTAAGTTTATTGTCTTCTTCTTGCCCCTGTCTTTTCTCCGACGTAAAGATCAGATTGTTGTGTTGTTTTACTGCTCTCGTGCCCTCTTGTCGAATGTGCACAGACCCTCTGTACAAATTTTTGCTTAAAATTAAGAAACCACGCTTTCAAAATTCACCTTCCCAAAGTCTGGTCTCAAGCTATATCTGAGGCTATGAGGTTTCCTTTGATTTCAATACTATCTGTAGATTAAAAAAGATTGTAAGAAAGCCTAGAAGCCCTTGGTAGACATTGCACTGGCCATTTTACTTTCCTTGTGTTGCTCGGCTGGTTGCTATTACGTTGAAAAGAGTGATTACTTATAAATTTGGACTGAAAGTTTTCCTTAGGTTAGAGCTCATCACTGGTTATGTAAATTCAGTAAACTCTAGAGGGTGAATTTTGAAAAGGTTCTCTATTTTATCCAGAGATTCAAGAGGATAAAAGAGAACTTAGGTGAACTGTATTAGGTAGTGTGAAAATTTGAATACCACAGTTCAGGAAACGTTCGCCTTAACAGTCTTTTCAGCTTGCGTTTTTCGTGATGTTTTAAAATGGCAAAAAATTAATATTTCGAAAAACGTCTTTTATTTATTTGATCTGATGAATGTTTCAACGTTCCTCATATTATTGAAAACTTAATGTCACGTTCTGAAAATCTGACGCAAAATTACGTTGCTGTGAAAATGTCCTGAGTAACAGTTATTTAGTTTCAAAATGCAGTGAAGAGAGAACTAAAGTTTTTGCTTGATATGACGTGGCTAGCTATAAAAAAACGAAAGCACACCCTACCCAAGCAGGTGAAGAAATCACAAGTTTTAACACAAATACAGGAAGCCGTATTTGATCTAGCGGTTCTTCTAGTGAACACTCGTTGGAATTGATTAGCTTTAAGGATTTCCTAAAGAGTGGGGTAATCAGCCCAGCCGGATGAGCGGAATAAGGAAATGAACTTTCCAGTTAGTCATTTTCCAAAGCAAATACGGCTAGTTATTGACTCATGATTGAAACCTCGAAATGACCAATACGTCAATTTATCAAATTAGAGTTTCAGCAGATATGAGGTTATTTTATTCAAACACATCCTATTGGGTTAAAAAAAATCAATTAAGTCAGTATTTGATTTTAACCTGTTGCCGTTTAAATTTGTACCTAATACCATAAACGTCTGAATTCAAATCTGGGGCCTAAAGTCCCAAACTTCATTTTACAAGGTAGTGAAAAAAAAAAAAACGGCCTTATAGCAAAGTGCTGCTCGATAGCTTTCATTTGAATGGTCACTTTTTAGGATTTCATCCACAAACTCGAAAGCTAGGACCACCTTATACAGCATAACAAACAGCATCACAGGAACCGGTACTGCTCAGTAGCTTTCATTTAAATGGTCACACTTTAGGACTTTATCCACAGACTCCATAGTTAGAACCACCTTGTACAGCATAATAAACAGCACCTCAGGAAAGTACTGCTCAGTAGCTTTCATTTGAATGGTCACACTTTAGGGTTTTATCCACAGACTCAAAAGTTAGAACCACCTTGTACAGCATAATAAACAGCACCTCAGGGAAGTACTGCTCAGAAGCTTTCATTTGAATGGTCACACTTTAGGATTTTATCCACAGACTCAAAAGTTAGAACCACCTTGTACAGCATAATAAACAGCACCTCAGGAAAGTACTGCTCAGAAGTTTTCATTTGAATGGTCACACTTTAGGATTTTATCCACAGACTCAAAAGTTAGAACCACCTTGTACAGCATAATAAACAGCACCTCAGGAAAGTACTGCTCAGAAGTTTTCATTTGAATGGTCACACTTGAACGATTTCATAGGATTTCACCATGGGAAAGTACTGCTTACTAGCTTTCATCTTTAAGTTTCATTCATAGACTCTAAAGTTAGAATCATATTTGTGGTAACTCACGTTGTGCCCTGAGAGTTTAGGATCATGTTGTTAACTCGAGTATTTTCATATGAGAAAAGTCCTCACCCAATAAATATTTTAACTTTTCGGCTTTGTTTCTTAGCAAAAGACAGAACAGATTTTTTCCTGAGAACTAGAATTCTTGCCGTAGAGTTTGTGATAAAAAGAATTATGTAGCATGTTTCCTTCTGGATATGAAGATTATTACCTAAAAAGAGATCACTGAAGAGAATGTTCTTCTGAGTTCTGCCTTAGTCCATTTTGCAAACATGCAACAGTTTTGATGTAAAACCAAAATTTTAAAGATTTGTTGTCATCAAAAATCAAGAAAAACTTCTAAGTAATTGCTTGAGTCATAACGGAGTTAAGTTCTTTGAAGTTTCTGAAGTACATCAAAACACGTTCAGTTCACCAAAGATGCTTTGGCCCCGCCCTGTAAATGTCAATAACACTTTTACTACCTTTTTACTTGAATTTGCAGCCTTTCAGTTGTAAACATCTGTTCATCAGGTGCTGCTATCTATAATTGTTTATTTTAATATCATTACGTTATTTCACTTGATCATTTGATACTTCGATAACGGTTTCAAAGCCGTGTACCAAATCATAAAGCAAAATTCTCCTTTGCAGATTAACCCAAAACACAGATACAACACAGTAACTCGTACAATTAAAAGATGTATTTTAAGGTTGTTTAACTAAGAAGACTTTCTTAAATTGTAGATAAAAAAATCATTCAATTTTGCCTCTGTTTTTCGAAAAATTTTATGCTCCATAAAGAAAGACATAGTCAGTTGTTAAAAACGACCTCGCATTTCCAAAGAAGAATTTTCTTCGAATGATCAGAAGATAACTTTTGAATGATCAACATTTTGCTTTTAAAATTGGTCGATAGGACCCCCTATGCTGATGTTATCCCTTCCCCGCTCAAAAGGATACGTAAAGTTTTAAGAAGTGGTTCTAACTTTTGAGACAGTGGATTAAAATCCTTGATTGTGGCCATTTAAATAACCGTTATTGAGAAGTACTTTCTGTGGCCTGGTGTTCAGTTTTATTCTGCGGTACGTGGTCGTTCAAACTTTTGAGTCTGTGGGTCAAATCCTCCAGTGTGACCATTGAAATGAAAGTTATTGAGAAGTAACTTCTGCGTGTGGTTGTTTGCTTTCAATGCTTTACAAAATGAAATTTAGGATTTTTTTCAATTTCGTTGTCTTGTTAAAGGTTAATAAACTTCACAAATCCATCTACGCAAATTATGGGCGGCTGAAAACTGTTTCTTCTTATCGATATTATGGCATGTCGTGCTTTTGTCTTCGTTGTTACGAATTATCGGCTTCAAGCGACATGTGTTTTATTGTTTAATAGAAAAAACAAACAAAATAAGCTGAATACTAGCCTTGTTCATTCAGTTGCATAAAAGGCTACAGATTACAAATCCGGAGTAAATATCGATTGAATAACGGTTCAGCCAAGCAGATCCGGAGGCAGAAATTAAACTCATATATTACTTGGGAGTTTGCTTAGCCTCTGCAAATACGGCTTTTTGTTCATTTCTGTGGGAAAACCGAAAAGTAGCGATTTTCTCACTGGAAAACCTAGCTTTCGATTTTTTCTTTTTTGTTCTTTACAATCGTTTGTTTGTCAAGCGGGAATTTATGTTTGTCTTGAAACCGAAAGAAAAGAAATAATTCTCTTTATAATTAAGTTCACGCGAAGTTTGCAAATTTGTCCGGTTGGATTTTTTCCGACAAATCTAAGGGGCTAATTACAAGTACCGAAATTGTGTGTTAGTTTCAGCCCGGGGATACACCACCGATTATATGGAGCGGGCCACTATCCTTTCCTCCGCATTTTGCTCCATTATTTTTTCAGGGGCAACCACGAATCGTTTCAGTGAAATATCTGTTCATAAGACCTCAAATTCGCCTCATAAATTCGGATTTAATTGTAATGGAAAACTAGAGTTTCATGTAGCAAAATTTCACATCAAGTTTTCGTACCATGGTGAAATTAATTTCTTTTGTTTTCGAGGTGGACAAATATGTCATTTAGCCGAGCTGTAAAATTAGGTCAGCTAGCATATTGGAAATTAAGCCAAAAGCAGCTAGGAAATTCAGCGAATGTAATTCTGTTTCCTAAAATTTCAGTTAAAGAAGCCGAACAGATCAACTTAGCTTTCATAAATATCCATTTAAAATGCCTTGAAACAACCTGAGAAAACAGAAAACCGTGGCAACATTTGGAGTATTTTGCTTGAATTTTCCCTTTGGAAGCCCCTATATATTTTCCATTGTTATCAGCTGTTATGTCGTCTGGCGTACGTTTCTCGATAGTCCCGAAACTTTTCGAGCCGATTTCGGGTACAATAATTCGTACTGTATCTTGAAAACAAAGACGTTTCTATGAGCATAAAACTTTTCTTTAGTTATAACCATGTTACAATAACAGCTTTGTAGAATGAGTGCCTCACAAATGATTTTTCGGGCCCGATATTACGTTATTGGGACTTTCGAGAAACGGGCCTCTGTCTGCTACACCTCTTTGCGTTAGCTAATATAATATGAACAGAAAAGGCAATTTTTACATCTGCCATATATTCGGCTTGGAAGCGAATCTAAACGTGAGGAAGTGTTTGGCCGATTAATGGGTTAATCGGGTCCTAGCTAGTGGGACTTGCTGGTCCGGTTCTCATTTATTAGGGAAGTAGTCTTTCTTACTTTCTCATTTGCCCCTCATCCTCATACAATCCCGTCCTTTCTTGACTCTCTCCAGTTCTTATCGAGTTAAAATCGATATCTGGCTGAATTTTCATTACAATCGGCAAATTGTTCTGAAGGCTCTCGCCCTCGTTTGTGCTAAAAATTTTGATTTCCCGTCAACTCTCGCCTTTACAACCTAAATAAGATACTGTCATTTTCGTACCTCAAGAGCATCAATTTTATTTATCATTTGCGCTTTCACTGGCATTTTTACACTGTTCAACTCAACATAGTCGAAACATAAAATATAACACACAAAAATCCACTGGAATATTAATATTATTACGAAAGCCGAAGAGCGACTTAAGACTTTAGACTTTAGACTTCAGACTTTGGACTTCAGACTTTGGACTTCGGACTTCAGATATAAAAATAAGCTGACAGGCGTCTCGCGCACGAGCATATAATACATACAGTATGCGAGGCATATTACACTTTCTATAAAGACAGACCTTCTATCCCTTCACGTTTAAACGCACTCAGGCTAATATTACAGGAAAAGTCGTTCCCGTTTTGCAGTAAAAATTACCTACAAACACATGGAATCGCCATGGACACTGAAATGGCGGTCGCATTTGCCAATATATTTATGGACAAAGTCAAAACAGAAATCCTTAGCCAAAGCGCATTCAAACCTCTCGCCGGTTTGGAAACGATGTATCGACGACATTTTCTTACTTAACGTTAAACTTAAAACAAATACTCAGACTGATATTTAAAAGAAGAACAACCATTGCTCAAAGAAATAATAAAAGAACCTCCTCTAATATTTATTTTTCATCTATGAAGTATGAAGTCGGAAGTCTGAAGTCCCTCGTCGGCTTTTCTATATTATATACCTGACGAAAATGCTCCAGTTTACTGAAACCTCTATTTAATGTATAGCATAGTAAACACGAAAGCATTTCTTGTCTTTCCTTGGTTAACTTCTATTTACTAAATTTTGCCCTTTCCGCTTTTGTTTGTATTACTGAACAAGATACGAACAAATGAGAAATGCGCCCTTGGTGCTCCTTTTTCAGTTTTTTTTTTTTAATTTACTGACAGGAACGTTTATGGAAGCATGCGATAAGCTTCCCTTCAGTTTCATGTCCATAAAAACCGCAGAAAAAGCTACCGCAACTATGTTCGCATGCTTGTTCATGAATATTTATGTCAGCATACACGAAAAACTCGGGAAAAGACCAAGAGCAGATTTCTCTTGGGAATATTCTGCTATTCTTTTCCCAGTTTGAGAAAAAATAAATACAATGATAATAATGACAATAAAAAAACTCGAAATATCAGTTCCAAAAGATCGTAATTCTGCTATTTCAAGTCAACCGTTTTCTTTTCTAGTTTAATTTATTCATCCTGTTCGCTGGGTTGGAATCAGAACAAAGCATTGTCCTATTAATTCAGAAAATGAAAAAGATCCCAAAAGGAAAACAATACCCGCTATTTTCAAGTATTCATGAATAGCCCCAAAAGCTAGTGCCATAATTTCCGGGGAGTATCAAGAGCTGTCTTCATTTGAGTGACGAAGTGTTATTTGCGTTTGTTTAATTTTACTATCCTAAAACTCCCGCCACTTTCTTAACCAATAAAAAGTAAACCCTAAACTAACTTGTTCTCACTCGTTTCCCGACCATTTGCATGCTTGCTTCCACGTTCTGATTGGCTCATTGAGATTATGCGTCTTTTGTGATTGGACAGAGTAATAACTTTTGGTTCTGGTTTTGAAGACCGGTCTTTCAGACCTCAATCAAACTGATTCAACATCGTCCAAAATTGTTGAATACAACTAACTGTTTTGTAAGTTATGAACGGGGTAGCCAAACGAATTCAACATTGCACACGAGAACAAATATAAAGGGGAGGTTGAGTCAGCGTCATTCAACATCATTCAACACGGTGGTCAAAGGCGTTTAAAATGTTGAATTTGACAATTTTGAACGGACCCGTTTGTTCAGGGCCTCACGTGTTCGGTTGATTTTGCGTTTGTGAGCGTAATAATTAGCCTAAAGCCAATGCGTTCAACAGCCAATGAGACAACAAAACATGCTCTTTTTTCAACTAGTTCGAAGTAGATTAAAACCAATCACGCTTTGCTTACGTGCTTTATCCCGCCCTTAGTTTTGGTTTGCACAATTTGCAAGCAGTGGTTTATGATGCTTTTTACATGTAAATGGTTACTTCTGTTGAATTCGATTTTACGTCTGTCATAAAAATATCGCACTTTAGCTCTTAATTAGGGAACTCAAGCACACACGTTAGTGAGGCCACGCACTTCAACCGGAAATTGAATGTTTGAATGTTCTTTAACTTCCAGTTTCTGTTCGTGGTTCAGAAAGTCTGTGCTTATATTCTCTATTGTAACGCTATTTAATTATTGTGAGTATGACAGCAAAGTTACAAGACCCAAATAAACTAATGTCAGGGCTCCAGCTTACGTACAGTTTAGAGCGGTTGCAGACTACCAGACCACTGCAATTAAGGATCTTGTTATGTTTGATTGCTGTGATCTGGTTGCCTCGGCTACTAAACGCTCATCAGTACAATAGCAATATTGTTGAACTAGTCCTGTAATAGTCCCTGGACTCCAAACGGTAGGGTAGGGGATGAGGGGGACTGGAACCCAGGGGAAAAAGGAAGATGGCATTTGTGAGACAGTGGCAAAAACGCAAAGTGAGGAGAACCACCAGGGAAGAGGCGAGCGCCTGGCGTGAAGCGTACCCCCCACCCCCCACCCCCTACACATGGCCTGTTGCACAGCGGGTTGGAAAGGAGTGCAGGGACACGATTATATATTAAACTAAACGTTCTTGGCCATAACTTTTGACAGGAACAGATCCAACAGTTTTGTCTGCAATAAATATATAACCTGCCATGTTGTCCGACATCTCTCTTAGGTGGACAACTTTCTGAGGCGAATAATCGGAGTCGGTCTCGACCGACTGACCGTGTTCAGTTCGAGAGGTGACTGTATTTTAAGAGGACGAGCTATGGTTACGCATTAGCATAGTGCCTTCAGTCGCGCTGCTTGGCTGGTAAACTGATTGTGCTGAGATTACGTCATCTTTAAATGGACGACAACAAATACATCTAAGAATGTTCTTGAATTCGTGGTTGAATCTTTGGTTGAGGAAAATGTACAAGCAGGGATTAATGGCGCTGTTGGCGTGCGAAAGGAAGTAAAAACTAGTCTCCACGTGCCCGACCGCAAGCAGCGAGGTATAAGTGTCAGTGAAAAAGTAGCCCAACAAATGCATGATATGGCTTGGCAACCAACAGAGTGCAAACGTCAACACGACAATAATGAGCATGCGTAACACCTTCCGTTTTGATAACTGGCTTTGACGTTTTTGATGAGCCGTTGATACCCCAGGGATCTCACGTGACCAGAGACGGCGACCAATAGGAATATACAGCCCCGCTATGATAGCAAGGGGGATTAAATAGAGGACCACAAACGTGGTCATGAAATAGGCCCTTGCGATTTGGAACTTTGTATCGCGATTGTGCGACAAGTAGTCCCAAACCATTCTGCAGACCCATGTCCCGTCGCCAGCAGGGACGCTGTCAAAGAGGACAAGATACAGCGAGAAATACAGCGAGGACGAGATCCAGATTACTGATGTGACGAGCTTTGTGTTGCGAATGACGGGAACATCGGCAAATGGGTGAAGGATAGCGAAGTAGCGGTCAAGCGAGATGAACACGAGGGTGATGATGGATGAACCTATCGACAGTACTCCGGAGAAATTGACAAACTTACACGTGACTGATCCAAAACCACCTGAAAACCACAACTGCCTGGCGTACAGAAACTTCACCTGCAAAAAAAGAACATGTTTGATAAAATTTCGTAGAGTTTTTTCTTCAAACGGATTGAAAAAGAAAAAGAAAAAAGAAACAACTCCACAGGAATTTACCACTACTGTACACTACCGTTAGCATAAAATGTTTAGGCTCTCTCTCGCATGCTCTCTCCGTCTATACCCTGCCAGCAGATGTTTTTTTATCTTGCCGCTTCTTTTTCGTAGTCTTTTTATGAAACAACAACGGTAAAGACAGCTGTAACAAGACGTAAAGACAGCCGTAAAAAGAAGCGCTGTAAGATGAAAAACCTCTGCTAGCAGGATATCCGCCTACTGCTCGCTTCCTTGTCAATGTTCTCTGAATTTAGAATCTCTCCTATCACATTTAAACTTAGAGTGAAAACGTTGAAAGAGGGAGAGACGGCTATTCGTTTATTAGTTCAAGAAAGGGAATTTGTATACGAAAAGGGCCCATAATTGCAAGTATCTTTACTGGTCGTTCCTGGCTTTTCAGTTGAATAAACTTGCTTTGGAATTTCATCTTAAGACACAAACTTAGAATCGCATCACTCATCTCATTCAAGAAAAGAAACTGTTTGTGACCGCCAAAACCTTCCAAAAGTCTGACTATAAGGTTAGAGCTTCGTGGAACAGCGTTCAAAACTGTTAAGGATTCAGATACTCAATGCGTCACAACGCGCTATAAATTGAATTACTTTGCATGTTGTATTCATTTCTCAAACGGTTGTAGGAGCAATGTCTCAATTTATCGGGATAGAAGCTGACGGAAGCTGTTGCATACTTTGTTTTTTACTTTTGCATCGTGTGTTGGGAGCCGTTTGTCTCGGAACAAACGATACAACCTGATTGGTGGAATGTCGTGTTTCTATTTGACAATCAGACTATAAGGCCGAGTTTTCCGTGAGCGATTAGAATATAGCTACTATATACGCGCTATTGGATCTGAACGTGCATTATTTTTTTAATAGAGTTCTTCTTTCGAAGGCACTATTGTGTGATAGGTTGCCTGAGGAAATTTGAACATCAAATTTATGAGAGAACCTATCACACATAGGGCCTGAGACAGAAGGACTCTATTGTTTTTATTGTACAACGCCTAATTTTGAGCGAAAACTGCCAAAAACGGGCACTATGCGCTGATAGGCTCCCGCTGGGGAGAGACACTATCGCGCCACGTAATCGATTTCGAGCAATGGGAGTACGATAAAATTTAGCGTTGTACTATAAAATTTAATAGATGCATGGCTGGAAATTATAAAGCATTTGTGTCCCGAATGTTGCTTAACATCGAGTTTAACTTCATTCAAAAGCGTGCAAAATTACCGAGACAACGGAGTCATTTCAAACACAGGCTTTGAGTTCTTCTGTTTTTCTGTTTAGCTGAATTTATTGGGATTTTTATACCCACATTAAACATGGTTTGAGGAAGGAGTAATTAGCCGTGTTTTACAAAGCGACATTGCAGAAAAAAACATGGAGTTTAGCTATAAAGAGATGCAAACAGCGCATACCAGTGGCTTTGTCAAAAAATAGCGACAGCGATTTATAGCATTTCCGAAGTGCTAGAGGTAAGAAAAAATAATCCAATTTCGTCTACAAAATAGATCTGCTTAAGTCTCTTAGAAAAAAGCTAACAATATTTTAACAACTTTTCTAAGTTATAAATCAAAGGTTCAATTTGTTTTTCAAACTTTCAGAAAATGTTCTAAGGATCGTAAAAAAAACTCAAGAAAATTTATTTGCATCTTGCATTTAAAAGTTCATGAAGTTTGAAATTTTAGTTTATCAGACTGTTTATTGCTAGTTTTATAGCGGTCTCAATTCGCATTAATTTTGTAGTTGTCTGTCCTTGTAAACAGCCGTCAGCATTTTCCCTTTCTCCATTCGGCAGCTAAACTACATAGAGGACTTACAATTCTTGGTTTTAATGCTATACTCTAAACCAAATAGAAGATGGTGTTCCTAAGTTTTCTATATATTTTATTGAACTAGCTTGTTCGGTCCGTTTTGGGAAGATATTGGTCGAGTTCCTTCCAAAAAGAGAACGAGACCGGTATCTTCCCAATATGGACCGAACAAGCTAGTTCAATAAAGGATTTATTTTTATGGCTCTTTACAAATTTGCAAACAGCAAAGAGTACTTCTATAGCGCGCACTACAAAGACGAAAGAAGGAAACAAAACAAACGCCTTTCAAAACGTCATTTTCGCAGAGGTTTTTACCAAAATTATAGGCAAGAAACCAAGAACAAGGTTTCGACTTCATAGAAAACTGTCCTCTCTTCTAAAATTTTTCCAAAACTCGATTTAGTGAGATGTTATCGTTAGCGGTCCATCTTAGTCGTCCGTATGGGAACCAATTAGAAAGCTCCCTTTCAGCGCGGACCAGCTCAGCCATATAATGAAAGAAATTAATGCACTTTTGAGGTCTAGAAAAACTGCTGAATGCACTTGCGTTCCGCTTGTGCGTCCACTAGCAGTTTTTGTAGACCTCAAGCGTGGATTATTTTCTTAGAAAACATGGAACACCATCTTCTATTTGGTAAATGGTTCACAAGGCACAGTCGAGTTAACCATCATTCATAAAAACGCGTATACGAGTAGTGTAGTTGTTTCGTAGATATATGAATGATTGTAATCAAGAAAACAGCGATATGTAGCTCGTATTCACGACAAAATCAAGGGACATTTTAGTTTCCAAGAAAGTGCGCGACGCACATTTCACTTCCGGTCGCCACTGAACACCGTTTAATATTGACAGGGGGGGCCGGCGGGGGGGGGTGGGGTACTCCCTCTAGTGGGCTATACGGGGAGGCTCCCCCCCCGAAAGGGGGGGCCTTTTTTAAGCTCGCAGTATATTAAAGGGAAAATACGTGCCATTTTAGTATACGAAAGGGTTACAAAATCAGCTGCACAGAGGAAGAAATGGTGGCTAAAGCAAAGTATATCAAAGGGTGCCACATTTTGGCAGAAATGGCTACGCAACTAATGACTGAAAACCCGGGAAAAACGTGACGAATAGAGGAAATTCTATTGTTTTGGCTTATCCTTGAGGTACAAGAAAGGGATGCAATTTTGCTCTAGGTATATGAAAGGGGCACCATTTTGGTAAAAATTAGTATATTAAAGGGTAAGGGTTTGAACCTCCGGGCGGAGCCTCCCCGTACAAAACGTTATTGAGTAGTCTCCCCGGGATTGAGCGCCTTTGGCCATCCTATTGACTTTAAATCCAACACTATTCCACATTTCTTTTGTTCTCAGGTGCGAATCAAAGACCCAAGTTGAATTTGTTTTGCCCCGCACGTTGAACGAACGAACATCGTACAACAAAGTTGTATTCAACAGTGTTGGATGGTATTGCTGGTGTGGTAGCCACATACCGTGAGATGGACATCTGCAGACTCGCTACAGGCAAAACCCTAACATTACAGATACTCACCTCTGATGGCATGATAAACAGTGAGACAAGCAGATCCCCAATTGCCATGTTTACAATCAGAAAGTTGAAGGTGGTTTTCATCCTTTTACGAGTAGCCACAATGTAGATGACGCATGCGTTACCAAAGAAACCGACAAAGAAGATTATGACATAAGCTATTGTCATCCAGACTGTTGTACCCTCTTGAAGGCTAGAATGGGGAACTGTCGTTTGTGTGGCGTTTATGATACCTATACCGGACAAAAAACCTATATCAGAAAAAAATTCATCAAGAGCTCCTTAACTTGCGTATTGTGCTCCTGTTTGGCTCTATCCAGACAACATGTTGCTTTTTCAACGTCTCACAAGTAAAGGCGCTGTTACACTTGGCAATGATTCGCGCAACTTGCTCTCGCAACAACGAAAAACCGTGCGTTGCGGTGCTGCAAGACAAGTTCCACGAGTGGTGTTACAGTAGGAGATTAATGTTTTCTTCCAACTTGTCTCGCTCTCGACGGTGATGAACAGTGCAGAGGACTGGCACATTTACTTTATTGGCTGATGCCACCAGACGTTGCGACACACGTTGCAGGAAGCATGTTACACTTCACAACGCTTGAAAAATCCGTTGCAGCGTTGCGAAAAGTAGAAACGAGTTCTACTTCTCGCAATGATTGCAGCAACAAAAAAGTTGCGAGCAATGTTTGTTGCAGGCATGTTGCAGGGTATGTCACACTAGGCAGTTTTTCTCGCCAGTTGTGTCCCAACAAAATTGCGAGAAAAGTTGCACGTAACATAAAACCAAACTCCATTGCTCTATTGTTATATAAACGCGCGCATGACCGTCTGTCTCTGACAACGGAGATTTTTTGAGGGTCTTCCGTCCGCGGTCCGCACGTAAAACGATCGAGAACTTACCGAAACCGAAAACATAAAATATATCCCTAAAGTGGAAGTTTTTGAAACAGAGATTTCAGTTTATATTTGGTTGGTAAAAAGGACTAAAACGACAGTTTTTGTGGCCTGGCCGCTTCCCACACATATAAATGAAAAACGATGATGTACTTCACCAAGTTGTTTGAAAATCTCCGCTTTCTGTGCGCTTTTGTCTGTGGACGGAAGGCCTAACCATATAAAAACAAACAAACAAACAAACAAACAAAATAAACAAACAAAAAAGGGGGAGTGGAGAAAGTTGTAACTTAATCAAGCCGGCAAGAAACTGAGACAATTACACATAAATCATGATTTCTGCGGTAAACTTTGATGTGATATGATCGATGGTCAAATGATGGCAGGTGTTCCGCAGTAAACTTGCAAAATTTTGTCACCATTAAGTTTCACTTTGATTATCTTGAACAGAAAAGGGAATAAATGTAACAGTTGCCGTTATTCATGAAAACTAACAACTCGCAAACATCAAACACACTTCTACGAAAACTTGAAAAAAAAAAATGAAAAAAAGTGTTTTTCACTCATTAAATCAGTTTCCGTTTGTGATTAAGGAAACTCAATTTTTTTCACTGGTGAAGTTAAATACTATAAATCAAGACTTCTAATCGTGTTTTGCAAGCATTATTTACCAATCCGTACATCGTCCGGCTTGTGTTTTTTACGGCCATTTTTGATTAAAAAGCGTTTTCTTGCTGAAGTATGAAGAGTTTTTTTGGTAAAGGTGCGATAGCAAAAGAAGTATCCATAAATAATAACTCGATTTAACAAAAAAAAATTTAAATTAATACAGCTAGCGGGAATTGAAATAAACAACTGGCAGTATGGAATGTTTTGACAGACAGTCGGGGTAATATTTCATGCGAAGTTTTCAATTATCTTTTTTTAATCGCCAAAATACTTTTTGTTCCAGTTAAAAGGACATTTATAGTCGATGTTTTTGTCGCTTGCTTTGTTGCAATATTTGACGGGGAAAATTTTTTAAGAACATGTATAAAGTTGAATTATTCAAAACCTGTTAGTTTTCTGTAGCATTAATAAGTACTCGCGAGAACGGGGTGACAGCTTTCGCTCATTTAATTTTGGTACGGTAATAAAATTAGTTCTGTGTTCACTATTTATAAAACACTATTATAAAAAAAAATCCACAGACTGAAAGAAATAGGAACTGATCGAACTCGTCAATATTTTCCGTTTTCATCAATTTTTCCCTTTTAATTCCAACGGCGCAAAACGACGCATAGAACAAAACTATATAAAAACTCAGCTGATTTCTGTATTATGTACTCGCTACATGACACAAGTTTAATTTAAAATTTAAATACAGTACTTACTACTGACATATTCAGTGAAACACAAGGATTTGATTCAAATTAACCGAAAATTTTCTTCACAAAAATATCATAGTTGTGCAGTGAAATAAAGACGCCGATTTCCTTAGGAAATAGAACGAACTGTTTTTTTACGAAAAGAGTATTCGAATTTTTAGTGAATGGTAAAGCCAAATGACTTCAAGGTAAAGTTGGGAATGAAACATAAGTCAGCTTACATAGAACTCTTTCGTTAAAAGGAATGAAAATTTATGTGGTAGTAAAAGACCTCTCTTGTCGGCAGTTAACTCCCAGAGCTTACTGCTGCGTTACGTAGTAAGAAAACAAAGATACTTTCTCTATGATTAATTTTCCGTTTTCCAGACTCAGACTTTTTCAAACGGAAATTACCAAAAGAACGGATTTATCTTGACACCCTTAGTAGGGTGGTTTTCCCAAAACTTAAAATCATTTTCCAGTTCCTGGGAACCAAACCAAAACCCCCCAAAAGTATAAATTACTTCCCGTAACCTACCTTCGCTAGAGGTATTATTCACCGCCATGATTATTAACTTTTGACCTTCTCACACAACTGTTCTTGAATTCTTGAACGCTGGATAGAAAGTCTTGAAATACTCCTCTTGTCTTGTGTGATCTGAAAACAGCACAGGACGTAACGAGAAACCAACAATAAATAAAAAGCAAAGGTGTAAACTTATTTGCAAGCAGAGCGCCCTATGTATGATTAATGATACGCTTTCCCCACATTAATAATTTCAGCAGCTGAGCTAACGCTGTATCTTGAGTTGACGAGCTAAATGTCCTCTTCAGCAAACAATATTGTCAGTTACTCTTGTGATTGCCAAGTGCTATAAGCTATAGCTTCTTTCCGGCTAGATGTGTCTCCATACAACACGACCTTCGCTGTTAAGATTACTTTTCCTCACCCTGTGGTTTGGGGAACTCAGAACTTGAAGGCGCATTAATTAATATGCCACCGGAATGATAAATTATGGCTTATAGGGGCTCAGACAGAATAAATAAGTTGTAAAATAATTTAGCAAGCGAGGGCGAGGGACTTGCAGGGAACATAATCGGCGATGACAGCTCGTCAAAGCGGGTGATAAATTTGGTGGAACCAAAATCGTCTCTTGATCAAATCGAACACGCGCGAAGAACCGTAAATACTGCTAAAATACACTGATAACAAAGAAAATGTCGACAAAGTCGAAATAACGAGATCACAGTGCAAACGAACTAACAAAAGTCATTTTCCTGTGTTATTAGCAAGTCATTAATTTATGCAAATACGGTATTAAACACCATTAAAAGAACGGGACATTTGGCAACTATCACTACGAACGTGTTTTTTCTTGGAACAAAGGGACGTCATCTCGAAATAATTTGTCAAAACGGAGCAGACGCAACAAAATTGATCAATAAAACACTTTTTAAGGGCGAAAGTAAAACCAAACTGGACGTGATGACATTGTAGATGCTATTTTAATAACTTGTTCAGACAATGTCAGATATTTGTGTAAGCAAAGTTTGTGCAAATCTAGAAATTGGTTTGCCGCGATGAATTTAATTAAATCAGAAACTAAATATAATACAAGCTAAATTTTCTGAGGCAATTTGATTACCGATTGCGAATTTATGGACACCCCTTTATTGGATAGTGGGTGATTTCAGAGGACAAAAATTAGGAAGTATTGGACGCCACATATGTTTTGAAATACAAGCCAGGTAAATAGAATAAAGAATGACAGGAGCAGGAGGTCCCATTGTAGCGAAATATGGAATGTGATCAAACTTCATTTTCATCATGATATAAACTGAATTAATTAGAAAGTTGAACTGACGCAAAGGCATTAAATTTTTGCACGCATTACTTGCCTACACATATACCTCTCAAGATCAATTTCTTTCTTTCTTTCTTTCTTTCTTTCTTTCTTTCTTTCCTTCTTTCTTTCTTTCTTTCTTTCTTTCTTTCTTTCTTTCTTTCTTTCTCTCTTTCTTTCTTTCTTTCTTTCCTTCTTTCTTTCTTTCTTTCTTTCTTTCTTCCTTTTCCTTCTTTTATTTCACTTTGGGAGAATTTGAAGGCGAGGTGTCTATGCCTTGAGTTTTTCACTGTACTTTTTTTCTTCCCGAAACGGATTAGTTACGGACGATGGACCGCTATTTAATTGAATGAAGCATTAACAAGATTTCGCAGGCATTACCTGTAGTTTTATTCCCGGTTTCATTTTACCTGCTTATAGAGGATACAAAA
The DNA here is from genome assembly GCA_964017195.1 of Siderastrea radians. Classification (NCBI taxonomy): domain Eukaryota; kingdom Metazoa; phylum Cnidaria; class Anthozoa; order Scleractinia; family Rhizangiidae; genus Siderastrea; species Siderastrea radians. Next base: position 37,563,532 of record OZ024897.1, on the reverse strand, counting down.
AAGTAAGGAGAGAGATTAACGAATTAAGACTGCAATTTGTCTATAACCTCGTCAATGTTTTTATCACCGTCGGATGGCCCGCAGACAAACGCGCACAGCTGGCGCATACGTACGAAAATACAAACAACACAACCAGACTCGACAACGAAAAAGCAAACAAAAAACATAATATTTGATAAGCGGCCATCATTGTGTATGAAATACTATTCTAGTCCATGGAAGAGTCGTTATCGAAAACGCGCAAAGGTGGAAGAGTAATCTTTAAGTTGAACTTAGCCACTGCATGGATGGAGATTTATAGTTCAACGGAATTCTTGACTCGAGCACAGTTTTGCAGATATAAACTTTTTCTTATCACTCAATACCGAAGAAGACAAACATTTCATTTCTCGCTAACCTTTCAGTAGGATTTTAAATATATATATATAGATGACATGTCTCAAAGACTGAACCTAGGCCTGACACACGAGGAGGAGAGGGACTGTAAAAGTAGCCTGGCTGGCAGGCGTGGAAAGGGGGAAAGAGCAAATCTAGTTAATTCTACTTAATTTCTTACTATAGGATCATAATTTTGAAAAAGCCTGGCTCTATTAGTTTGCACCCTATTGCGATAAAAATAAAAACAGGATCCGCGTAGCATGCTGCAGGGAAGATAGATGTATGAAGATCGAGGAAAAAAACCGCGGCAAAAGCGCGTTCCATGTGTGAACTATCTGAGCGGCACCAAGAAAAGACCGGAGTTTTCTACTGGGACAGTCAGTATGCTAATGATAAAATTATTTATAACTAGTACATGAGAAAAACACCATCTCTGTTTAACCGGCCTACACGGCAAACCTGACTGCCAGGGACCAACATTGAGTGGTCGTAACTTTTTCACAACAAATAAAACTTTGTAACTTTATTGCTGTCATAAATGAAAGTGATGGTGAATTTTCAGCTCGGTAAATTAAATGTTAAGGATGAAATAATCAACAATGACAAGAGCGTGGGACAAAGAAAAAATCTGAGTTCCCGACAGGAATCGAACCCCTGACCTCCCGAACACCGGGCGGGCGCTCTATCCACTGAGCTACGAGACCTCATGGAGAGCGAGGCCATTTTTACTGAGTTCTTATGTGACATGCGTCCTGCATACTGCTAGGATCAGCAATGTCGATGTCATCATGAATTGTGATAAATGAAAGTGATGGTGAATTTTCAGCTCGGTAAATTAAATGTTAAAGATGAAATAATCAACAATGACACGAGCGTGGGACAAAGAAAAAATCTGAGTCCCCGACAGGAATCGAACCCATGACCTCCCGAACACCGGGCGGGCGCTCTATCCACTGAGCTACGAGACCTCATGGAGAGCGAGGCCATTTTACTGAGTTCTTATGATTATTTCATCTTTAACATTTATTGCCGTCCTTTACTATAGTTCCGTTAGAGGTGCTGTTTGTTTTTTCTGTATATTACAAAAAGTTCTTGAGGAATTTTTTTTTCAGTTTTGAACAAGGATAATTGGCAGTGTAAAGTATAAAACGGAATTTAGTGACATTAATCACCTTTGTGTACCACAGTCGTACTCGATATGAAACGTTCATAAATTATTTGTGAAGTTATGGGGGTATTTCGCACTGAGTACGATCTTTACTACTGAGCCGGCCAGGTGTTAATTTTATTTCATCTCTTCATCCTAAACAAGTCCCGCCCTCTTAACTGATGGTCCTTATCACAGGCTAATGATCGATAAGATCAGGCGAAAGACGGAAATTAACTCTTAATTGAAAAAACACCTTTATACCAAAAATAAATAAATCTCAACATTTTTAGATGGTTCTATTTTTGCTTTTACAAATTGGCAGGCGTAATCACACTTGTATTTCAAAGGTAAACTGAGTAACATTTCAGAAGTGCTATTTCATTTTTAACCGACGAAGTCGAGTTAGAGCAGTCGTGACAAGAGGGTCGACTGGTTTGGTCGGTCAAAATACGTCGTGTAAGGCTCACAAGGTGTGTATTTCGCTATGGCCGATGGGATGGGATGACGTGAGAACAAGAGCGGACGAGTCGCCATTTTGAATTGGCAGGTCAAGAAAGGTGACGGAGGCTTAGTGGAAGATTTGCTTCGACTGTGTTGTAGTATAATTTTGTGCTGACCGCTGAACATATAGAGAAGAAGTTGTACACAGACATCGATTAGTACACACACGCACGATAGGACAAGGGTCCACATAAAAAGTATCGTAGGTATAGAAGCACACGTCCGTCGAGGAGTGTTGGCTTTGGCCGGACTGAAATATCTGTGCAATACTAGTGAAGGAAAGCAAGGAGGACTGATAATAACAGGAGGTGAAGTCCAGTGGCACTGTTGATGCTGGTGGGACCAAAGTGTTGCTGAGACATCGTAAGGATAGAATCTTTCACAGTAAATGTTATGAGAGGAAAATTCTGGTGTATGTTGCTGTGGTTATGTTTAATACTTGGAAAGTATCTAGCTGCCAACGTTAAGAAAGGTTATTCGCAGGTAGGAAATGAATTACTACACGGGGCTGGATCTTCTTGGATAGTATGAGCGGCACAGAAGGATATACCAGTTAGTCTTTTTAATTTTTCTGCTTTAGTTTTGGTTTTGAACCGATTTGTTCGATTTTAGAGTTCGAGACACTGACTTGCTGACTCCGGAAGAGCAAACCGGATTTAACGATTACGTCATAAGACATGCTTTAACGTGTTTGAGATAAACCGACGACTTTGCCTTTTTACTAATTTCTCCTGATTCTGACGGTGTGTTTGTCTTAATCGATAATCTGTTTTTATAGTGCCAGATTCACAACAGTATAAAAATACATAGCTCACAACTCTCGGTAACGGCATGTTCAGTTGTGGACAAAATTTATCTTTAAATTTTAATTTTAATTCAACAAATTATTCAAAGTGATAAGACAGATGAGCTGAGTCATCAGAATTTAAACATTACGTCATTCAGTAACGCAAAAGACAAAATACTGTCACAATTTTCGTCACGCCGGTTAGCACGTTGAGATTCTGTCTTTAACGATAATCATGTTTTTATAGTGCCCTTTTCACAACAGTATATAAATAAATCCCTCACAACTCTCGGTAAAAGCATGTTCAGTTGTGGATAAATTTGTATCGACAATTATTTTTTTAGTTTCATTCTACACAATTAAATATACAAAGCGATAAAACAGATGAGCTGAGTCATCAGATTTTAAACATTACGTCATTCGGTAACGCAAAGGGCAAAATACTGTCACAATTTTCGTTACGCCAGTTAGCACAGCACGTTGAGCCAAGTAAAAACATTTATCGAGGGTGGAGTTGGTCAAAACGACTGGTAAATGCCTATAATGCGCTTTCTTGTATCCTGTACGTAGCAATGATTTATTTCGTATTTCCATTCACAGTTTGGCTTAAGGAGCCCATGGCATGATTAAAGGAAACTGTGCACAAAGCGTGGTTCCCAGGCGTGGGAAAAAGTTCAATTCTTTTGGGCTGTTACAGTGCCCATGCTGATCAATCATAAAGATGTGGTTACTTTTATATTGGGAAATTTATCACCCGTTTTTTGAAATGCGTCTGTTTTGAGAATTGTGATGGCTTTTTTGTTCAGTGTTTTGAGGAAGGCCGACCAAAAGACAGCGAAAAATGATCTTGTGTGAAGAATGCATGAGGTCATGGGCGTAGTCTGTGGGGCCATGTTTGGTGAAGAGAGGGTGAATAAATCAGTTGACCTCCTTTCCAGGGTATTGTTCGCTTTTTCAGTTGGTCAAATTTCAGCGCTAGTTACAGTTACGCACTTTTGCTGCAACTTGCTGTTACAGATGCTTGAATGTTATTGAACCTGCAGTCACGCACGCCTCGCTTGCTTTCTTTTCGAGACGAACCAACACTTCGTTGGTTCTGCACGCATTGCGGGCCTATGTTTAACCGACGAAGTCGAGTTAGAGCAGTCGTGACAAGAGGGTCGACCGGTTTGGTCGGTCAAAATACGTCGTGTAAGGTTCACAAGGTGTGTATTTCGCTATGGCCCACGGGATGGGATGACGTGAGAACAAGAGCGGAGTCGTCATTTTAAATTGGCAGGTCAAGAAAGGTGACGGAGGCTTGGTGGAAGATTTGCTTCGACTGTGTTGTGGTATAATTTTGTGCTGACCTCTGAACATATAGAGAAGAAGTTGTACACAGACATCGATTAGTACACACACGCACGCACGATAGGACAAGGGCGACATAAAAAGTATCGTAGGTGTAGAAGCACACGTCCGCCGAGCAGTGTTGGCTTTGGTCGGACTGAAATATCTGTGCAATACTAGTGAAAGAAAGCAAGGAGGACTGATAATAACAGGAGGTGATGTTCAGTGGCACTGTTGATGCTGGTGGGACCAAAGTGTTGCTGAGACAGCGTAAGCATAGAATCGTTCTCAGTAAATGTTATGAGAGGAAAATTCTGGTGTATATTGTTGTGGTTATGTTTACCTGTTTAATACTTGGAAAGTATCCAGCTGCCAACGTTAAGAAAGGTTATTCGCAGGTGGGAAATGAATTACTACACGAGGCTGGATCTTCTTGGATAGTATAAGCGGCCCGGAATTATATACCAGTTACTCTTTTTAATTTTTCTGCTTTACTTTTCATGATTTTAAACCGATTTGTTCGATTTTAGAGTTCGAGACACTGACTTGCTGACTCCGGAAGAGCAAACCGGATTTAACGATTACGTCATAAGACATGCTTTAACGTGTTTGAGATAAAGCGACGACTACGCTTTTTACCAATTTCTCCAGATCGAAAATCATGTTTTTATAGTGCCATATTCACAACAGTATATAAATGCTTCGCTCACAACTCTCGATAACGGCATGTTCAGTTGTGGCCAAATATATCTTTAAATTTTTATTTTAATTTAACAAAATATTCAAAACGATAAGACAGATGAGCTGAGTCATCCGATTTTAAACATTATGTCATTCGGTAACGCAAAAGACAAAATGCTGTCACAATTTTCGTCACGCCGGTTTGCACGTTGAGATTCTGACGATGTGTTTATCTTTATCGATGATCATGTTTTTATAGTGCCGTATTCACAACAGTATATAAATACATTGCTTACAGCTCTCGGTAAAAGCATGTTCAGTTGTGGACAAATGTATATCAACATTTAATTTTTTAGTTTAATTCAACAAAATTAAATATTCAAAGTGATAAGACAGATGAGCTGAGTCATCAGATTTTAAACATAACGTCATTCGGTAACGCAAAGGGCAAAATACTGTCACAATTTTCGTTACGCCAGTTAGCATGTTGAACCAAGTAAAAACATTTTTTCGTGGGTGGAGTGGGTCAAAACGACTGGTAAATGCCTATAATGCGCTTTCTTGTAACCTGTACGATAGAGCATAGCAATGATTTATTTCGTATTTGCATTCACAATTTGGCTTAAGGAGCCCTTGACATGATTAAAGGAAACTGTGCACAAAGCGTGGTTCCCAGGTATGGGGAAAAGTTCAATTCTTTTGGGCTGTTGCGGTGCCCATACTGATCAATCGTGAAGATGTGGTTACAGTTATATTGGGAAATTTGTCGCCCATTTTTTGAAATGCGTCTGTTTTGAGAATTTTTGTTCCGGGTTTTGAGGAAGACCGACCAAAAGACAGCGAAAAATGATCCTGAGTGAAGAATGCATAGTCTGTGGAGCTATGTTTGGTGAGGAGAGGGTGAATAATTCAGTTGACCTCCTTTCCAGGGTATTGGTCGCCTTTTCAGTTGGTCAAATTTAAGCGTTAGTTACAGTTACACACTTTTACTGCAACTTGCTGTTACAGATGCTTGAATGTTATTGAAGCTGCAGTCACCCACGGCTCGCTTGCTTTCTTTTCGAGACGAACCAACACTTCGTCGGTTCTGCACGCATTGCGGGCCTATGTTTATTTCAGCCACCGTGTGACAGGCGAAAAGTTTGGGGTGTCTTTTGTCATTCAGTAGGAAAAAAAACATTTCATTCCGTGGTCAAGCGTAATTTATCAAAATTATTCATTTGGACTCTTTTACTTAAAGTTTAGCCCCATTTATCAAAGATGTGATGAACAGTGTATAAGCAATTGGTAAAAAATGAACTGTAAGGAATTCGATATTTCTTGAGTAATCCTGTTTCTCTCATCAGCTCAAAAGCACCTTGTTAGGTTGGGATTCTCACCTGAGGCAGCAAAATGGTTGCCGCCCCCTTTAAACGTTTGCACGGAATACATTGATTATTTTCACCGCTGGTACGAGGACGGACACAAATCTTTTTGTCTTAAATGCTTTTTTGTCCAAGTACGTAAAAACAAATACACCGCAGTTGCATTACATGAGCTTCACGACTAAACCACCCCCCCCCCCCCACCCACCAAGACGTGCTAGAATAAATCTGATTTCAGTTTTCCGCTTTCAGAAGGACACTCATATGGCAGGTTTCACCACAGGAAGAATGAAAGCTTCAACATGTTCCATGTTCCATACAAATGGTCACATATCGCCTTCTAAACGAAGTTTTCTCTTTGCCTGGACAAGATAAGGTGCGAGAACATTTTTTAATATCGTTGAGCTCCACAGTATGGTATAATTGCGCTAAGAATGGTGACGATAGTGCCACAAACAGTGGGGCGATAGCAGGATTGTTTTGTAAAGAGTTATTGACTCCACATGAATAAATTTTCACCCTGTGTCTTTTAGTACGATAGCACAAATTGTAAAATTGTAATACCCACAAAAATCAAGCAAAGAACAGCACGATATTCAATGCAGGTCTCAACTGAATCAAATGGCATAGAACTGTGTTTCATTTGAATGGTCACCGAACAGGATTTCATCCAGCAAATTAGTCGTTAGTTAGGATACAAGACAAACAACACTTGAGGAAAGAAATGCTCAACAACTTTCAGTTGATTAGTAGACTCTTTGAATGGAAAGATCCACCAAATCAACGTCTAGAAAAAAGTAACATAACTTTATGATTGATCCTGGGAAAACAAGTTGCCAGGCAAAGGAAACACTAAATAAAATGAGCTGACGGGAACATCAGGTTTACCTCGCATGCATATTTTTGTAGGAGAAATTTCAATTAGAAAAACAAAACATACCTTACATAATCTGTTCGCGGATAAAATACTGTTAATCTGCGAAGAATAAACAATATTAGTAAATATGTTTACTAATGTGTAACATACCTCTGATAAGCGGTTATCTCAAATCTGGAAAGAATCCCCTTGATATATGCCTCTCAGATAGATGTTTTGCTGCTAAGGAAAAGAGTTTGACTTTTCTTCAGGCTAAACGCACGAGGGTGGAAGCGAATCAAATCCAAGAAACACTTTCGTCCCATAAGCTTTTACTGCAAGTGTCTGCGTGTGAAGTGGGGCTGTCATAAGATTATACCGCGCGTCATTTGTACGTCACTAGTAACAACATGTGTTTTTTAATACGTTCCCCTAATTGCCCGTCATCAGGAAAGTTTTGAGCAGAACAAAGCCTACCGAAAAATGAGAAATGGGAAAAAAAAAAACTTCCGAAAACGTTTGACACACGATCAAAAGGAACGACCCCAGTTTTACCAAACATGGAATCGGCACTTTAATCTGTCGGAGGGCAATCCGCTATGTCTGATATGATTTTCTGGTGATCAAATGATTACTTGAGTGGGTCCTGAGACGACCTGCCGAATGGAGTGTCTACAGAGAGTTCCTTATCAGATAAGATCATTGGTCAATTGCCAGGATCTAAAAAAATAAAACACTCCAGAATCAAGGTACACACTTTAATAATATGACTGATGATGGATAAACTTAGAAAGGAAAAACAACACGGCCCTTCTTCCCCCTGGGGTGGAGGATGGCGAGGGTATCGGCCTTAGGTAAGCGAAATAGAATTACGCAGCCCTAGAAGGGTGGGTTTTTTAGACCATGTAGTCTGGAATCGAAATAGGGTACAAGGTTTGACTATTTTGTTCTGCAGAGTAGGGTTTGTTCTGCCTAAAGGTGCAAAATAGGAAATAAATATTTGCAATTCCAGTGGAGGATTTATTTTTGTTCGAGTTGGATTGGCGCACGAACCTGCGCGGTCTTAGACTGAAAAGCGACCTTCAGATCGCACTACGCGTACAAGATTGAGTTCGCGATCGCAGGCTATATTGTTCTTAGGGTTAGGGTTAGGGTTAGGTGAGCCTTGCTTCCCTATTGGTCAGCAGCAACATGTAGGACAAAGGGCTCTGGGAATGTAGTTGGGTTAAAATTCGAAAGTCGTACTCGTGCTCAATCTCTTGCCAGGGGCGGATCCAGGGGGGAGAAGATTGGGTGACTAGCCCCCCCCCCTTTGGGGTCGTTAAAGCTTGAAATTAGGAAAAGGGAACAACTGACTATCACTGAGGCAAGTCTGTCTCCGATTGCTCCGATATCATTCTGGCAGGTTAGCCACTCCCCCTTACCGATCTGAAAACAGGGTTCAATATGGAGAGTTCGGCTGGGGCCAGGGGGCTACGTTGCTCAGGTGCAGGAGGACGTACGCCGAAGGTACTTCGTACTTCGAGAACTTCTGTGCTTCTCGCAGCGATTCCTGGCGCGTTTTCCTTTACATAACCCCCCCCCCCCAAAAAAAAAAAAAAGAACAAAAAAAAAACAAAAACAAAAAACGAAAACAAAACAAAACAAAACAAAAAAACAACAAGACAAAACAAAGGAAAAAGCGACTCAGGGTTTGCAAGACTAGGCTAGAGCTAGAACGCTGTGCCACAAACCGCCGGTTTTTTTTCCTCATCGGCCTTTTGCCTCTTTTAATTGATAGTTCAAAAATATCCTTTGGGTCAGCCGCAGCATTCTTTACCGTCAACAACTCAAATGCGTAAGATCAAGAACCTTGTCGAAATAGGTTTGATCAAAAGATTATGAAAGTCTACAGATCCTGAGAGGTCATCAAATGGATGTAGTGAAAAGGTGTCAGGTTTTCGAATGAGCCTCTGGAACCAATAAAGCTATGATCATAGGAAAAAGAAACTGAATTGGTGGTCGAGAGAAAGCTAGTCCTCCACCAAGGAGAAGACAAAGCTAGGCCATTATGTGTAAATTAAAATGTTTACCCTTAGATTTATCTTGACGATGTTGCTAATTATACTTGACGGCAATTGCTGCTGAGTGCGATAAGCAGTTGTTAACCTCTCGTGTTTTAAAGATTTTTCAAGATTGCGAGCGGTAATAATAAAGATCTCATCTTTTCTGGACCACGCCAGAAATCTATATTAATTTGCCATCTTTTTGAAAGCTCGCCAGCTCTCTCAGTATTGACCTTTTTGTTTTAAGTATTTTTCAAAAAGATATTTACCCATTGTGCTTTGTTTTTAGTTTGGGTGTAGAAACACCGAATGAGCCTCCACGGCGGGGGTAGGTAGGGGGGATTCTTCGCCTTTACTGAACTACATGTCATCGATATCAGACACCGTAAAAAGCAATATTTCCCAGTATAGCGCACGGGTAATTGTTTGATCGGGAAAATGTTGTTTTAGAAATACAAAACTCGAGTTACGTAAACTTACACTTTTAATCCACTTCTTTATCTTGAAATCGTTCCATGCACTTTTTTCAAGGACCTCGATTGATCCCTGCCGAAATCTTACAATCCTCAGCCGGTATAAATCTGAAAATCACGCACGCAAAAGGTTGGTACTTTCAACTCTCCCTATTTCATATTCCATCTTTTTGTCCCAACTCTTGAGTTTTCTATTCCTCTAGAATCTTTGAATTTGCATTATTCAAAGCCATTGAAATTACTCACTGAATTATCCTTCAGTTTGCGTGCACTATTAATCAGATAACGGCACTCCTTTCGTTAAGTATTTGTTTATGTATCAGGAGGAGATAGCTTTTATTTTTGGTCAAGAAAGGTGAATACTATGGGGCTGTTCAATTCTTTCGCTTAATTGAATATACCGCTTTAATTTGTCAACACGTTTGTATAAACACACTGAGAAATCCAGGCTAATTTAGCATTTTTACAACCTAATCTTTGAAGCCATGAGGAAGAAATAAAACGTCCCGCCATAATTTTAGAGATGCCGAAAGTTTGAACAGCTGCTGTACAACAACGTCGTCCAAGAATGAGGTGGTACTTGGCAGGCTATACGCTTTCTACTGAGAGCATTGACGAAGCAGCTCGTTCTGTCGAATTTTTCCCATTTGCAAGTGCGTGCAACTCGCAATTTTTTGCAAAAAAAAAAACCCTACAGCCGCCTACTTAGGGTATTCCAAAGTAAACATTGATTGAGCGCAGTTTGCGCCGACTTGCGAAAAACGTGCTTCGACTGGTCCATGCAAATCATCGCAATTAACTTAACGCAAGTCCACTGTCCATCCAAGAAATTTTTGGGGAAAGCGATGTTGACTGAACTAGATTTGGAAATTATGATGAGCGCGGGCGGAAAACGCGGTTTGGCGCGCGTTCAATGTACGAGGCGATAACTAAATGTCTATCTAAACAGACTCTCTCAAAAAGGTGAGAAATTGTCAAAGAAAAAGCACTATATTTAAGATAGAAACTTTGATTGGTGTCACCCTTCACCCTTTTGTCATTTACTCCAGTTATAAATGTAAAGAAAACTTAACAGCGTACTGTGGTAATGTGCACAATCGCGTTACCTTAATTGCGAACCCCTCACTGAACTTGGCTCATAAATCCAACTAAAACAAGAATAAAAACAAATTGATTAAACTCATGAACTCACCAAGCTAGAAATACATGGAAGGTTTTTCGTCTGTATTGGAAGGTGATTAAGTCTTGTAATCGCCCAGCCTTGAGTTTGCTCTGATTGTCTCAGTACTGTGTGAGGACGAGATAAAATAAAGGTTAGAAGGGTCGCGATTGCGAAAGACGATACTATACGTCAAACTGGCTATCTTGGAAACCTTAAGAATGCTAATACGACAAAAAGCGCATTATTGAATCATGTCTTCTGCCAAAGTTCTGCCACTCTAAATCAACAGCATTCCGTTGAAGAGTGATTCAGTCTCCCTAGAATTTGTCTGTTTACTTTTAAAGTTGACTAGACAGTGGAAAATGCCGTAATGGCTCCGGCACACATTCCCATTCAATTTTTACGATCTTGGGGTCAGTTTGATAAACTTTGCGGATTATTAATTTTAGATTTTGACTATCGTATCTCATTGGAATTGTTTTAGAACTGAGTGACTGGTCAAATTTGAGATAAAAGTGTTTATTTTTTACTCCGTAATGAGTTTAAGCCTGATGCGGTCATAATATTTCGCTTTGGTTGATATACAGGCATACTTAAGTAAACTCGCATAAGTGTCACTAGAGCCAACTTGAAAAGAAAGAATGAGCTTTTTACTTAGAATTCTGTCCAGCAATCTCAGAATATAGTGTCCATAAACGTGGACATAACCGACATAAAAAGCCAAAAGAGCCTAAAGTAAGAGTATGTGTAATTTCACTTTTTACCACAATGGTCAGCAATGCTACCGACTGAAGTGAATGCGGAGAAGGCAAGTCGTACACTGCCAGCGCCTTTGGTTAAGTAAACGAAGAATAAAAGTATTCTTTAAAGAGTAATTTTAAGTGCACTTTGTGTAAATGTCTATAAAGGTTTCAGTTCCAGATTTGAAAGCTTGTTGACACGAGTGTCGATGTGGTAAAAAGGGTCTATTTTATAGTCCAAAAGTTGCCGCAATTTTGATTGGCAAGGCTAAAGCGAAGGCGAAGGCAATTGTCAAAACTGACCAAATGGAATGTCTACTGACGTTAGTAGGATTATTTCAATCTCGTAGCGTGCTAATCACTTAAAGCAAATAACCCTCGGGAACAACCACATTCAGCTGTAAATTTGCTTCTCAACTTGATTGATGTCCGAGTTTAAAAACTTGTGTCGGAGACTTCGAGAGCAATTTCGATCAGGCTCCGGTGAAACGTACTCAACTTTTCAGTCAACTCCGTTTCATGGCATTGTTGAATTCGGTAAGTTGAACACGTTTGGGTATCCTGTTGAATTCGGCAAGTTGAACGCGTTTGGGTGCCCTGTTGAAATTGTTTCGAAGGATGTTGAATGGTTTTTAGTAAAAAGTTTGATTACCATCAGATATTCGTACAACAAACTGTCGTAAAAGAATGTTAGATGATGTTGAATCGGCGGCTTGACCGTGGCCTTCATGAATGTAAAACGAGTCTGGTTTTGAAATTAATTCGCGACTATCTAAACAGTACGGCTATCTCAAAAATCATCAAAACTGCTAAATGAACTTTTTTTCCAGTTTTTTCAGCCTATCAAAGAGCGCATAGCTTTATCCACTGAATGAGTCGTAATCCAGCAAATAAAACATGTGGGAAAATCTATACCTAGCCCTAAGAATTATGAACAGAGCAAAAGGGTATCTATAATCAAGTGTATGGCTTTGCAACAATCTGGCCAAATGAGTAAGTTGAACTTTGAACAACTAGGGCCACAACTTTAAAACTGGTTAAACTTCCAGTCTAGTCAGTTTTCCTTCTCAACTGGTAGAATCTATACCTCATTACAGAAAACCTTTGCTACATCTTAATTTCACGATTTTGGACAGGCGGCACTTCGCGCCGCCAAATTTTCCCTAATTTCTCGAAACTTTCTTTTAAGAGAGAAAAGTGGAAACATTTCCTGTCACTTTAAAGTTTTAATATAAACTCGTACTGCGAAATACAAACTGGCGCGTGTAAGCGTGTTAACATTGAAATAGGTTAAAAAAAATTCGTGTCACGTGCTCCTAGTATGACAACAAGCATGCTTTCTTGCACCAATCAGAAGAGAACTGCAACACACAACCAATCGTTGGCACGAGTGCATGTTCAGTTTGCTTTGATTTCTGATTGGTTCTCTAGGTTAGGTTGGGTGTTTCTTGTGATTGACAAATCCTTTGGTTTTGGTTTTATAATTGTTTTGGTCAGTAACGTATAAAGTCGGCAAACCCACGTTTCTTGCCACAGGACACGAAAAATCTTCACAAACTATAAAAAGTTATTGCTTAAATGGAGATGGCTTTCTCACACCCTTATCTCTGATAACGTTATAGTTAAATCGAAAAACATGTCTTTAATAGTATTCAGTCATTCACATATTAAATAAAATGTGAGTTTGTGAACTCAAAGAAAGTTGGCAAGAATAGACACCCCCGTGTACCTTCCTCGTCGGCGCCAAAACGAGTTTGCGAATTTTAGTTTTCCGCGTTAAGGCGCGAACTGGTACGAGTTTGAGAATTCTAATTTTACGAGGTAAGGCCGGCGCTTGCTCTAAGCACGATCAGATCAGAGAAACTTGTTGGAAAGTAATGAACAAATTGCGAGGCTCACCCTTTTAATTTTGCGAACCAGCAATTCATGCGAATGTATATATCTTTTTTGGCAAAGAATTCCTCTTTGTAACTGCTCTATTTCTTTAGAGTTTATAATTATATGACCGAGTTCCGTTTATGCAATAAATCAAACATGTATGTACTTTTTAAGCTAAAAAAATATACGGAACGACTGATCCTTACGGCAGTTAAAGAAACGAAGACACAGAAGACGAAATACGTAAAGGTCTACTTAAGATCCGGCAACTCTCAACGCCTTGTCGCTGTGGTCTTTCCAGTTTATAAACTTTTTAAGCTGTCTATGTTGTTTCGCCATATTAATTCAGTGTCACATGGTTTTTATTTAAAGTTCTATTTCAGATGAAGTAAAACGATTGTGGTTTTCGTTGCTGATGACGAAACTGAGAAATCGATTCAAAAGTTCAAACAATTTCAAGCATTTTTAGTCGTGTGTAGTCGACTACAGTTAGTATAAACTTCAAGAAAGCAATAATGAGATTCTAACAGCTATTTCTGTTGTTAAAAACCTATAAAATATGGTGTGATCTGCCCATATGAAAGTTTTCATTGTGCATTACTTTCATGATACTGTTTGTTTTGTTAATATTTTTCTGTCAGTGCGTTTTTGAATTTTGTCATGCACTACAAAGAACGAAATGGCTAAAAACAAAGAAACTATAAACAACGAATTAATAGAACTCGTTGCCCGGTATTTGCAAGTCTAGAAATCTAAAAGTGTTTTAAATTATTTAACAAACAATAATTACTAAAACGTTGTTTTACTGCAATAATGCATGTGTAGTGAATGGAAAATCCGAAACCCATACCTCAACCCTTTTCAGAAACCCTACCGAGTTAGGAATTTGGTAACCTTGACCAACAAAGAGTTCTTTTTATGGTATTTTCTCGGTTCTCCTGGAAATTACCTTCGGCATTTAGCAGAGTAAAAACAAACATCCTTTTCCAATTTAAAATAGGAAAGCATATAGCTTCTAGATTGCAAATTCGGTCTTTCTTCTGAAGAGAAGTTGCCCCGAGGCACCCTGGTTTTGTTCTCAATTCGGAGTGTTTTGCTGGTCGAGTGCTCGCGTTTTCAAAACAAACTACGTACAAAAGAGTGATTTATCTTTTGCATTTTAACTTAAGATAAGGAACGAAATGATCTGTTTTTTACTGCCATTAGAGTTTGATTGTACACTTCAAGTTTCTTTGTAGATTGAAATAGAAATAATAACGAATATTGTTTCCAAGTGACTAATGTCATTAATTCGCATATGACTGTAATATAGCTCTAAGAAAACTTTTATCGGCTGGGTTTGTAATATTCTTAAGATTAGCCTTTAAACGCCAAGATAACATCACTTTATTGCAGAACTTTCACGGTATTATTAAAACTTTTGGAAATTAAACTTCAGCAGCACGCCTGGTATTGAAATTTGCAATAATCTGATAAATCATTGCATCTGTTCTCAATCAACAGTTCTCATAGGCAAGATTTCTGAAACAAAGCACTCGATTCCAATAAAAACTATGTCAGCAACACTTTTTTTGGTATTAATATTGGTACACGAGTCCAGTGTGAAGTTGCTTACTAGATGCCATCATTTACCAGAATTTAGGCAAAGTGAAACAAGACTGGAGGGCTTCGTACAGAGATCTGTATTTAGGAGTTCCTTTTGAAAAGAGTGCCTTCGCTCAGCATGAATTAAACGGAGTTAACTCGAGATAAATCTGATTAACTTGTGGATGGCACTACTGATCTATCATTGTCAAAATTCGAGGGCTGTACTGCGCCACCCTTCCTTCGCAAAAATAACGTAAAAATCGGCGAAATGTGCTGGGATCTTTCAGTCTAGTAAAGACAGTTTCCATGATAAAAGGAACGTTACAAACTCTCAAATAGTTCAATTCTGGTCGACTGTTAACCAAACCACACTTATAAATCCTAAACATATGCCGTAACTTACCAGATTTTTAGCCAAGAAAAAGGGTCTGATAACCAAAGGCCGGTCGGAGTATTGCTTCAGCACAACGGACTTTCAATCGCACCGCAAAATACCAGACGTATAAAAGGGCACAGACCTCTATAAGAGCAAATACATTGTAAAACTGTCAACAGTACACACTTGAATTCACATTGAAAATTTACTGCTAGGGGGCAGGTCATTCATGGATTACTGTGAAATGTTTGTCAGAATGCTTTCCTAGGTCTTCAATCTTGTTTTGTCTGAACTATTTGATGCTTATTTAAAGAAGCCCACAACACAAATTGGCAAAGCCAAAAGCAATGAATTAATGTAATGAAATGTGAATTAAGCAAATTAACGACACATGAATTATTAATACTACAACATTAGCGGCTCGCCCCAAGGTTGATGGTTTTTGGTATTTTGAACAATTAAAAAAATCCAGAAAAACAAAAGCGGGCAGGCAAATGATGTGTTTGGCTCCGAAATATGAAAATTGCGGGGAATGCTCGCCTGAATCAGCACAGACTCGTCCACAAACTCACGAAAAAGTAAAGCTCGCCGACATTTGGCAGTTTAGTCCTAAGTGCATGAAAGAAAGCTTGCAATTAAAAGTCTGGTGCTAAGTTGTTAATAGCCTACTCAATAGTCTTTTAAAGTATGTGATA
Source organism: Siderastrea radians (assembly GCA_964017195.1). Lineage (NCBI taxonomy): Eukaryota > Metazoa > Cnidaria > Anthozoa > Scleractinia > Rhizangiidae > Siderastrea > Siderastrea radians. Next base: position 37,547,530 of record OZ024897.1, on the reverse strand, counting down.
AACACTTTCAAGAACCTTTCATTAAATGTTGCTATACAGCGACGAAACGTCGCGTGTTGAAATGATTATATTTGACCTTAATGGGAGTGAAAAATTATCAAGCAATGTTTGGCGGTACGAATTTTTGAAGTGCTTAATGTGATAAAAATACACTTGCCCTTGGCGTGTTATCTTTTTTAAATTTAATGGACATTATGGAGGGATTTAATAACAATTATCCACGGCTTAGTTGTGTGTCTAGTTACACAGAAATACTGTAGTTTCAAATACAGAGCCCTTTGCCACCCACATCTCATAATATGGTTGTAACTTTTAAGTCTGTGGATAAAATCCTTAAGTGTGACCATTCAAATGAAAGCTTTTGAACAGTACTTTCCTAGCTGTAGCAATGCTTTTTATACTATTTACCATGCTATTAAAAGTGGTTCTAACTTTTAACTCTATGGATAAAGGCCTAAACTGTGGTTACTTGGTTGATAAATGAGATCAGAAGGAGTACGCCCTTGTTTTTTTTTTCTGGATTTTTTGTAAATGGGTTCTGTTTTTTAAATCAAAACACCAATTGCAAGGCTGATCGGACAGCTAAGAAGGGTAATAATTTTATTGCCCAATCCATATTTCGGTGAGACAAAACTCACCTTCATCAGGGGCTGTAAAAGCTAAGTAAAAATCCAAAATATTTGAAAAATTTGGATGGGTACATGAGGTTTTGTCTTTTCTCAAGTTTTAAATTTATTCGGATGTAGAATGATACGCAACTAAAATAAAAATTGGATTGAAAATACGAGAAACTTCTGGGCTCCTGGGTTCGTCACCAGCACAGCACAGCGCTCAGCTGATTTTGTTTTGTTTGTGACTGTTTCCCGCGTCGCCTCATCTTGAGAGTGAGACAACGGGTAAGGGGACTTGGGCGAATGGGCAATATGGCGGCGAAAGGTGGCGGAAGGATGTTGAATTGTCAGTAAGCTTGATTAGCATTTTCCATAGTGTGCATCCACAAAAATAACAGGAACACGGCTAAAACCCGTGCAGTTGAAATGAAAGGAGTCGCTCTCAAGGATCCGACTTAATGCGGTGAAATCGTGGAATTTTGGATGACATGGAACCTTACACAGTTGAAGACACCGGAGAGTATTACGTCGGTGGACGAGACACAAGTGAGTGTTGTTTTGAACTAGAGCTGAATTAATTTAAAATCTTCACCGGTTATGTGGAAAGGAAGAGAGCCATCGCAACAGTAGATTGTTGGTGGAAAACATGCGCATAAAGTCGACACATTGATATGAATTGAATGAATTTTAAGTAAACTTTCGATAAAAACAATATCATACACATGGGTTTAGCAAATAAGTCTTAATTAAGCTTAATCAGTTTGACACATTGACCAAAATTCTATTATTATAATCCCATACGTACATGTGAATAATTCTTACATGCTCATGGTTCTATAACGATAGTACAGATGTTTTAAAAGCTTCGATTCACTGCTGACCTAGTAACCGTTCTGCTATCATGCCTTGTGTAGGAGCTCTCCTGGTGTTTCAGCCTAGCATTTTGATGCCAAAATCCTAAATAACTAGACTGAAATAATTTTTCCCATGTAAAGTCTTTCACTAGGCTAGCTCTGCTAACCAGGACACCACTTTCGTGGCACTAAATATTTTCGTCTTAGAGCAAAATGGCCCACCATTAAAATTATCAACATGTTTATTCCTAAGTAGCTCATAGAGGCATAGCATGCCATATAAATGTGTGAACTTGAAGAATAATCCACCAAGCAGATGGATCAAGGATTGTAGTATCACTGGGTGCTCTCTCCTTTCTAGAGCCCTTTTTCCACTTTACAGCAGTTTTTGAATTTAGCTGCTGCGAGTCTGGCTCACCTAAAAAAACACCCAGCTGAACAGTCATCTTGGCTCACTGAACCAGCTTAGCTCATGTAATCAGCTCCTTAACCCTACATGTTGGGTAGGGGAAGTCAATCCCTTCTGAATCTGGACAATTTTATAAGGAAAATGCAATTATCTCTTACTTTGCAACACCTGGCTGTGACCCAAGGGTATTTTATACTTTTTTAATATTTATTTTATAAGTCTCATTCCAGAGATTATACACCAAGTAGCAAAGGCCTTATGAAACCTAATACTGAAACTACATTATCTTGTGTTGAAGAGAAGTTCAAAAATTATGATTGTGGACCAGTGCAGTGGAGTGGGCCCTGGTATATTACAAATTGGAGCTGAGGTCCTGGCAGAGGTTTCACACAGAACTTTCATTACTACACACTCTGAATCTTTCATTACTACAAACAAATCACCTTCATAATGGTGTCTGGTATATAATTGGGAATTGGCTGTAAATGAATCAATTGTCAAAGGAACCAACAGTTCTAATGATGTGTTTGCTTTTAGAAGACCTCTGCTTAAACAAGGAGTCTGCTTTAATGCTTGAACATGGTGTCTTTTTAATAAGGAATTTGATGATTATTTTCCTTAAATGACATTTGCGTGAGTGGTGTTAGCTTTAATGAGGTCTCTTTTTCAAGAAAGAGCCTGTCTTAAGAAGGTGTTGATGAGTTATAAAAAATTGTTTTAAAAATTAGATGTGCAGTTTGATAAAGGATTTGGAATCTGCTTTAACCATTCAGTGTATTCATATAAGATTTAACTGCACAAACACAACAGTGACTAATTTTCTTTTGTTTGGTAGCAATGTATTTAGATAGACTTGTCTTATTTTCCATCTTTTATTGAGGCATTCATTAAAAAGGAGTTAACTGCACAAATACAGTGATTATTCTCTCCCATTCAGTTGATCCTTTTGTTTATAGCATTTAAACCTTTTTTCTCATTTTATTTAATATCCAAAGCATGAACAGTACATTTATAATTAATGATACTGACAGTTAATGAGGCCCTTTTGAAGTAAATTCCAACTTGTCATTGAAACAGCAAAAGGAATTACCACAGGGAAGAAAAGTAGTTAATCACTGGTCAGGATGAATTTCTGATGGGAGCTTGCTAACTACCCGAAATGGCGACAACACAAGTTTTGAAATTCAGATGGCAATCTTGCATGCACCACCTAATAGGGCCTAATCAATTTAACACTTTAAATGGGAGTGGATGCCAGACATTTGTTATATTTTTCCATTCACACTTATGGGCATTTGACTGTGACCATTGATCTATTATGTACTTGAAAGGAAATTAAATCTTCCAAAATTAGGGAATTCGACCTGATTTGACCTATTTTGTTTGATCCTGAGGAGGGATTTCAATCCAAAATTCTTCAAAAATGTCAAATGTGTCATGATTGTTTCTATTCAGTTTCTGTTGTCTCATGCAAACAGCAGCTCAAATATGCTTTTGATTGAGCTTCATGTTAAGATTCAAAAGATATGGTCACTGCAAGTGATGGTAGCCTTTATTAGTGTGCCCAGCATCAAAGTTATCCATTTTTTATGGCCAACTTGTTTGAATGGGCATGATTATGTGATGGTTTAATTTTTTCATCACAAAGTTGAAAGCCCTGGAGGAATGAGATCATTTTATGAACCAAAAAATAGTTTTTGTCTACAAGGGTAGTAAGGTAAAAGGTAAAGTCGCACACGAGCCAAGGAGGCCCACATGGCCAGAGCTTTTCCTAGTTTCTTTAGCGTGAAGCAACTGAGAGTATTGCTACTCCCCCCCTGGATGGGATGCTAGTCCATCGCAGGGTTACCCCCAGAAGTATGTTGCTGGTACCCATTTGTACTCCTGGGTGGAGAGAGACAATGTGGGGTAAAGTTTCTTCTCTAAGGAAACAACACCATGGCAGGGACTGGGTAACGAACCACTGACCTTCAGATCTGAAGTCCAATGCGCTAACCACTACACCACTGCACCCCCCCCCCCCAACAAGGGTAGTATCTCACTAAAATATGTCCACTTTGTTTGTTTACAGCAAGCCTCCTTGACCCTGAAACATCTGATCATATGTGCGATGCTTTGGTTGAAGAGCTTCAGCTGGTTCAACCTCAGTTTGTTGACAAGTAAGTGAAGTGAAAGTCATCCTTTTGGATAGTGATTGACATCATACTTAATGTCATTAAAGATGTGTTTATTGTTCATCGGGGTGTAAGATAGGTAAGATGAACATTTATTCGTTTGTCTCATGATGGAATCATTTTGAGTTGTTGATTGCGACATTTCGACTGCAATACTGCTAGTCTTCATCAGGTGATGAGGTCGATTGTTTATGTGTCGCTATTTGTAGCATGATGGTTCGCTGCTATTGGTGCATTTTGATCCTCATTACGACAGAGACATATGGCTTGCTCGTACGCAAACCTCTGCAGTTTCGGAGCATGCTAACGAAACGGGGCATCTTCCTATTTGGAGAGAAGTTAAGTTTATTGATCGTGACCCTCACTGGTACACATGTAGGGTCAAAGAGGCTATCCATATAAGACTTCATTCTAATAACATCAATAGATATAGTGGAATCAAAATTCCTGAAGCTTGGATACCTACAATTAGAAAGCACAGCAGCCGACCAACCACAAAGCGGACCTGTGAGGGAGCAACATCTAATAGTCGGAATAATAATGAGGATTGAAATGCACCAATAGCAGCGAACCATCATGCTACAAATAGCGACACGTAAACAATCGACCTCATCGCCTGATGAAGACTAGCAGTATTGCAGTCGAAATGTCGCGATCAGCAACTCAAAGCGATTCCATCGTGAGACAAACGAATAAACGTTCATCTTACCTATCATACTTAATGTTTGTGATGTTAATCAGGATGAGTAACAGTTCAACCAAAACATTTGTTTACAATTTCCTCCCTACTTGCTTTTTGTACAAGTTACACAACATCAGCAACAAATTATTTGGACCAATAATATTACAATAATATTAGTTCTATAACATTAATATTTATTTACAGGAAATAGTAAGTGGCAGGCACCCACAAAAAGTGCCCATTGAATATTACTATACCAGTGATTGAATCTAGTTGGCCAAGTAACTAATTAGAAAAATTAATTTTAATATATTAAAAGTTAATAAATAAATTTGTGTTTTTGTCAGTACCTGTTGTCCGCAGGTTCCCTGGTTATACCTGATAATGGCAGCTTGTATGGCTGCATTGGGTGGTGTTCTCTTTGGTTATGACATTGGTGAGTAAATTTGTAATTCTTGATTCTTTTCAAGATCTTTCAAACATCTTTGTTAACAGTGGTTTAATATGTTTCTTGTTTCTCCAAGCAGGGTTCACATACCCCTGTGGGTACCAGTGCTTGAAACTGATAGGGTGGTATGAAAAAGCTTGCAACCATTTACACATGTACCAGTAGTACACTGCCCCATGCCCAAATATATTTATGCCAAAACTGTAAACCACCCAAAAATTATTTGGATAACTTTCATGTATTTAAAAAGCATCTGTTTAACAAACAGATTCTGTTTTGCCATGCATTTGCTCAGTTTTAGATCATGGGTGGTGTCAAAAGTGGTAAGAGCAAAAAGGTGACCAAAAAAGTGAAAGCCATTTGGGTACTGGTGTTCTCACCATGTATTCCAAATAGTGTATTTAAAGTGACTTCCCAGTCTGTATTTGTCAGATATATTGTGGAACATTTCCAGTGAAAACTTTCCCTCAGGTTTCTTTCTGTGTTAGTGAAAAGTAGTTTTCAAAAAGTTGATGATCTGACCTTGGACTCTGAACCATGATTACATGCGAGTCACACCCTGCAGTGATCTCATTCATGCATCTGTCTTTCTTTAAGTGGGAGCAGGGATGGTGCAGTGGTGAGAGCACTTGCTTCCCACCAATGTGGCCCAGGTTCGAGTCCCGGACTCGGCATCAGATGTGGGTTGAGTTTGTTGTTGGTTCTCATCCTTGCTTCGAGAGGTTTTTCTCGAGGTACTCCGGTTTTCCCCTCTCCTCAAAAACCAACATCTCTAAATTCTAATTCGATCAGGACACAGTGGACGAAGAGCCACCCTGTGGATGTGCCACTGCCAATTCCCATTTATTTATTTATTTATTATTTAATAGATGATGGACAAGGACTGATCTCTGCACACATAGAACTTTAATTTTATAACACATCCACAAACTACCACTTGTTTTATTGTATTTGTGGTTTAAAAACACATGGTAACAAAATTTATGTGTCATACACATCTGTTAGAAGGTTTGCACTTAGAGGCTTTCGGAGGTTCTTTTAGAGGTTCTTACAAATTTTCCAAAACCATACCTGTCAGAAGATACATGAGTTAATTTCTGTAAAGTGCATTATTTTACATCATAAAATCTGAAAGGTGGCTCAGAAAAAACCAGAAGCTGCCTGTAAAACAATCAGGTAGGACCGGGAAAGCCGAGTCTGGTTGTGCTGGTGATATTGATAAGTGATCTATCTGGATGTTTTTTAGGCATTGTGTCAGGTGCCATTCTTCAACTGAGAGCAGAGTACCAGCTAAACTGCACTAAACAAGAGATGGTCGTTAGTTCTATGCTGATGGGGGCCGTGCTGGCTTCACTCACTGGAGGTGCAGTGCAATGATTTGATGCTTAGAAGTAGGAATAAGAAATTTAAAAAAAACATGAAGTTGTGCTATGTAGTTCAAACACAGCTTGGTTCCATCTGATCACGTGGGACATGTAAATTTTGATGTCAAACAAGTACCGTGTGGCACTAAATTTTTGCGGGTTCTAATATTTGCAATTTTTGTGGGTTTCTTCACAATCTGCAAATATAAAAAAGTTGCAGCAAAAATTTACTCCACTGTGGAAATTATATAAAGTTATACTCAAACATCGCTTATACTTGTATATGTAAAATTGTGCGGGTGTTCATTTACTTATAGTAGCAGACTTAACGTCTGTCTCGTTCAGAAATAAAACGAAATCAGAGACAAAACATTCAGAAGTAAAACAATGAAATTGCAGTCAGTACAATACAGGTATTATCTGAAGGTACTCCATTTATTAACTGATTAATGTGTTTTACTTCTGCATGTTGTTTCACCTATATTTCAATTACACGTACTTGAACAGAAAACAAAAATGTTATAATTTCAATTGAGCCCGATTTCCTGAAAATCACAAGATGTAATTCCCAGCAAGCAAAGCCAGTTTTTCCCAATCCCAAAAAGTACTTGCCCGCAAAACACAAAAAATTGCCTATCCACAAAATTAAACTCCCACAAAAATTTAGTTCTACACAGTAACTTATTCTTCTGACTTGGCCCCATGGGCCCAGGCAAACTGTTTGTCAGCTTACAGTGCAAGCCTGTTGACTCCAATTAAAATTAATTAATTTGAAACATTCAACTTTATTCCAATTGCCGCTTTGCACTTTCAATGAAAATGTAATTGTTTGTTCTTTTTTCTAGGATTTATTGTGGATTTTATTGGACGACGTATGTCGATCATCATCAACTCTGTGATCTTTGTTGTGGGAGCCATAATTTTAGCTTGTGCACCTTCATTTGCTGTGCTGGTTTGTGGAAATTTTTTTTCTTTTTATTTTAACTATTAGTAATTTACTTGATACCTCAACCTGTAATCTTCATAATCGTATCTATAACAAAATGCTCGATTGTGATTGGTTCTCCGCGCGCCTATTTGATACATAATTGGAGGGTGATCACGTGGGTGTCCAATTACAGCTGTCCAATTTGAACTTTTTGTAATTGGACAGCTGTAATAGGACAACTACGCTGACCGCGCGTCAATCAGGTGCAATGAAAGGGGTTCTCTTTGTAGCTGTTTCTCCTCTGCTTGCAAAACTGATAATTAAAAATATATTCCCGAAGGGCACTTAGATTTTCTAATCTCGCATTTTGTTGTAGGTAAGATTAATTGGTAACTAGACTTCATGTCGTACAATTCAGGGGTAATCGTGCTCGTAATTTCAAATCATCCTCGCGCTACGTGCTCGGCCGATTTAAAATTACTCGCCCAATTACTCCCTGAATTGTACTCCACTCAGTCCAATTACCATTACGAATTCTGTGAAGAAAAGACATCACGGTGACTTAAGAAAAATTTTTTTATATTTTTGAACTTTATTAGTCTCACATTTGCACATGCAAGAGATTATTTTTCAGAGGATTACATTTAACTGTTACTCTCAAAAAGGTTTATCAATTTAGTATACGTAGATGACATTGAGTTGTCATGCTTTGGCACTATCTTAACCAACTTCATATGCATTTGTTAACTGACAGTCTACAAAGACAACAGGGAATAGCAGGGGAAAGAGAAAAGAAACAATGGGTAACGAGCATTTACATAATTTTTTTGGGGTGAAAATATTCAATCCAAGAATTTAATACTTTGCAGGTGGTTGGTCGTTTTGTTGTTGGATTTGGTGTCTCCTTGTCTGCCATTGCTGAGTGCATTTACATATCAGAGATTGCTCCTGCAGTGAGTATAAGGGGCCGATTACATGAGGCGGGCTGGCCCGGTTAGCCGGGCTGGCTCGGTTTGCCGGGATCTTGGCACGTCTGTGAAACATATTAAAAATCAACTTTGCGATTACATGGAAAAATCTCAGCCCGGCTAGCTGGTATCCCGGCATCGTGATGCCGGGATCTCGGCTAGCCGGGATGAAAATTTACCATGTAATCGCGACTGCCGGGCCAGCCCGGCTAGCCGCAGCAACACTTTCTCGTCACTAAATTTCGCTTCAGAGCAAAATGGCTCACCAGAAGATCGACATTTCTCTTTCTATATAACACATAAAGGTTTATCAGACCATAAAGCTACGTAAAACTGAAAATAGTACGCCGAAATAATGAATTGGCGAAAATAAAAACACTTGGTTCATGCTCTATGATGTGGCCATCTTTTCACAAGACAGCTTCTAAATTTAGCCGTAGGCGGGCTGGCTCGCCTCATGTAATACCGGGCTGAGCAGTCATCTCGGTACACTGAGCCAGCCCTGCTAACTGGGCCAGCCCGGCTCATGTAATTGGCCCCTAAGTAGTCAGAATGGTTTTCTAATACCTTTCCATATTGACCGTGAAATATTCATTCTTATACTGTAGTATTACTTGCATCATCAAAACCCAATTATTAGAACCTCAATTATGCAGACTATCCTTAGTGGAAACTGATTGAGAACACTATCAGAGAAGATATAGTCAGACATGCAGCTTTATAAACCATCTGTAAAAACAGTTTTCTCTGAAAATAACCACCATGAGCTCATATGATTTACCTGCACTAAGTCGTGCACTTAGCTTGTTTTTTTTTCACATGCTTACACAAAGATTCTCAAGTAAGCCAGCTCAAAGCCTTTGAGACACTACAAAAGACTTTGATACAGTGAACATTACCAATTGTGCTAAAATATAAACAATCATGTAAATAATACAGTATAGCAGATGATTTTCTTTAATCCCCTCAGTCATTTAAAAGAAGTGCTGTTTTAATTAGAAATTAACTGTTGGTTACACCAATTTTTCTTTTTGTACAGAAAAGGCGAGGGCTGCTGGTGTCTTTCAATGAAGTTGGAATCTGTATTGGAATTCTGTTAGCTTACTCAGTTAACGTCCTCTTCATTGATTTGCCTCATGGTTGGTGAGTCCTTATAACTACATCCATTTGGAAATGTGTCGAGAAGGTTTATGGACAACATGCTCATCACATACACCTCTCATCATTTTTAAGCAGGGCAGCAGAGTTTTTGCAGTGATGAGAGCAAGTTGTCTTTTCAATTATATGGGTTTGAATCCTGGACTTGGCATCATATTGTCAACACTCTTTTACCTGTAAGCCCTCCTCTTGCAGGCCCTTCTCCTTTTTGGATCCCAAAATTTATTATGCTTCCTCTGTTTTATGCGTTCCTTCCCCCAGCTCCCTCATCCTTCATCCTTCACAACTGAAACAATAAATGAATCATTTTTTTTCTCAGTGTCTCCTATCAAACTGGTTCTGGGAGTGGGAAAATTTTCCTATCTCTGACCATGGTCACAGTGGCCATGCAAAAACTATTGAGTGAAAATTGAAAAACTACTAACCTCAGTTGAACTCAGAAAGTTTTTTGATTAAGTTGTCTGGTTTGTTCTAGGCGTTACATGTTTGGTCTGTCAGGCATCCCAGCCTTCATTCAAGGTGTCGGCATGTTCTTTTTACCTCAGAGTCCCAGGTGGCTCATAGTGAATGGACAAGATGAGAAGGTACCCATAATAAATTGTAGTTAGAAGGGAAGAACAATGCTTATGGCCAAGTAATATGGGCAATATTTTCTTGCAACTGGTCGCGCAACAATGTTACATTGTAAGTTGCAAATGTTTGTTGCACGTATTACCACCTCTGTGTTCAGCAACTTTTTATGTTGCAAAAAGTAGAAGCAACATCTACTTTCTGCAACATGAAAATTTGTTGCAGCAAACAATCTCCACTTGCAATGCTACCCTTGTAGAACCAGACATATGTAAAACCTAAGTTACCGCTATTTTTTTGCTATGTAGGGCTATGTCTTAGCTATGTATAGCTCAAGACTGCCTATGTTATTACTATTTAACATGCTACAGTACATAGTCCAGGGTATGTAAAACATATTGTGAAACTATGCCGAGGCTATTTGAAAATCACATAGTCTTTAAATACATATGTGAACACTAATTAAAATCTTAACATAGCTTTGACATAGATATTTATTTTCTTTGCTTCTGACAAAGAGTCTATGTATTTACTATGTGACAATTCAACATAGCTTTTAAATAGCATGTTGACATCCAATTTTATACGTAAAAGGTTACATAGCTTTAACATAATGCTATTTATTTCCTATGTTATGGCAATGACAAATGAAACATCCTATGTATTTACTATGTGACAATCTGACATAGCTGTTAAATAACCATGTTGAAGTTAACATCAAAGGTAAAAGGTGACATAGCTTTTACATAATGCTATTTATTTCCTATGTTGTGGACATAAACAATCAATGCATCCTATGTATTTACTATGTGACCATCCCACTTAGCAGTGTGCACTCAACAATACAGTGTTTTTTACAAATGAAAATGCAGTCAAAGTTCAATTAAGTGCCCACCCTCTATTAAGCCGCCAGTTATCAAAGTCCCCAAATTATTGTTAGTAAAATACTGTATACAAAACCTCTTCAAAGTGGCCACCTCTATAAAGTGGCTTCTGCCACCTTTTTGGACATCCCTATGAGGGTTTTCTATTTTCTTTACCCCTATTAAGTAACCACCCAAAATCTAATAAATGGACATGGGGGTCTGAAAAAGGGGCTTTACGTCGGTGTAAGAACCTGTGAAACTCACGGATGACGTAAAACAAAGGAAACAAAAACATTTAAAACAATACCGTACAGCAAAACAAAAGCTAGCAAACAAAGAAAATCTTGTCAGGTTCTTACACCGAGGTAAACCCGAAAAAGGTGATGACCGATTAAGAGTCCGAAATGGGATGCAACAACTTTTAGAAACTTTCAAACAGTTATCCTTTGCCAAATCAAATGATCTAGTTTATGCATTGAAGCTCCCTAGTTGAAAGCGACAGACGCATGTGCAGGATTCTTTTAAGTAATACCCTTTGGTATATAGGGTTCTTTGAGACCTTGTCACAGGATTTTCTTGAAATCAGATTTGTGCGAGAGGATATTGCATTTCCACACAATTTGTGAATACAGTATTAAATAGGCTTTATTATTTGCAACAGTAGTCACAAGCCTCCAAGCATGTTTGTATTTGGATAAATTGATGTTTCTACTAAGTCTCATGCTAATAAATTGCTAACACTACTGTTATAGAGATCATACCATGGAGTTTGTAATGATAACTAATGTGATAATATTTACAGGACAGTGATACTGGTCAGTCTTTTTCATAAGGATCTGGTAGCAGACAAAAGTAATTTCCAGATGAGACATCCACTCTGAGAAATTTTCTCATAATGTTCACCACAGGGACAGCCATGAGTCTAAAAGAGAGAACACAGAAAGTTATTAAATAAACATATGAAGCTAACTGTAATGCTCTGATAATCAAACGGAAAATCAGGTGCCCAATTAATGGCGTGCTTGCTATTAACAAAAAATACATAGTCACTGCAAGTGGTGGTGATACATAAGAAAATATCTAATGCAAAAGAAGGTACCTGTTTGATGTCTTCACCCTTGTAATGTGGTTAACCATTGTTCTGTCCCTGTACTTGGGTAGCTGCTCATCGTCTCTCTCTGAAACTTCTACTACTGCAAAGTACTCACAGGGCAGGTCACAGCTGCAACATTTCTGATGACTGCATACTAGTCATCACTCATTTCGAATTCATGACCAATCTTCTGCATGCAGGATGCATCGTGGCCACCAGCTGTAGTTTGCGAACAATCGTTGAAAGATGATTGAGTTTTGTTCATTTCATTAGACAGACATTCGTCTAAAAGTTTAGTGTTGTTTCCCAAGTCTACTACGGATGCGTCTACGAACACCTCGGATGAAAAACCGCCCACGAATGTCAACAACTTCGTCTTCACGTGCGGGGCAACTGGAATCAATTTTACGTCGCCATCTTGTTGTTTTGGGCACTTCTACTGTTGAATCGTACAGCCAACGTCTACTCCATCTTGGCGTGGACATTTTACTTTAACTTTTGGGACTTGTGCACTGCGATGTGCATTACACTTCAGTCAATTTGAACGCTACATCGGCCGCCATCTTTTGCTTCACAAGAGCCTGGTTACAAATGCAAAACTTTGCTTGGTTACCTAGCAGTAAGCAGCAACTCTGGTAGTCTCCTTCGCAGCCGTTTTTAGGGTCGTCACGCAACGCTCCTCCCCACAAAAAGGATCCACTGGAACGTGCTTTAAAAGAAGATAAAGTGAAGTTTCCACCGCAAACAAGCAAGATAGTGAAGCGACGCTTAAACTCACACTTTGCGAGATTTGCGAGATTTCGCTCTTTTCGGCGAGGAATCTCGCTCTATTTCGAGAGGTCTCTTCACTTTTGAAAACATTTTGTATCTCTCTCGGAAAACCCCGCAGAAAAATTCAAATTCAGCCGTTTGTTTATTTCCCGTATCCCGTCGGGTCGCCTCGCTCTGTCATTGGTTGATCGATACAATAGTGCTGTGCGTGATGCCACTGTCGAGTGTGAAAAAGCTCATTTTCAGGAAAATGAGCGGGGATATTTGGCGAGGGAACATTTTACAAGGTGTGGAGATCATAGAACTTTACCTCTGGCTGAAAAAATCTGCGATAGGATGGATTTTCTGGCCGCAAACCGCCTTCGAGTAGACAAGTTCGAATCGCCAGCTAGAAACGGTGTGGAGCCTTGACTTCGTCTTATGAAGGTAGTAACAGTCAAGACAAATAAAGCCCAAAACGATGAAATGAGCCCAAAAAACACACAAAGACGCAAGAGGTAAGTTAGTGTTATTCATTTCACTAAAAAAATGTTGAAATTTAGTTTTATTTAACGTTCGAGATCGACGATATTTTATTCCCCATACAAAGTCTCAAATTGTTAACGGCCGCTTGTAACCCAACTGTCGTGACAAAGAAAGCCCAAAACGATAGAATGAGCCCCAAAAACACACAAAGATGCAAGAGGTAAGATAGTTTTATTCATTTCACTAAAAAAGTGTTGAAATTGAGTTTTATTTCACGTTCGAAATCGACGATATTTTATTCCCCATACAAAGTCTCAAATTGTTAACGGCCGCTTGTAACCCAATACCGGTCTCTCTCGAAGGTCACGTCCCGACTCGAGAACCATAAATAATTTATAAATTCCTCGCTTTCTCGAGGCGTGAGCTTGGGCTGCCTGTGGTTCCAGGAGCATTTTGACGAAACACGAGGAAAATCCCCGTGATACTGCCCCTTTAAGCTTATTTAAGATTTATTTGAAGATTGTTTTGAAACTTCAAACCGAAGAAAAACTTGAAACTACAACAGGTTTTCATGTGCGTTTGAACCAAAGGATCCTCGATTTGACAGACTCTTCCTCTTATTTAGATGTATGTATTGATTTCTTGGAGTACAAAGAATGGTGTAGTGCTAGGAAGAGAAGAACTTGAAGTGAGATCAACTTCAAAGCTAACAATATTACCGGTATTATGAATGGAGGAAAGATGGAACTGGGAGCAACTAAATTAAGTCAAAACCATGTTTTCATTATCTTATCTTGGATGCTTCTCAAAGAAAAAAAATACATTTTTAGTCTTTGAGTGCTCTTTTGTTTTGTAGTTAGGATCATGTTATTCATTTTATAGCAAAAAGTACCCTTGGAGTTATATTAACATCACAGATTGAAAATGAACCCGTCAATATTAAAAATATATATTACTGTTTTCTTTATAGGGAGAGAGGAAAGCCAAAGAGACAACCTCTGAAAATTGAAAGTTCCTGCAGTAACTGTAATTTGTACTGCTGATTTTTGTATTAGGTGTTGTTGCTTAGTATTTATACTTTTTTTGTTTCATATATGGATTATTTCAAGTATCGAGCACTGTAAGAGGAAAAGCTTATTATTAAAAACATTTTAAAGTAATCTGGTGTTCTTGTTTTGATAAGTAAACTGGTTACTTCTGTTTGGATGGATCAGTCAACACCATGTTTCTGCTATGTAAATTCTATGCAATGGGATATACTATCAATATTTCAAAGCTATTTAAATGCTATTTACACCATATATTTTTTCTATTCCAATGCTATGTAAAATCTGTCTAAACCCTATTTAAAAACTATTTTTGTCACATGCTTTCTCTATTTGAAAGCTATTGATTATCTATCTCATTCCTATTAAAAGGCTATTTATATTGTATGTTATCACTATGTCAATGCTATCCAATCACTGCCAAGCTGCATTTTGGCTTTGCAAAGCTTTATCTAAAAGCTATGTTAAAACTATTTCAAACATATGCAGATACTATTTAAAAGCTATGTCATTTCTTTGACATTGATCTCTTTGCAACTACATGTACATAGTTTTGAAATAGACTATGTAAAGGTTCCATTTGACTAGCAAAAACATAGCATTTCTTTTCAAAAAAATAGAAGGGGCATATAAATTACACAGAGTTTAAATAATACCATTGTATGGCACTGAGCATAGTTTTTAAATACTTATGACATACCCTTTGCATAGTACCATGACATAGCATTTACATAAGTTGTACATAGTGTCTGATTCTACAAGGGTACATTGTTGCAGGACAGGTTGCATGAGAAAGTTATCCGTATTACTTGGCCTTAACGGCGTGGAGACGTGAAGATCTTGTTCTTAGAAAGATAATTAGCCTGAAATCAAAAGATTCAAGTCTTTGCCCCAGTCTTGTGTTGTTTTCTTAGATAAGACCCTTTGCTCCACATATTCTTTGAGACTCTGCCGCAATGTGAAACCTAACTTCTTATCCACTATGAAGGGGTGTGAACAGTCATCGTGGACATGCAGTGCAACATTATGCCCAACATAGAGGACAGGGCGCAATGAATTATTTAAATTGACTGATTGATCAAACTTTACATCAACTAATGTATCACCTCAAAAATGATAATCCTGCTAAGTTTGCAACTAATCAGTTAAAATAAAACTGATTAAATGGCTTTTAAACATCAAACAATTTACAGTTTCATAGAGTTTGTATGGTTGGGGGGGGGAGGGGGCACACTTTTTAAAATAGACAAGATTGTATTAGATTTCCTTTAGGCTACGACTGTTCTTTTATTTTGTGGAGAGATTGGTTTTGGCAATAAGTTTTATTCTATCGTACGGGCGTCCCTAATCCTTTCTAAAGTGGAAAATTACATGGAAGTGCTAAATTGCACCATGTGTCTACCTCTGATGTTGCTGGGTGCAACAACCCTCTTTTACCAATTTGGAAAAAAACTAACGAGTAGAATTGGGTGGAAATGTGTTGCTATTTTGTTACACCAGTTGCATGCAAATGTTTCACCCGTGTGTCCAAGCCCTTAGAGCAGTTATGGTCTTTGTCAATGCATCACATGAAAAATGGAGCCGTAAGTATGTATCTAACAGGTCATAGCCTCAGAGAAAGACTTAGCACTGCCAATGTTAAATCTCACAGCCTACCACTGGTTTCTGTGGCTACAAAGAAACTGTCCTAGCTTATGTGGGTGAATATTCTGTTGAGAATGACTGTCACCGTCTGTTGGTTTTCACCTTTTCCTTAATTGTCTTTCTCGTGTTTATGGTTAGGCTTGTAGGATGATCCAGAAGCTGCGCTGGTCAGGTGACCCATATGAGGAGCTTACAAAAATCAAGGCTGGACTTAAAGTCGAATATGTATGTATTTTAATGTAGTAATTAGATGATATGCACCCGGCACCTCTTGTAGGTTGTGGCCATGTTACTGAATGTAGTGGTACTGCAATTCTTTTGTTTTTCGGTAGCACATGATATGGGAGGAAGGATAGGGGAGGGGAGGGGTTTGGAGGTACTCTGTAAATTTTTGGCTGGAGTTGTGCTGCCTGGACTCTGAGACCCTTACCCTACACCAGAGCATGTTCAGCTTCATTGTGCAATCCTATTCTAGACTAGAAACCGAAAATCCCTACCCTATCTCAGCCGGTGACAGTTCCTATTTCCCTATAGATGATACCCTCTTCTGGATCAAATCTGTCGGATTCCTATACCCCATCCCAGACTAAACTGGCTGCAGACCTTACCGTTCACAACGACACATACCCATAAAGCCTGTACAGGGGACTGGAAGGGACTGGAGACCAGTCTAGGTACCTTGCAATATAAAAGTGTCATCTCCAGTTAGTAAGCAAATCTTGCACATGTATGTTGACTTTTATTGGCATACAGCATACGTGTTGGTCATATGGCTTAATTGCAAGATGTGTTAAATGTTTGTATTTGTTGACAGCGCTACAAGTTCACTGACCTGATAAGCCACATGGATAACATGCGAAGCCGAATGTTCGTGGGTGGCGGAGTGGTGTTTCTACAACAGGTAACACTCATGTTTTATCTTGACAAAAACGGTGAAATTGAGCCGAGTTTGAAATGGTGTGGTGTGCTTTACAACTGCGCAAATCCTCTGAGTGACTGGGCTGTGCTTCTCAGACCTCTGTGGGTCTGTATTTACCTTCTGTTTCTAATATATTCATTATTTACCTCACACTGCTCTACAGTTCACAGGGCAACCAACAATAGTGTTCTATGCCTCAACAATCTTCCAAGCGCTTGGTTTCCAGACTGGTGAGAAAGCTACACTTGCCAGCTTAGGAATCGGCATCGCTAAGGTATGCACCCTAACGTGAGTTGTTGTAACTGCTTATTGCACTGTAATCGCTCATTTAGGATGGCTTTTGATTGACCGTCTAAAGAATTGTATTCGCTTTGGCGTAGACCCTGGTTAACGTTTACTCAGCTCCATAGCGGGTTACAAAAACGCCTGCAATATAAGCTTTTATACAATAACTGAAGATAATGCGCACGCTGTGATTGGTCAATAGCTATTGATTATTATACCAGTAAACTACATGGAAAATGTAGTTATTATATAAAAGCAATATACCACACATTTCTATGGTTTATTGGCTCAAAAAACCACTTGGGATGTTGCAATAACACTCGAAAAGCTTGTAAATCACTCGCCTACGGCTCGTGACTTGCAATCCCTTTTCGTATTCTTCCAACATCCCGCGTGGTTTTTTGAGCCAATAAACCATAGAAATGTGTGGTATATTGCTTGAATGTGGGACAGCATACTCTAAAGGGTAAAAATATACGGATTATAAACGGACAGTTAACGGCAAACTGAAACGTTTTAACGGACACCATTTAAACGGATGCTAAAATTTATTGTTAAACGCTTGAACAAAGTCCAAAAACGTTAAACGGTTGAACAAAATCATTAAACAGATAGCTTAAAGCATTAAACGGCGAAACAGTTGGACAAAATCGGCGTTTAACGGATAGCTATCGCCGATTTAATCGCCGATAGCGCTGTTTTTCCGCGCCTGACTCCGGTTGCCTGTTTTCCCGGGCTTGGCACTGATTTCAGTTTTTCCCGCGCTTGGCACCAGCTGCATGTATTTGCTTCTACCTCTGATTGGTTCATTGCCTTATTTTTTGCTCCCGGATGTTTGCAGAGATGCTTTTAATCGGTTTAACCAAACGAAAGTTGTTATTCGGGCCAGTTACCACTGACGTGAACAACACGATTAACCAATCAAAACTGAAAACAAATACCTGTAACCCGGGGTATCCAATCGATGAAATCGATAATT
This sequence comes from Siderastrea radians, assembly GCA_964017195.1. Classification (NCBI taxonomy): domain Eukaryota; kingdom Metazoa; phylum Cnidaria; class Anthozoa; order Scleractinia; family Rhizangiidae; genus Siderastrea; species Siderastrea radians. The sequence goes on along the minus strand of OZ024897.1, from coordinate 37,529,296 downwards.
GATGACAATCGATGTCAATCTATATCATTAACTACACATCTGCGCAAGACAAGATTGGTTTTGGTTTCTTTTCTATGATCTTCTATATGGTTCAGGGAGAAAAATATGGGAGGAGTTTCAACTAACCACGGAGCATAGTAAAACATAACTGAGGCAAACACGAGTTATTTTCGACGTTCAATTGCTGAGTTTCATGTGACGTCATCAAAATTCTAAATCGTAAACTAAGGCCACCACAAAACTGCTCTTTCAATGTATTCAACACATTAGTGAGATAAATGTTCAAGGAAAGTTTCATGTCGATATATTGCTTTGTTTTACGGATAAAACAGTTTGAAATTTGATCAAATTCGTGGCAGCTCGACATACAGGAATTCTCAAAATATCCTCAATCCGCTATTTTTGCGTTACTTTTTAATTTTCAAGTATCACAATAACGCAAAAATGTCGTCTCTGTAAGTATGAAGGGAAACTAGGAAAGTTGATTTTATTAGTTATCTAATTTCTTGTACTGACTTTTATGGCCGCCATATTGGTGCCCAAAAGAGAGACACCAACATGTCGGACGCATACTGTGTCCTTTAATTTTCTGAAAATTATTTTCTCGATAACTATCTTTCGAAGAGTACTGCAGACCCAGTAATAGTTTTCGTTGTTTGCGTTTACCTTCTGTTTAACTCTAAGTTGAACTTCTGAATGTTGCTCATGCAGGCAAACTCATTTTATCATAATGATGAGAACCAAGAATTGAAAACCGCTCTATGGCAGTTGTTAGAAGTGTTATTTTGTTCTTACAGCTTGTTGCTACAGTGATCTCTCTCAGCACAGTGGACAAAGGTGGTAAGACTGAATTTTGCGGTGCATTCTTGTTTTATGTTTTACCTCTATTTGGCCTACTTTGATTCTTGGCTGTTTTTGTTGTCTCAACTTATGTTTCTTTCCGTCCAGGTCGTCGTCGTTTTCTTCTCATAGGCGTTTCAATAATGACTGTCAGCATTCTAACCCTTGGAATCATTGCTCACTACACGTCTCTCGGACAACCAGCAAGAAAGTGCCACTTCAATTCAACTACGCCACAGCAATTTTCAAATTTACCTTCAACGCCAACTTTACCTTATGCCTCAACAACTGAGATTCCTGTTAGCTCTTTTACGAATACTACAAATATTTATTCGACTTTGTTTCCCACGAAATCTACTGGAGGTTCGCTGAATACCACGAAATCCAAACCAAACATAGCTAGCAAAGGACTGCGGTATTTCACACTTAGTGCCCTGGTTTTGTTTGTTGGTGCTTACTCGTTTAGTTTTGGACCAGGTGAGACTGTTCACTCGGGGACGTAGGTTTAAGGCGTTGTGCTGACGTCGCAACGTTTTTAACATAAAACATAAAATAACGTGTATTCAAGATGCAATGAAAAAAAAAATTATAATTCGGTAAATTGTGATCGTCCGGGTGAGTGTAGGCCTGAGAAGGACTGTTTGAGGTGACATTGCCTGACGTTTCGACAACCTGAGCGGAAGTCATCATCAGAGTCACGTGATGTTATAAGTCTCTGGTCGTTGTCCTGATTGGTCGACGATCTCGTGATGTTATTGGTCGTCTGTCAGTTAAGCCGTGATGTTATTGGCTGTGAAGACTGTTAAACGTGATTGGTGCGTTTCGATCCGTCTTTTGTTAGTCAAATGTCCGTTGGTCTATTGTCAGTCAAATAAGTCGGTTTGTCTATTGTTTGTCTGTCTTGTTATTGTCGGCAATCACTCGTTTGTAACGTGCAGGTAGCTGTTGGCAACGGTTCAGTGGTGTTTGTTCTAAGTTAGTAAACCAGCTTTCCAGAGTGATTCGTTGATAGTAGTCCATACTGTAGGTAACGCATTCAGCAGAGTCCCAGTCGATTCTGTGATTTGTTTTTAAATGGTGCTCAGCAATGTGATTGTTGATATCACCATTTCTAGTCGCTCGTTTGTGTTCAGTCAGTCGGACGTTCAGATTTCTGCCGGTCTCACCAATATAAGTGGCCTGACAGTCGCAGCATTTGATTTTATAAACTGCTCCCCGTCTGTCGCTCGGTTCGTCTTTGTCTTTAACGTTCGTCAGTAGCTGTCGTAAATTAGTGATAGGTTTGTGAGCAACGCGGATGTTGTAGGGTTGTAGGATTCGTGCGATAGTTTCAGAAGTTCCTTTGATGTAAGGTATGGTTGCAGTAGTGACAGCTGACACTCTGGAAAGCTGGTTTACTAACTTAGAACAAACACCACTGAACCGTTGCCAACAGCTACCTGCACTTTACAAACGACTGATTGCCGACAATAACAAGACAGACAAACAATAGACAAACCGACTTATTTGACTGACAATAGACCAACGGACATTTGACTAACAAAAGACGGATCAAAACGCACCAATCACGTTTAACAGTCTTCACAGCCAATAGCATCACGGCTTAAATGACAGACGACCAATAACATCACGAGATCGTCGACCAATCAGGACAACGACCAGAGACTTATAACATCTACCGGCGATTCACAGTTCACTTGACTCTGATGATGACTTCCGCTCAGGTTGTCGAAACGTCAGTCAATGTCACCTCAAACAGTCCTTCTCAGGACTACACTCACCCGGACGATCACAATTTACCGAATTATGATATGACTCCTGGGTTCAAACCATTTACAGAAAAAAAATTATATAATACATCTTGAAAGGGAAGAATATGAGGTTAACCCTTTAACGTTTCCCCTCAAGAATAAAAATAAAAATAAGAAGGTCCTTAAGTCAAATAACTATATGTAAATTTATATACGTTACATTAAGAATGCTTAAACTAATTTACATGTTGAGGAACTGGTGATCGTAGGTTACTTTTACGATCTATGGTGTGGTTAATCATACCATTGAAGTTGTCTCTTTTTGCTTGAGTGAAAAGCACTCTCAACTGATTTGCCATCTTGTGTGACATCGGTAAAAAGTTTTTTAGAGACGCCTTTGATTTAGCAATTCAGGGGAAATTTGAAACAATGTGCAACCAACTGATTGACAATGTTGAGCCAAAAGTCATGATTCTCCAGTGGTGAACGAACAGGTCAATTGTTCACCGATGCCTAGCCGCCTTTCTCTCTCCCCATCGTTAGGGCATGAACGCCCCTAGGGACTGGAAGTGATGCATTCGCAGGCTAGTCGATGCCTGAAGGAAGAATCCTTTATCCTTCGAAAGTAAAAGCCATTAGGCAAGATCCTAATTTTTCACTCTCTTACTTCACAGTATCGTGGTTACTGTTAAGTGAAATCTTCCCAGCTGGTATCAAAGGAAGAGCCTTCTCTATCGCCACTGTACTTAACTGGGGCACAAACCTCGTGGTGTCCCTGACATTTCTCGACATGCTCAGTAAGTACTTTCTAGATGTTCCTGACTTTCAGATCCTTCAATAGCCCAATTTCGATATATTAAAATTCAACTTAAAACAATAGACATCACTACGAGGCTTAGAGGAATAATATAACGATTTATATGGGTTTATTCCCCTAAGCCTCGAAATGATACCTATTGTTTAAGACTGAATTTTAATATATCGAAATTGGGCTGTTCTACTGTCTTCATCAGGTTTCGTTTCTCTCAAGCGCGAAGCAAAACATGCTTGCAACCAAGCATTCAAGTAACCCCGGTGCACTTCGAGATTCGACGGGATGATTTCGTGCGCGTCATCGTGTTTCGCTTTTCACCTTAGAACAAAAGGAAGACTGCTCTTAGCCTACTGTTGCTTATTTATTTGTAATTCGCACTAATGTACAATGTTGAAAAAGAGAAACGAAGTGGCGATCGTAAAAACGAGAAAGAAGCAAACAAACAACCAAAAGAAGTAAATGAAAACACCCAGTGGCTATTATTTCCCTCTTGTTTGCGCGTTTGACCTTGTCCCACAGTACGGGGGGGGGGCTCTCTTATATAAGTAACTTGGAAGGGTATAGCTTTACAGATGTGTTGCTGTGAGATTTGCCTTAGAGTTTGGCCACTCTGGTTGGAAAAGGGTTATGTTTTTCCCACTGGACTGAATTTTGCCGTTTTGGTCGGAAACAGTAAGCGACTTTCGGTGCTAAACCTACAGAAGGGTATAAAAACAAAACAATATGTTTTTGGTCTTAAATGGGATTAACTTTCCCAGCCTTAGGCTGGGACGAGAACTGCCGTCCAAAATACCGAAAGGTACCCCCCCCCCCCCCCCCCACCGGATGAAGGTTTAGCCCTGTTCAGCATTCATTTAGTCTAAGCACTTTTCTTGCTTTGCAGGTACCTTTGGAACATCGTGGACGTTTATTTTCTACACAATAATTTGTACCTTGGCCGTGATTTTCATCTATAAATACGTCCCCGAGACGAAAAACAGAACTTTGGAGCAAATATCTGCGGAGTTTAACGCAAGGTATTACCCTTGTTTCTAGGTTCTTTTTCGCTTTTGTAATATTATTTTGACAGCCGAACTAAATTCAGTTCGCGCGTTGTATTGTTGACGTGTTTAGGAAAAATCGCAGAAGCTCTGGTGCGGACGTTGCGGTCTGAGCGTGTTTCATGCTAGGAGTACCCTACTGATTCGTTTAACGAAGCTTTAACTTGAGGATAGTTTGAGGACGAAAACGTGCGCTACCATTCAAGTGAAAGCTATTGAGAAGTACTTTCCTGTAGTACTGTTTATTATTCTGTACAAGGTGATTCTAAGTCAAATCAATAAATCAACTTTGTTTAACGAGGGTGACACCTAACAGTCTGACAAACCTGTGGCCCTCGGGTTCCCGGTCGAATTCTAACTCTTGAATCTGTGAATGAAACTGGCGTTTTGCTGTGTCGCTTTTTATGTTGCTGTACAATACAACGTGGTTCACCTTTTGAGAATTTTTGATAAATTTTCGGGAAAGCACTGCTCAGTAACCTTCATTTGAATGGTCACATGTTCGGATTTCATCCACAGACTCAAAAGCTAGAACCACCTTGTACAGTATAAAAACAGCACCACATGAAACTACTGTTTTTCCGCTTTCATTTGAATGGTCACATTTTAGGATATCATCTTCAGGCTCAAAAGTTAGAACTACCTTGTACAGCATGATAAACATCACCACAGGAAAGTACTGCTCAGGAGCTTTCATTTGAATGGTCACATTTTAGGATTTTATCCAAAGACTCAAACATTAGAACCATCTTGTACAGCATAATAAACAGCACCACATGAAAGTACTGCTCAGGAGCTATCATTTGAATGGTCACACCTCAGGATTCCATCCACAGGTCTTTGGCCAAGGTCAGATAATTTTCTCAAACGTGCACACAGCTAAAATTACTGCTAACTCTCAGACTCACAGACAAGTAGGAAATGACACTAGACGGCAACGAAATTCTTCGCGAAAGATGACCTTTATATCGCTACTGACTAGTTAGGTCATAGCATGAATATAAACTAAGCATCACGAAGCGAGATTAGCAAAAATTAAATAATGACACTACAAAGTAAATACTCAATTTTCAACTTGCTCACAAACCATACTTAAAAGAACCATTGCAAAGTACTGTTCAAGAGCTTTCCCTTGAATAGTGTATATTTAGGCTTTCTATTAAATGGCCACATCCTAGGACTTCACTTATCTTAGAGGTGAAAAAGGTAAGGATTTGTTTTCATTTTGTTTTTCTCTCTCTCTCTTTTTTGGAGACAATTTAACGTTATTATTTACTTTTTTTCAGGAAACCCCGACAAATTTTGCCAAAGAAATTAGATTGCTGTGCAAAGAAAGGCAGGCGTCGTTTGAGAGAAATTAGGGCCAGGCCATCACCTAGTGGTTCCACTACCGACATGCTGCTAGCTAATTCTTCTTAGGATTTGCTCTCACAAAGGGCGGACTGGTTAGCGTATCTAACTAGAAGAGTGACTGCCATAGCCCCGTGTACGCTATCCTTGTGCAATTATTAACAAACTTCCCGTGATGAGGTTTGTGCGCAGTAGCGCGCGGGGCCCGAAAGAACCATACTGCCCCGCTAGGAATACAGACGACACCGCGCAATGCAGTTTGAAACGATTTTGTTCCTTATAACAAAGTTTTGGTGCCAAACTGAACAATGATGGCGGACAAAGTGAAAGCGAGTTTGCTCTGGAACACTATGGCTATTCTAGTCGTGCTAGTTGTCAACTATAAACACTGTCACCGCTCTCAACAATGAAAAAATTTAGTAAACTCCTCGAGTATTTGTTAGGCCATTTACGGTATTCCACCACGACCAACGGAAAATACCATCAGGGAAATACATTGATGAAATATTTTTTGGACAACAAGTTTCATATATATTACCTCGTAAAACGATCTAATATTAATGGAAACTGATTTTGACCTCCTCCTCTATCGCCTTGGCAACAAGGCTCAAGAGCGCCAGTAGTACAAGGAAACTATTTCAAATCTTAAAATTTATTTTTGCACTACCATACTTATTACAGTGATATCAATGTAACACGATTCTTTGTTGAAGCGGTAAACATGAGCTCTGGTAAGTTCTTTGTTCAGAGTGTTAGTGTTGCTGTCTGTTACAAGCCTCAATGTTTCGTCTAATTAGGCTGTGGGGTGCACTTCGTGAACAGCTGAAAATCTACTGAGTACAAACTTTCTCATTTCTCGTTGCCTCCAGCAATAAATCAGTGGATTAAGAAGCGAGTTAAGCAAGCCACACGTGCGAATCGCAGGCGTAAACACGTAGTACAAACTTGATAGCCGTATTTGCATCCAAGCTCCGGACACCTTCAATAAACTGGAGATCAAAAGGAGGGCTGCGGCGGGCACGAAACACAACACAACAGCTCCGACCACATATACAGTTGTCTTGAGGGCTTTGCTTTCTTTGGCGAATCTTTCAACTTCTTCTTTCGGTAGCTGTTGGCTTTTAATTTTCTTTTCCTGCCGACGTGTTTCGTGATATAATATCACGTAAGAAAACGCAATGAAGACAACGCACGAAGTTAAAACGAGAGCTGCTAGCACGTTTGAAAAAACATATTGGTCTCTTGCAAATCGTGTTACCTCGGACGAAAAAGTAGTAATCCAAAATGAGGTCACTACTACCTTAATGTTTTGCGTTGTGACAATGTTGGGGTACTGCATAGTAAATTTAATCGCTATAAGTCTTTCGAGAGTTACCAACATCAGATGAAGCGACGAACAAACAAACGTTGCGCGTGCAGAGGAATTTACAAAAGCAATGATCGTACTTTTCCCAGGCATATCAAGTAATTTAGATGTCATCCACATGATAAATGCTGGCTGCACAACGAGACCAGATAATGCGTCAGTTACCGCTAAACAGGCCAAAAGTATGTTTGCTTTGCTTTGTAGTCTTGGTCTTCGTTTCACCGCCATGATCACCAACACGTTAAGCAGAAATGTTAAGGGACAAGTGATGGTGTTAACAGTGATGTTGAAGATAAGGCTTACCCGAACTGGGATAGTTAGCGATGTTTCATCTCCCGTGGTAGAGTTAGAAACTCTGCTGGTAACATTTGAACCGGAGAGATCAGCCATGTTGAGTTGAAGGCGTTATGAAGAGAGATGATTGAGTTCTTCTGGGCTCTGTCCTGCCACTAAAATGCGCAAATGTTTTCCACTTAATTTTTCTAAGTTTTAATTGGCTAACGCCATTAGATGGCTTTTGCTCGAATAATAGGAAGCTTTGAATCTATTGCTTTTTTAAAAGTGCTTCATTTGATGTGTGTCAATGTTGCTTATTCTGCCTTTCAGGTGAACTTCCACTGTCGCCTTATTACGCACGCAAAAATTACGTCGCAGTGGAAATGTTTCGCTCGACAGCAGTGCATTTTTTTGTCTAAAGTAATCAAGTAAAACCTGCGATAAACAATTTTCGGGACCATGATTATATAAAAAACTGAAACACTTGGCTGGAAATCGGGTCGGGGAAACATTTCTCCATCCTTTAGAGAAAATGAAACCATTGTTGCTTATACTCAAAGAAGTTCATTTGTTGCCCTTGATATACAACTAGAGAACAAATGTTTTTCAGTTATGTTTTCCCTCAGTTTAATTGTTTGGGCTGGGCAATTGATGAATATCCTAGCTTCCTTCCTACTTAGCTGGCCTCCAATTCAATAAATAGTCAATTTGGCTTGTGATCTAAAAGGTTATAAGTTTTGTGTGTTTGAGTGGAAGCGCTATGCTTCAAAGGTCCTTCTTACAGGCATTTGTCCCAATACAAGACACTGGCAAGAGGACCTTTATGACAAATAGGCTTCCCATTCAATGTGTACTTCTCTCTTTCAAATCAGGGTGCGGTGATGGTTTTTATTTTCTCAAGAGTTATTTTCGATACTTTCGCGCGTCACTTAAGGTTCGCACAAAGGAAAAAATCCACAGAAAAGAAATGTGAACGTCTACCGGCTCGTTTGCCATAAGGCGAGTAAAGGATTGAAACGTGCTTACATGACTTTCCTTTGATTACAGTTACTTTTTGTTACCGCGCTCGTAATTGGCAATATAAGTAATGTTTATACCGGAACATTTCAGTGACTTGTGTTCGTTTGTGTACGCAAATCATCTAGTGATAGTGTGAAAATTTTAGCTTCGAAATTTTTTCCCGCCAATTTTGCACGATTTTTGCGAATGTCAACCCCGTTAAAACGAGTGGCAATAATGTATGTTTAAAAGATAAAATGTATGAAATGCCACTTTTGGGGGTTAAACCTCTAATCGAAGATTTGTGATTAGTTTTCAATGTACGTTTAACCATCTGGTTTGGCTTCACCAAAAATCATTGAAATATGGTTTTAACAGTAAATGCCAAATATCAATTAACATTTGATGGCTCCACCATCAAAGGATGACAGGTCAGACATTATGCCTTTGATTTTCGGACGCTTTGTTTTATTCTCATTGCCTGTTGTACACTATTAATATTTACAACAAGTATTTCAGTGCTACTGTAAAATACTCTTCCAGTCTTCATAGTAATGTTTAATTCTTCTAGGCAACTGTAGAAAACAAAAGGAAACATGTTTGAATCAATAAACTTTTTCCAACAACGGTCTCCCTCCTTCTAAAAAATCTGTACCAACTGCTAACCGGCACAATTGGAAAACTTTTCGTCGTCTTCCTTCTAGTATCATTTTGGTATTTTTAATGCAGAAATTAACCAGTGACGAGGTGAGGCCAATTACAAGCCTTACGGGTTTTTTTTAGGTTTCCATCCTCCCCACTTTTCTTTCCGTAGGCGGCCGACGCGAGTTTGCGTGCGAACTGTAATATGTGGGATTCGCCGTCTCTTAGGCTATTAATTGGAAGTTCAATAAAATACATTTACTTCTGCGATATCTTGTGTCCTGTTGTCTGTATTGAATATCGTAGAGGTGATTTTGCAAATTTCCTTGATCCCGTCCCTAATTCCTTCATAAGATTCCGTCTTTCCGCAACGGTCGATCCTGTGTTCTTTCTTGCCCATGCGTTCACAGCTGTCAAACGTAGGAAGCGTGCGCAGTTCCCGCCATAATTTTACAAAGAAGACTAATGTGGAAACTGTCACTTTAACCGCAATCTTAACGCCGTTTCTGAAAACGTGAGGTCTTACGTTGGGCGTGGGTTCAATAGCCTATGCGTAGATCTTCAAGACTGCATAGTCTGAAAAAATTCTATGAGAGCGTTTTCGAAAACAAATCGGGTTGAATATTTTCTAGTTAAAAAATTACAGATTTATGTTATTTTCTATTGTTTCATCAGTACCAGTGTTTTCCTGACAGACTGAAACAATTTTTTTACCATATGTCGTAGCTTTAGCATACAGCTACTTTTCCTGAAGGTTTTATCCGGCTTGCTTCCCTCGATTTCAAATGATCAGTGCAATCAGAAGTAACGCCTTTGTTACGGAAGCGTTTATTCAAAAACTAGTCGATGAATTTTTGTTTAAATACTGTGATCTCAAGTTTAGCATGTATTGCCCTATCTCTGTAAATTTCACGCGCATTGAATCATTTTAAGGACACGAAATACAAATAAAAGTATAGGAGACTTCTGCACTCGTCTCCAAATTTTCATTGCCGCATCATTTGTTGACGATCGTGTCTAAAAGTACACACGAGTGACCACGAGTGACCACGAGTAGACCACGAGTGACCACGAGTAGACCACGAGTAGACCACGAGTGACCATGAGTGACCACGAGTGACCACGAGTGACTACGAGTGACCACGAGTGAGATTGCATCAAAATATTTGGCTGATGTCATGATGACGTCATCATAACATCATTTTATCAAATAATCACTATTTCACGGCAAACTGGCCGTTTCTTGAGACCTTTATACCCGGATTCGACATTTTCGCCATTTCTGACTGAATGGGGGAGGGGCTAGGGGACGGACAGGGAGGGGGGATTGGGGGGGGGAGTACAAACTTCCCGCCAACCGCACCCTTTAATCTCGGTTCCGGCCACTTTTCTTAACTTTTTCTTCCCGCCCTTTTTTCCGCCTCCCGTACACCTCCCTCCCTCTTTTCTACCCGGAGTCCGTCCATCTTCATCCCTACCCACCCCTCTCCCCCGCCGAAGGCTACCAGTGACCAAGGGTGAAAAGAAAAAGAAGAAGGAAAGTGAAAATGACAAATATAAAAATTAACAAAAAGGTTTTCTGTGAAAGTACGTGATTTAAGGAAATATTTAATTGTTAAACGATTATAGTGGTTTACGCTTTAAATTTCTCATAACAGCAAAACAATACAATCAAACCACTTTGTTAACTACAACAGTCTAGAAAGAGGAAATCAAAGTAATCATTTATCTTAGATTTCTTTGAATATTATTAATAACTTTTCACAGGCAATAATGTAGCTGCGAGTACGTCCAAATCGTTTGCAAGTCGCGCAAATCCCGCAGGACGCTAAACGCATACGGGTAGAATGACAAATGTAAACAACTAGGCCGACGATGAGATTATCCCGCCTTTAGTTAACTGGAAACTAACAAATTTATTAAAGTGAACTACTTTTAAGAGAATTTGGGACTCCGGGTAGAAAAGAGGAAGGGAGGTGCACAGGAGGCGGAAAAAAGGGTGGGAAGAAAAAGGAGAGAAAAGTGGCGGGAACCGAGATTAAAGGGTGCGGGTGGCGGGAAGTTTGTACCCCCCCCCCCATGACCCCTCCCTGTCCGTCCCCTAGCCCCTCCCCCATTCAGTCAGAAATGGCGAAAATGTCGAATCCAGGTATTGAGGTCTCAAGAAACGGCCAGTTTGCCGTGAAATAGTGATTATTTGATAAAATGATGTAATGATGACGTTATCGTAACATCAGCAAAATATTTTGATGCAATCTCACTCGTCGTCACTCGTAGTCACTCGTGGTCACTCGTGGCCACTCGTGGTCTACTCGTGGTCACTCGTGGTTGCTCGTGGTCACTCGTGGTCATTCGTGGTCACTCGTGGTCACTCGTGGTCACTCGTGTGTACTTTTAGACACGATCGAAGGGATCGTGAAAATTTTGTTCTTAGCACAATGGCAATTAACATAAGGCTGTAGTCACGCATATGTAACGCATTTAAATCCACAGCTCTGACCCGAATTGGCTGTCAAGTCCAATTTTTTTCCAGAAGATTATTCTGAATGAGCTCGTTAAGGCGGACAAAAATTTGCTTAATTGAAGGAAACAAGCTTTTGAGTAGAATGAAGTCTGTTTTCCTTTCAAATGCAACTATTTATTGGACACAAACATAATGTGAAAAAATACATTGATGAAGTAAGAGGTCCACTGTTATCGACGAGAACGAAACGCAAGGTTCCAAGGGAGGCGCGAAGGAGCCAGCCCATTTACACCCAGGAACAACGCGAGTTTTCTTGTTTGAACAACCGTTGGTGTAAAAGGTTTATATTTTCTTGACAAATCTGTCTTTACATATACTACTGTGTGATTTTAGTTATAATCTCTTCGTTAATCTCCCTCTAGAAAACTAAATGTTGTTAACTTCACTACTGTCACCTATAGATAACCAACATGAGCTTTACATTGAGTGACGTATGACTGAGCATCGACAAAAGACTGAAATAGAGCTACATGTAAGATTTATGCGCTACACAATTTAACACTGTCCCCAGCTATTTAAAGCGAATGTCTTTTGTACAGTCAATCATCGTCAAGCTAAAAGCTCTGGCTTCATCTTCTATGAACCGAATTTTTAACTCAGGCCATTTCATACTACAAGAATTATTTGTTTATAAACTGATGATGTCTCTGCTTGTTTCACTATTGAACAGTTCAAAGAGATGGAAGCTGCAAGGAGGTTACGTTTGCCTAAAAGTAGTTGACTACTTTTGAAAGAACTTTCAAGTTTTTCGTTATCCTGGGCTTCTGCTTGGTCTTACTTTTCATTTGGTAAAACGTCTTCGGTAAGCCAAAATTGTTAACAGTCCTCTTACTCCTCGACGATTGTGGATTTCTATTAGCTTGTTGCTGTCGATTCCCTCTTTTCCAAGCTTCTCCTTCATAAAGTTGCTCACCGGCACCTTCTCAAGTGTACACATGCGAGATCTTACTTCAGTAGCTACCTTCATGTCACGCTCAAACATTACACTTGTTACGCTGTTCGCGACTAGCTTGTTCTCAAGAGATAAGCTGGACCTGAACAGAATCCGGGCAAGTGCTACAGAATCCTCAAGCGCGTCGTGTGCTCTGAATTGTTCCTTGAATAGGAATTCGTACAACCCTGAAACAGACTTGCTCGGGCAGGAGCTCAATGGGACATTCTTTCGTTTTATCTCTTGTGCAATAACTCAGAGAATCGACTAACATAACGTGAAGAGAAAAGAAGTTATCGAGTAATTCGTACCTCTTAAGAGCGTTGAAGAGGATTTGGAAATCAAAACTGTTGCCATTGTGGGCTACCAATACAACTTGACGACTGAGTTGTTCCCTTCTAATAAAATCACAAAATGCGATTAAACCTGCTCTTTGAGTGAGAGTTTCAAGAGTGTGACCATCCTTCACTAACACCTTCTGTCCGTCCCTGTACTGGATACTCAGTCCGTTTGCGCTTGAAGCAGAATCCGAAATATTCTTTTCATCCGAAAGAAGGTACTTGGAAAACTGACGATTCCCGCATTGTGTGTTACAATCAATCTGTATTATTTCCGAACAGCGCTCTAAACCTGTCGTTTCAGTATCAAACAAGACAAACACACTTTCTCCCTCCCCATCTGTAACAATAGTCAGATCTTCGTTTTTCTCAAGTCTAAATTCCTCACCTAGAGCATTGGCATAACTGTGAAACTCTTTTTCTGTTACGGTGGCCTTCAGATCATTGAGTGATCGTTCGTGATGGCCGCGCTATCTTCTGTTGTTTGGATAAGCCCGATCCCACTTTCATACGTTACACCAGTAGTATGGTAATTGAGGGTATGAGGCCACCCGTCTGAATTTATGATTAATTTCCGTCAAATTTATAAAAAATTTTTAACCAATTTTTCCAATTTTCAGAAAAATTTTTCAAGCCACCCGTCAAATTTCTACAAAATTTTCCACCAATTTTCAGAAAAATCTTTCAGACCATCAGTCAAATTTCCTGTCAAATTTCCTGTCAAATTTTTTCAGTCAAACAAAAATTTACCACCAGTTTTTTTTAAATTTGACTGAAAAAACCCCCAGTCAAATTTTTACCGTTTTATATCCAAAAGATTTCACTATTTTCGAAACCATATGCATAACTTGTCACGCCATTTTCATGAATATATCTTTTATCGTCAAAGCAGCTGAGCGATATTTTATCCACCACGTAGCTCCCAATTTGATGTTTTTCACTTTTAATTAGTCTCATCGTATGGCACATCTGTTTTTTATTGAAAAGTACGTCCTTGTACTTATCATGTCCTAATTGTTGTTTTATCACATTCTTTTTTATCCCCTTTGCTGTGCGACTACTTTGTTCATTGTCTTTTATGTAAGAATACATTTTTGATCTCAAACCAACAAACTCTACGATTGGCATTCCTGCCGCTTCATCCTTGAATTTACCAATGACTTTCTTATTTGCATTATTATAAAATGGGCTATTCTTTGGATAATCACTGTTATCAAATAGATGTTTGTCTTTCCAAAAATCTTGGTAAACATCATCTGCTTCAATTTCATAGGTTAGACTATCAGTATCTGTGAACAGCAACCGAGCTTTGTCACCATACTTACTTTTGATGTAATTGTAATGAAAATCATACATCAATGTTTTTGACAAATCTAAGATGCACATTCCAACATATGCGGGTCTGTTTAATGTTAAAGTTGTTTTGGTTTTATGAATGGCAACTAAATCCTCATTAAATATTTTACAGCTTATAAAACTCGGTTTACTAGCCCACCTTAACAGATCTTCTTCATCGGTTACAAGTTTGATGTCCTGTCGCTTTCTCAGATTTTCCATTGTTTTTCCGAACACCGAATTATTCATCAACTTGAAAAAATCCTTTTCAAAAGAGTTTTTTGCCCCTGCTCTCTTTTTTGTGTTGAAATCAATGTAAGTTTTCAACCATGGACTCTGATCAAATTCAAGAGCTCTGTGAATTTTCGTTAATTTCAACCCCAATGACAAATATAGTTGCAAGTTGCGGTAATGCAAAACATATCTCTCTTTATTGAACAATGTTGGCACCAACTTTTCAACCAGTCCAATTTTTACTCCAAATTTTTCAGCAATTTTTTTGCAAAAAGGTGACAACATATTTTCAGTCACTTTAATTTTTTCAGCGGCCAGCGGATAATCGTTGTGGAGATCATGCAACTCCTTAGGATATTCCAAATCAACCTCCAATATCAATCCTTTTTCAAACTCATCATCGAACTTGGATAAATTCACCTCTTTTTCAGATAACCATTTAAACCCACCTGTTGGAAGATATTGACTCATTGCCCAACCATATAAATTGTTTGCATCCAAATACATAATGTACTTTGACGACGCTTTTTCATCATATTCTTTCATGTATTTGTTGTTTGCTTTGCCATAACGATTGGCAATATAACTAATTCCACCACGCATACCTTTTTCAATGAATTGAAACATATCAACATCACTCATCAACTCCAATTCAGTATTCGTCATTTTCAACATTGCATCCCAACTTAAACCAGGTGTTGTGAAATAATGAGCGGGATCCAATTCATAGTATTGTTGGCATGCTTTGCGAAAATTTTCAAAAACATCGGCCAACAACAAAATATCAGATTTGAGATACAGATCATGATACTCTCCCATTGATGATAGACCAAATTTTTTCCAAACATTTTGCGCGTGTTGATACTCTTCATCTGTGATATGTTCATTATTCATCAAACTGAAAAAATCTTCCTTATTCGGTAACCTGTTATCTTCAAACTTTTTGAAACTATCCATATAGTCATAAGGATAAACTCCTTTCTTTTTCATCAAACTCAATTGTTCGTCTTGAAATTCTTCACCTATATATTTGAAAGCTTCATTGGGAAGATTATTCACCAAATTACTCAATGAAGAGCTCATGAATTGAAAGCTGTCGATGAACACAAGATTGTAACCCAACATGAAGGCTAAGTATTTTTCAATGTTATGTGGAATGACATTTATATTCACGTCAGAATATTTGTTTTTTCGTTCATCGAAATATATATGATTTTTAGCAATATTACCAATCTCTTGCATTATAAAGTGACTGTCATATCCCTTGAGATTGTGAAACACCACAGGTATTTTATCAGTTAATTTAAAATTTAGATTACAAATTGTATGTGCTGCGCCTCTGTATTTACCAGTGACATGACAGTGATCCCTTACTTTGACATTTTTTATTTGTACCTTTTTAATATTTTTTCCTCCAAC
This sequence comes from Siderastrea radians, assembly GCA_964017195.1. Lineage (NCBI taxonomy): Eukaryota > Metazoa > Cnidaria > Anthozoa > Scleractinia > Rhizangiidae > Siderastrea > Siderastrea radians. The sequence goes on along the minus strand of OZ024897.1, from coordinate 37,513,437 downwards.
ATTTTTTACTCCATCCTCATCCATACCAAAAGGTTTCTTGCAGATGTGGCATTCTTTCATATTTTGAAAACTTTCCTCATCCTTTTCTGTCATTTTGAGAGGTTTTGTAAAGTGGGTTTTTACAACCTCTTGGCAGTATTCAACTTCAGCCAACATGTCTTTCATAAACTTCTGAATGGTCATTTCCCCTCTGTAAATTTTAGCTGGTTTTGAAAATTCATCGTCATAACAGCAAACAACTTTATAACCATATCCACAAGCTGTATGTTTTTGATATTGCTCGGTTTGAGATTTTTTTTGTGAAACTTTTTCGGTGATGGCTTCAAAATCAGCATAAATCACGAAAGGGGCCGGCAACTGTTTGCGATAATTTGTGAATGAAATTTTTGTTTCAGGTTCTGGCATTTTAATGGCTTGTTCCCCGTTAATTTCAACACAATCGACTTTATGATTATCCAATACCCTTTCAGAGCTGAAACATTGAAGACAGTACATACAGAAATGCTTTCTTCCCTTGTGCTTTGTTTGATTGTACATGAATTTATTAAAGTCCTTTAATAAACAATAATGCCCCACCTCTCCTTCGGTTATTAAGAGTAGATTCAAACAAGAGTTAAACTTTTCTTTTGAAACGTAAATCGGATGCTTTTGCTTTTCCTCGTAACCGAAGACATTGATACGAATATTATTTTGTTTCTCTATTTTGTTGTATTGTTTTACAGAAACTGGGAACTCAATCCCTGAGTAATCCAATTTTTCTACATATTTTTTGTCACACTCTTTTATTCTCTCTGGATGTTTATTCTGCGGCCAGAGGGAGCGAATATGACACCAACGAAAACATTCATTATCATTATTTTTCATGTTTATTATCCCTTTGGATGAGTGCTGCAACTCTTTGGGTAATGGAATATATGAATTACCTCTGAGTGGTTTGTACTTTATAACATTGATGAAATGACCATCGACCGATTTGATAGTCCATCCTGATCCTTTTGAAATCCATTTCTGAATTTTATTGAGAATCTGTTGTTGTGTTATTTGCAACAATTCTACAATCTCTATGTCGTTTGTTACTGTTTGTTTTTCTGCATTCAAATAAGCTGACTCTTCAATCAACTCATCTCCATTCTGTTTTTCAAACATAATCTTCAACGTTTCATTGAATTTCAATCCTTTCATTTCATTCAGAACCTTTAATAAATTGTTCTTAATCAACAAACGGGTGTTCTGAAGTTGAATTAATGGGTCTTGTCTGTTTGTGAGACCAATTTCATATGATCTTGTGTACCCTCGCAGGGCTTTTTCTTTCTGTGTGAAAGTTGGTTCAGTCACTTTATTAATATTTTCCAACCACTTTCTCCATTTAATATTTTTTTTATTTTGTACTTCAATCACTTTATCTGCATTTTTCAACCACTCTTCCCAATCAATGACGTTTTTAGTCGTTTTTTGAATCACATTTGGTAGCTTATTGAGTGTTGTTGTGACAACTGTTGGTTTTAGGATGGGGACGTTAATCTCAGGTACTTCACCAAATAAGCTAGGGGGTTGTCTTGGAACTGATTTGATATCATCAGGCTTCCTTTTCTTTTGATCTAGAAGCAATTTGATAAACTGATTTGATTTGCTACGTTTCTTCAAACTAGCTTTGTTCATTCTTCTCATTTCTTATTTATTGAATAACAATATTTTTTAAATTATTTTTCATTTCAAAGTTCCATGAAATGAAAAAAAATTTACGCTGAAGTTACTATTACCTTATTTCCATCCTTATCCATAAACTCTTTCCCACAATTTAAAAAATAATGAATTGAACCAGGTCTTTTACCCAATAATTTTGAGCAATAATAAATGCTTTTATATTTTACACGAACTTGTGTGTCAATATTAATAACAAACACCTCCTTCCCTGTTTGTCTGTATAAAACTTCTTCATCAAGATTCAAAGCTTTAACCAACTCTTTTTTTGATAACTTATTTGCGTATTTAATATTATTTTTTACAGCCATTCTTCGAATTTCTTGATAGGTCATGAATGTCATATTTTTATTGTAATACAATATTTTTTTAAATTTTTTAAATTCATTTTTACATCAAATCGCTAATATCTACCCATGAATTAAATTTTTCTGGATAACCGCTCCACTTTACCAAAGCTTTACCTTTTCGAGCGTCTCGTCGAATTACTTTCTCAATACGGTAAACGTTTTGAACAGCCTTTTGCATCTCCTGTTCATAAAAAGAACCTGATATCTCCTCACCACTTAGATCTTTGAGTCTATAAGTAATCGGATTGGTGTATTGTATCTTGTCAACTGTAAAAACTTCTTCTGTCCAATTGGCTGTGTATCCTTTGTCAAAAACAAGACGTTTGTACTTAGATATTCTAACCTTATCACCAACTTTGAACTTTGACTTTGTTGAAATTGGCTTCATATCACCGAAAAGGTTAAAGTAGACAGTTCCTTCATTTTTCTTTTTACTTGCTTCTGTCGGCGTCATTTTTATCTTTGAATGTCTGGTATTGTTATACTGTTTCACTAATTTGGGTAACATTTCAAGATACTGTGTATTCCCCTGAACACTAAACTGCTTCCACATATTAGTTTTAATTGTACGGTTCCATCTTTCACAAACTGACGACTTTTCCTCATTCTCAGTTGAGTACAAGGTTATTTCATTCTTATCAAGTAGTTCCTTAACATGTTTGTTGTAATACTCTTTCCCTTTATCAGTCCAAAGATAATCCGGTTTACGCCCCTCTTTGAATATTGTTTTGAATGCTTGAGCAACAGTTTCACCCTTTTTATCCTTCAATGGGACAATCCAACCATATTTACTAAACACATCTAGTACCATGAGAAGATACCTATAACCCTTATTCCATCGACTGAATTTTTGCATCTCAACGATATCTGAACACCATATCCCGTCAATATGGTTTACAATTACCCGCCGCCGGGTGAAGTTACGCTTTATCGGTTTATGAAGTTCATTAGCTAATTTTTCTTGCCAGTTTAAACCAAGACCAAGTTTTTCCTTTATGTTAATAATATTTCGCGCCATCGAATGACCCCATTGTCTCTCATTATAAGGAACAGAATCCAACGCTTTGACCATTTTCCTGTCGGCTTTATTCTTACATTTTTTATCATCTTTACAAACTGAATAATCGACGTCATGTTGCATGGCTATAGCATCGGTATTACCAGTTGGTTTGTCATATATCTTGAGTATCTCTCCTGTATTTGGATCCCATTCGACCTGATTTTCAAGATCGTTGTAGGGGCCTGTGTATTTATGCCCTGGAAGAGTCCAACCCCCTTTGGGTTTCGGAAGCCATCCAATAGCTTTATGAATGTCAATTCCAGCTCCGTCAAGTTCTTTTCTATCGGTTTTATATTTTTTATTGGGTCGTATTTTTGTTGATAGTTGGTCAAGCATTTCCGACCCTGTTTTTTGAATAAAAGGAGCAGCTTTTTCCAATGCATAATCAAGAGCCTTTTTCTGAAGTTTTGGATTCCTCAAGGCTTCCGATCCATAATATCGTCCCATTTCAACTGCTTTTTTACCAAGCCATGGTATTCCATGTTGAATTAACATATCCGTTCCTGTGGATGCCATCGTATCCAAAATGCCCGCCCCTTCAGACGGGCTAATTAGTTTTCCGTTTGTTTCACAAATCTAGTTTTAGTTATTCCACATTCAGCACATTTGCAAAAATAAAACTTGACTTTACCGTTTTTTGTATATTTATATCCAGAGGGTTCAACACACTCAGTTTCTTTTCTTTGTTTCACACAATATGTTTTCATTTACCATGTAGCAAGATTTTTAAAATATCTTTCAATAAATTTTTCATTTTTCATGGTATCTTTAACATCAAAAACTTTCCAAAGGTTGTAATATGTATTACCCTTATTCATTTCATTCAAAAAGTATAAACAAAAATATCCACAAGTGGTTGTACCCAAATGTTGTAACTGATCACTTTGATGAATTAAAGTGAGATTCTTTTTCCGTGCATGATTCACTATTTCTTGAAAAGGAGGTAATCCAAAACTATCGAAATAATTAATCACTCTATCCTTTACAAATGTTGAAACCCAATGGCTTCCACTCATGTATGACGGCTCAAGATTGTAAATGAAAAACGCCATTTTATGATTATGTGGAACAGTTTGGTCTCTTGACAGCACGCCGCCCTTGTCTATTGGTATTCCAAGATGCTGACACCATTTCATCAAATCAAAGTTGCTCAAGGCAGTATTTTTGTCGAATTTCAAAGTATGGTTCCCAACAGTGGGATTCCGTTGAATGGGCTGTTTTTCCCTAAAAGCAACCCTTTTCCAGATTTTTTTTTTTTACTCCCGCCGCCTCCTTGTTCCCATGTTCCAAAAAATGGGGGCGGTGGTTGGTACACACCAAGTCGAGGCGCCGATCCCCCCTCCAGTTTGGGCGCTTTTCCAATTCTTGGAACGCCCGAACCTGTCATCTTTTTGAAAGCTTCAAGAGCGAGTGGAACACCAATTGATGCAAGAAGTGTACCAAGAAAACCACCACTTTGTTTTTGTGTTGGTTTTATATGAACACCCGAACCAGTTTGCAAAGCATTGAGAATATCCTTTTTCTGTTTATTACTCAATAGATGTTTATTTGCGATGAGTTGATCTATTTTAGAATTTGGAATGAGAAAACCACCTATCTGTGAACCTTTTCCAGATATCTTTTTAACAATTTGAGATGCTCCTTCGGAAGCGGCTCCCGCAAGAGCTGATAACCCCACTGTTTTTGCTAAAGTAGGTCCAAAAGTTCGAGCAAGTGATAATATTGAAGTTAAAAGTGAACCCCCCACTTGTTTTCGAATGTTGGTTTTAGCCAGTTTTATTTCCATTCCTTTTCTATCAGTACGATTTTTTTCCAACCTTTTCACAATATTTGAAGGAACGAGAAGAGTATCATTTCCGATGAGGGCATCATATTTTAACCTAAGTTTAATTGTTTCACGTTCGTGATAAGCTTTACTAAGTTTCTTTTTCTGAAAATCAGTGAGTGATACATTAATTTCATATAATTGTGTAGTCATTTTATTTTATTAAACGAAATAAAATAAAATAAATTCATGAATTTTTCATCAGTTTCAATATATTTTCCATAACGGCTAGCCCTGTTGAGTAAGTCAATAAAGAATAATCTAAATCAATAACAATTCCTTTTTTATCTTCACGAGCTTGTTCCAAATTTTCAAAAACCGTTGGAGGAGTGAACAACTGAAATTTTCCATCTCCTAAGGGAATAATGAAATAACCATTATTATACATTTCATGAAAAATTTTTTCGTCAAGAACATATCCTACTTCACCTGTTTTAACCATTTTGTGAGGAACAAGAAGGGTATCATTTCCAGAAAGGGCATCACTTTTCAAAATCAGTTGGGTGGATTCATGGTTGATGAAAGCATTAAAGATATTTTCTTTATCATCTTGTGAGAGTTTTACTTTTATTTCACGCAGTTTTGTTTCCATTTATTTTATAACACTAATTTTTTTATATTATTTTTGACAAAATCTTTTGTTAAATCATTTACCAATGAATAATCTAAATTAAATTCTATTCCTTTATTTTCCAAATCTTCATCTATCGCTGGAACAAAAAAAAGACCATAATATTCCCACATTTTATCATTTGTTGGTTCATCTCTGTAACTTTTAAATTTTTTCCAAAATTTTTGACCAATTTCATCTTCCGGTATTCCATATTTCAACATTTCATCTCCGCAACTTTTAAATTCTTCCCACATTTCTTTTTCAGTTTGTTCATCAACAACAGCATCAATTCCATCTTCATTATCCATATATTCGAAAAAACGTGTAGGAACGAAAAGAGTATCAGGTCCTCTAATATTGTCTTTTGTTAATCTCAGTCTGATTTTTGCACTGTTGATGAAAGCATTAAGAATTTTTTGTTTTTGATCATCTGAAAGTGTGACATTTATTTTATATAGTTCTGATTGCATTTATTTTATTAAACGAAATAAAATAAATTTACGAATTTTTTGAATTAGACCATCATAAGTTCATTTCCAACCTTGTTGACAATAACCTCATTTTCGTAAAATACAATAGCATGAGCTCTCACATTAGCTGTTGGTGCTGCATTCAATCTGTAGTTCAAAATCAGTTGTTTTGGATCTCGAGTAACAGCCTCTTTTTGGTAGGTCAGATCAAAATAGACAAGACCGTAAAGAGATGTAAAATTATGTATATTCAACTGCGTTCCTGTATTCATATCATTCTTTCGAAAAGCAAAAGAAATTAGATCGTTAAAGATTCTCACTTTTGAATCTGTATCGTACTCTAATTCAGGATAAAAAGTACTGTTTCCATACTCCAAACGACACGATGCAAGAGAGCTATTGGTATCGGCTGCATTCAGCTTGAAAGTATCAAAAATGTAAGGAGTTCTCTGAGATTCCTCATTGTTTGGACCATTAGTTCTCTGTAGATAAATGAATACATGTTTAACATTGTCAATGGCTGGGCTAATTTGAAACATGTTTTGAACTGCTCTTGTATTTGCACTCTGAATATACATATCTTTCATGTACGTCCATTTGGTTGGTTTGAGAAAATCTTTCACAAATTCACCGTATGCACTATCTTTAGGAGTTAATCTTGGAAGCCAAAGATAAAGTCGAGTGACAACCACTCGCCCAGGATCAGCAGCGGCTGCTTTGTGAATCAATTCATCATCATTATTCAAGTCCAGTTCGAATGTGAGCTGCATGGGAGGAAGCATCTTGTCTTCCAATTCCTCAAAGAAACTGTATCTGTTCAACGGAATGATTTCATTTATGCTTTTGGCTCCGCCACCACCATTGTTTTGGTTTGCTTGAGTTAAAATTCGCCTTGCTTCGAAACCCAAATTCGTATTTGCTGTTGAATCCTCTGTGTCAAGATACCAAAAACTATTTTTAGCGACTGACCTGCTGAAATCATCACTATACTCCAACAAATTTTTAGCATTTACAATTCTATGAATGTTATCACTATCATAGACTATTTTACCAGCAGATTTGATAACCATGTGTTTAATGAGAGAATGTGACCCGTTAATCATCGAAATTCGGTCAGCAGCTGCAAAACCAGATCCATCGGCTTTCTTTTGGAGCTCTTTAGTTACTTCAAAATATCCGTTGAAATAATCAAAAAAAGTGGATCTGTCGGTTATTGTGAATTTATATCCTGTTTTTTTCTGAGTATTGTTGTTTCCAGGTTGTTCAATGATATTGTCAGGGGAGAACCTAACCATTTCGTATCTCTGCAGTTTATCACTTGTTCTGAAAGTCATCTTTTATTTATCTATTAAAACTTTTTTTTATTTTTTTTGTTTTTATACCGCTTCCAGAAATCAATCTATTCAATATTATGTTGTAATCTTCTTCTTTTTGTTTGTTTGTTGCTTTTGGAATTTGTTTTCCTGAAGACTGAAGGTCTTTCATGAAAAGATGACCTGATTTTTCAGCAACTTTCTCAACAACTTTTTTACCAAGTTTATCACCAGCACTTTCTATTCCCGATTTTAAAGCTTTTTTAGCAATAGGTTTTAAAACTTTATCCACAATCATTTTCATTGGTTTGAAAATATTATCGACAATTAAACCTGATCCTTTATGTTTATAAACAAATTTTCCAAAACTCGGATGATAAATTCGTCTGTATTCGTTCAACTTCATTTATAATTATCTTTTATTTTTTTTTCTCTCAAAATCAGAGAAAATGATGTATCTGCGTCGTTTAAATCAATAATTCGTCTTTTTCCATCGGTAATGTATATCCGTAGGGTGTTTATGATATACTTATTGACTGGATAATATTGAACTCTCAAAGGCTCTTTAGTAAAAGCATAGGATGGTTGCAAATCATTTGTGCCAAACGTGTAGATAATATCTGTCTCATCCCCATCAACAAGACTCTCTGAAATAAGATCGCAATGTATATTCAAAATCTCTGTATCTTGACTGAGATTTGGTGTATAGTCACCAACATTTTTAGAACTGGTTAAAATTTGTTTGTTGAAACCGATTAGATCTCCAAAATTCGATGCTGTAAGGTCTAGTTGATAGCTTGTAGCGAGATTTATTGTCGTTTTGAAAGTTGTGTTGTTGAATACCAAGGTTATTGGATATGAAATTTTGTTTGAATTCTTTGTTTTTGTGTTTTCCTTGATGTAATCATTGAAGCTAACATAATTCCATGTACCCGGCGGGAAGATTATATCTTTCCAAGTTTTCCCACCATCAGAAGAGTATTTTATTTTTTGGTTGTCCAGCTCTGATGTGATATTGAACCATGTAAAAGACATTGATATGATTCGACCTAAACCGAGTTCATATTGTCTGTTTGGATCAAGTAATATTGGTTGGGTATATCTAATTGTAAAATCACTGGGTTTATTTTTTGTTTGTTTCTTGATGTTATGAGAAGATAATACCAATGGTAGTTTCATTATTTATTTATTCACATGAAAAAAATTTTTATATATTTGGTTGTAATGATGTTTGTTGATTATATAATTTTTCAATAAAATATCGAGAATAGCAACACCGGTGTTTCTAAGCTCTATGCTATTATTACCAGCACCAATTGATCCAACAATTAACTCTAACTTTTTAACAGCTTCTTTAGGATTAATGAAAACAGCGCTTACATTTCCACCTCGCTTTGTTGCCTTTCTTTTGAGGCCAGAGCCTTTAATACTCTTCAACTTATTTTGGTTATAGTTGATATAATCGTTGAGAACTTTTCGAGCGTCGTCGATGACCTTTCTTCTGAATTGCGCTTCGGATTGACTTATCAAACCTTTGTTCAACTGCTTTGTAATGTGTGTTTTATAACCTGGAAGTTGCTGTCTTTTCTTGACTGCATATTCGATTTTCTTTACCAAGAAAGAATGTCTTGTTTTTTCTGTCATATCTTCTCTTTCAAGTTGCGCTTCAATGTCATCATAGTTGGCCAATCCAAGTTCATCTAAAGTCTCATTTATTCTGTCTTCTTCAAAAATCTCATAATCTGGAACTTCATATTCTGGTGGGTCTTCAAGTTGCGTATACTCAGGATTGACATATATTTTCTTTTTTCCTGTTTCCAAATCTTTGAGAACCTCTTCATAAGAGGGTGGTTTTGGAACAAGCTGTTTTGCAGTTTGTGGTTGAACCCCTTCATCAAACAAATCTTCAAGATTGTAATCTGGTATTCCTTCATCTTCAATATTGATACCATAATCTGGAACATATGCTTTTTTCCTTTGCAACCGTCTTTTAATAGGTTGAGGTTGTGTCAACTCTTTCAAACCGGATGTTATTGGTTTGAAAAGCTTTTCTGCTTCAACGTCACTCATTGTATCGGTTATTTTCTTTTGTTTTAGCGTTTCCCTAATAGTATTGACATCTTGACCAATTTTTGATCTTTTTTCAGCCATTTCTTTCCACTTGAGGAGACTCATTTTATTTAATCGAAACAAAAAAAAATATTATTTTTTGAATATAAAAAAGCTCGCATAGCATGTCGCATAGCATGTCGCATAGTGTGTCGCATAAAATTATAAAGAAAAAAAATTTTATAAAGAAATAATAAATGGAAATACCAAACTATGATGTAAAAGGTGATGAAGACAGTAATTTCACTCAATTATATCCTTATATGCCCGACAGATGCTTCAGAATGTTAATTTGCGCCCCGAGTGGAAGTGGTAAAACCAATCTTTTGCTCCACATGATAAGCAAACCCTTGTTATTTTTTGACAAAATCTATCTATATGCCAAAAACTTACAGCAAAACAAGTATCAATATTTGATGAAAAAATTCGAACCTCTTTCGAAAAAATATGGTTATAATATCATTGAAGCTAGCAACGGTGAGATAATTCCTTTACCTGAGATTGATGATGGAAACCAAAAGTTAATCATTTTCGATGATTACCTGAACACTGGAACCAAAAATAACCAAGAAATACGAAACTATTTTACAAACTCCCGAAATAAAAATTGCAGCTGTATCTATCTGTCTCAGTCTTTTTACAATACAGACAAAACCATCCGATTAAACTGTTCGCATCACTGCATTTTCGATTTTCCAAGCAAGAATGAACAGAGAAGAATATGTCAAGAATTGAATGTTAAGAAAGACGACTACCTATCAGCAACAAATGAGCCATATACTTTTTTATATGTTGATAAGCCACGAAAATTCAATGCAAAAAATTTTACTGAAATAATCTGAATAGTTAATAAATGAGTTTTTACAATGGAGTATTGAATTTTAATCATTTTATAAATTCTAGGGGCCTCAGAGGTTTGCCTGGTATTGGGTTCAAATTAGATTCTAATAATGACTATGATATGCAAAACAAAAAATTAGTGAATGTAAAGCAAGGAACCAATAATAATGATGTGGTTACAAAAAGCCAGTTAGATGGTGAAATAGCTAAGATTCCAAGTTCGGATACATCTCTGTTTGTGAAAAATACAGGAGCAACTATGAACGGAGACCTAATTTTACAACCACAGCCGTACCCAATTCATGGAAACACGAATAAAGCCATCTCTTATAATACAGCCCGGAATATATTCTTGAGTAAAAAAGAAGGCGGTTCTATGCTACAACCTTTAGACATGAACAACCATTTCATAACAAATATCAAAGACCCAGTTAATTCAGACCATGGAGTAAATAAAAAATATGTTGATAATCAGCTTGCGAAAAAATTAGATAAAGGAGCCAAAATTGATATGAAAAATAATGCGATTACCAATGTTAAATTTCCAGTAAACCAAAAAGACGTTGCTACTGTAGAATATATCACTAACTCACAAAAAAATTATCTCAAACTTGATGGTACAACAAGTATGTCGGGAGACTTGAATTTAAATAACAATAAAATTGTTAACTTACAGACCGATTCAAAAAATTCGAAATCGGCGGTCAATGTTGAGTTAATGGAAAATGAAATAACAGGTTTGAGAAATCTTGTCACTCAAAAAATTCATGAATCTCAGATTATTAATTCGGGGCAAAAAAAAGACGCCTTCAGATACTTGATGGAAAACGACGATGAATCTTCAAGTGAATCAAATATTCAGGTTTTGGGTATTGTTGATTTTTCCAAATCTCCACATCAAATCAATAAAAAAGCTTACCAACTTAAACTCCTGTTTCAAAAAAGCTCACCCAACCAGTACCAGTCACGCCTTGGTTTTAACCTTTATAAACTTCCTGTTGGATACTATACTTTCATAGTTGAATGGTTTCCGCCGGAAATGAATGAGTTGAGTGTGACAGTGCAAGGCACTACGATTTCAATTTCTAATTATGCAACGAAGACATTCGAAAACTATACTAAAACAGTTGTTAATTTTCACCGATGGGGTAGCTCACCTCCGCAATTTATTTATATCAATCTAAACGGTACAGTTACTTTTCCATCACTTTTAACAATTGGGCATCTTATTGTTTATGGTGTGAAAGAAACGATTTCAAACGTTGACCCAAGTGTCTATGACACCGCTTTTGCTATTGAGAATGGTAAGATGGTGATGGAAACAGATTTGTCTTTAAACGGTCATCATTTGAGTGGTTCAATTCATTACATAAACGGGTATTTAAATACGAAAAATGGATACGCATTTTTATTAAATGGTTTGGATAAAATACTCTTTTTAAATGATGTTCAAATAATGAATATAACAGTTTTCTATCTCAAACGCAAAAATAAATATCCACTTGTTAATTTGAAAATTAAAAAACACACTCTAAATTCAAATGATTCAATACAATTGTTCTCTTCAAATAATTCAACCCAATTACAAAAAATAAATATCAATTTAGATGTGTCGCTTAGTTATATAATTGTGGAAATGAATACTTTACTTCCATCAGGAGAAGAATTCTTATTATTAATGGAATACTCAAAAGTTTAATATAATATATATGTAAATGGGTAGACGTGAAAGCATATTCAATTGGAACCATGTTTCTGAAAAATTAACGGAAAAACAAATATCTGAGTTGAAAGCATTATACAAATTTTATCATAAGAAATACTGGCTTGCAAAAATGGCCTTTAAATACTTCAAAAAGGCAGAACTTGTTTGTAATATTGGATCCACTTTGTTGGTAGTTACGGGAACAGTAGTTGGCGGTGTAACGCTAAACCCTATTGTTCTCGGAACAATATCTGGTTCTGGTCTATTGCTTAAAACATATTCAGAAATCAAAAATTTTAAAAGGAAGATTGAGATGTGTAAATTTGCATACACTTCATATGAAAAGGTTTTAAATGATTTACGGTCCTTTATGAGAGGAGTGAAGTATGATGAAAAAGGATTCCTTGATTATGTTAAAGTTATAGATGACATAATCATTGATATGTGTCCATTAACTGACAAATTTGAAAAGAAATACAACAAGGTATTCATCCAAGAATAGATCTCATTTTTCCGTTCACTGCAAACTTCAAAACCAAAAAACTGTCTAACGCGTTAGACGGACAATTGAAAACTTCAAATACAAGTTCATTTAATATTGCGTGACAATTTGATGACTCATTTCCTCGGGAAAGTCCCTGCGGTTTTCAAGACAAAAGAACTGTCTAACGCGTTAGACGGATAATTGAAATGGCTTAATGACTTGAATATATAAGTTTCATTATAGGCAAAATAATGAAACTCATGTAATTTTACGTAACTTTTCTAAATATTTTTCCCAATTGTTGGCCATGCATTTTTTATCAACAAAAATACATGATGCGGAACTTAAATTTATATTCCATAAGTTTTGCGTTATTATTACTTGGTTTTTCGAAAAATTAATCCCATTAATTTTGTTTATACGACCATTACTGTAATCAATATCTTTAGCCGTGATTACCTTGAATACCATTGCAATTAAAATGGTAGACAAAAGATGGCGTGCCTGTTTTATTGACAGAGAGTAATTGGTTCTCATTTTGGATACATAAAGTTCAATAAAGGTCTCTTTTGTTTTTTTCTTGATATCATTCAAATTTTCAATATCATTTATCTTTCCTACTTTGTCTTGATGGGAAAAAACACCCAAACGATTTCTTAACAATGAATAAACTTCTTTATATAAAGTTTCACTATCTTTTTCTTCTATTCCGTAAATGAACTCTTTTTGATTAAGACTACAACATAAAAAATCTTGGGAAATATAAGTTCCAAGGGGTGGTATTCCAAATGCAAGATTAAAAAAAATATCTCCCCAAAAAACATTATCAGCATATTGACAACAGTCTAGGAAAAATGGGTAAACAAGGTTATACATTTTTCATTATTTCTTATTTCTTTTAAATATCGCTCAGCTGCTTTGACGATAAAAGATATATTCATGAAAATGGCGTGACAAGTTATGCATATGGTTTCGAAAATAGTGAAATCTTTTGGATATAAAACGGTAAAAATTTGACTGGGGGTTTTTTCAGTCAAATTTAAAAAAAACTGGTGGTAAATTTTTGTTTGACTGAAAAAATTTGACAGGAAATTTGACAGGAAATTTGACTGATGGTCTGAAAGATTTTTCTGAAAATTGGTGGAAAATTTTGTAGAAATTTGACGGGTGGCTTGAAAAATTTTTCTGAAAATTGGAAAAATTGGTTAAAAATTTTTTATAAATTTGACGGAAATTAATCATAAATTCAGACGGGTGGCCTCATACCCTCAATTACCATACTACTTACACCCTCGTGTGACTCTCGCGCTATCTTCTGTTGTTTGGATAAGCCCGATCCCACTTTCATACGTTACACCCTCGTGTGAATCTAACACTCTTGTTTTCTGCGTTCTGTTCTTTCTCAATTGTCGGCGTGCTTTCTTATATGTCTTGCTTGACTTTCTGTGGCTGTCTTTTTTTCTCTTGTTGTCCATACTATGGACGTACTTCGCAGTGGTACAACTAGCAGCTAAGCCCATTTCTTCAGTTGCTTGGATGATGTATTCATAGCCTTCATGAAACTGAGCTACACCGGCTGCGGCCCGAAAATCGCTGCTTTCAGACCCGCCATAATACCTTATTTTTGGCGCCTTTGATCCGACTATGCTGTTTACACACTCATTTCGCTGAGAGGAACCTACTGGGGCCATCTTCTGAGCAGCTTTTTCATTGAGAAACGGCTGAGTAGCGCGTCTTCAATACAAGCTCGCAGATCATCTCCCTTAAGATCTTTTCCTCCCGGCAGGTCATTGTGGCGGTAGTTCTCTGGATCACCACTATATTTGCACCACGAGTCCTTGCACTTACTGTGATCCCCGAATGCGTGCGGGACTATAACAGATAGACCTTCTAACAGAGAGGAAGATTGCCCTTTATTTTGCTTTATGCAATATGTGAAACACTTCTGGATGTAGCCAATAACTGCCGGGGTTAAACCATTCACCTTTTTGGCTGAATAAAGGCGTGAACCTAAGGTGTGACAGGCATGATTTATTTCCGACCACTTTTCGATGTCATAGTTGACTAGTGCCTTTAATCGACTTTCTGTGGTGGTGTCATCGTCTCCAACGTAGGTGGAGTAGGTTACCCGGTGTTGGACGGCCTCAATGAAGAGCTGAACAGCAACATTAGCTCCATACTCTTTGACGAACCTTCGTGATTGCGTCTGCAGTCGTGAGACCTTAGTTCCCGGTTTTCTCAACTTGCTTGTTGACATCCTCAACACATAGTGTTTCTAGTTGCAAAGCTGACAACTTTTCCAGCTTTCAAACCCACTGCTGATCCCATGCCAGAGGACGAATCTTGGGACCGACACCTCTTACGCCACCCCATAGCGTAGGAAACACCAATTTTTACTAGATCGTTAGTGTGTTGGCTTTCCACAATTGATCGTAACCTTTCCTCGTCCTCATAACGATGGCAACTTCTTTTAGCCACTTTCTCTATCGCACAATCGGCTTCTCTTTCTCTCGTCTTGTAAGAACTTACAGCTAGAGCAGGAAGGCCTAACGTCCCCAACAAACCTGCGAAGTGGGTGTGGCCAATTCCTGAATGAAGGGCTCCGATACCAGCTCGTGAATTTGTGTCATAGGTCGGTGGGCCACGTTTTCCGGTTCTGTGATATTTAGACGTCCGGATAACGTTCACGTTTTTACAATGAACACACAAAATATTCAGTACTGGACACATCCCCTCTACTCGGACATCCTTTGAAATGTTACTCATGTCTAGCGGACCCATATCACAGACTTTCACAGTGAGTGCATTTTTGCAAAGCATCATTTAAAACTGACAAGTTGATAACATAAGACTGGTTGACGTTGTTAACTTTTTTGTACAATGCACTTGACCGCAGCATCCTTTCCCCATGTGTTTGATCTTCTCCTCGCGACACATCCCTCTCGCTTTCGCGCTCTTCATTCCAGCGTTTACCTCGCATGGACCGGGCCTGCTCCTATCGTAAGGACCTTCGATTTCTGGATCTGGTCATAGTGACTGATGAGCGCGTGTCAAGCATGTTGCTTTCATCTTGGCATTTAGCATCTCCATTATGTACATTATCCTGAGAGTTTTCGCCTTGAACTTCAACCGCTGCATGGTCCTAAGTGCGAATATTTTTATCTTAATTATATTAATTAAGGAATATTAATGTTGCATGTTTCCAATTAGAAACGTAACTTCTAACGAATAAAACCTATTAAATTAAATTAGACAAATTACTTCGACTTCGTCTCCACACTCTTTGACCCTTTTTCCATAGACTGCGTTTTCTAAAAGAACAGCAGCCTTCCTTTTGCGCTGATTGCTTGGTTTGACCATATTCAAGTCAGAGCTAGATTCAATCAAACGCGTTACATATGCGTGACCAGAGCCTTTTGTTTATTGTCCTTGTACTAAGAACAAAATTTTCACGATCCCTTCGGTACCAGCGAAGCGTAGCAAGCAGGCATGGTAAACTTGTTGATTCCAAAGCACACAAATATGTAGAATATAGACAAAAGAGAAACTCCTGAGATAAACTGGCTGTCAACAAATGATGCGGCAATGAAAATTTGGAGACGAGTGCAAAAGTCTCCTATACTTTTATTTGTATTTCGTGTCCTTAAAATGATTCAGTGCGCGTGAAATTTACAGAGATGGTGCAATACATGCTAATCTTGAGATCACAAGATTTAACAAAAAATTCATCGACTAGTTTTTGAATAAACGCTTCCGTAACAAAGACGTTACTTCTCAAGGTAAAATGAGCATATTTAAGACATTACTTCTGATTACATCATTTGAAATCGAGGGAAGCAACCCGGATAGAACCTTCAGGAAAAGTAGCTGTATGCTAAAGCTACGACATATGGTAAAAAATTGTTTCAATCTGTCAGGAAAACACTGGTACCGATGAAACAATAGAAAATAACATAAATCTGTAATTTTTTAACTAGAAAATATTCAACCCGATTTTTTTGGAAAACGCTCTCATAGAATTTTTTCAGACTTTGCAGTCTTGAAGATCTACGCATAGGCTATAAGAGACAATGGATCGTTTTAAAAGTTTAGGTCTAGATGTGGAGAAAATTGCTGATGTACAAAAATCATGACGTCATCGTTCCGTTGCTATGGTAACACCGATGTCAATCAAACCTACTTTTTTGTTAAGTTCATTCAGTCTCTAGTAAATATGTAAAGCAGCTTGCACCACCGAGCTCAGGCAGTAAAGTATAAGCCGTTCAAAGTTGGGATGGTGTGCCTCGGAAAAATCCAGATCAGCCTCCTCAAACTGATTCAACTTTCAAGGCTCTGAAAAAGCCTAACGTTACGTCCACCCCTTACTCCGCTTCCTGCTTTACAGCGGCAAAACGCAAAAGGTAACGTCACTTCCGGTTCCCAGAGCCCTTGAAAGTTGTATCACTACAAACGTTTACGGGCGTGAAGGTCGTCTAAAAATAAGGAAACAATCGCCCCGACAAACCAATTTCACGCCGATAACCGTGTTTGACAGTTAAAGTGCTACTATGATCAAAAAATCACTTTTATTTTTTCTTCGGATTTCGAAACTATGTTTGTTAAACACTCCCCAAGCGAAATTATAAGCGTTAATTTTGAGAAGAAGACCGTTAATTTAAACTGCAATTTTCCGTTTTAATGGTCCGCCATTATTACACCAGAAAGGATACAATGATGTCATACACTCAAGAGCTGTAAAATGTAGTGTGTGAACGCGGCTTACAAATTATGCAAAACACTAGTTTGAGAGTGTGAAAGCTCAAAACTCCCGTGCTGCATACTAAATAAGGCACTTTCACACACACTGCATTCTACATCTCGTGAGTGTATGACGTCATTGTATCCTTTCTGGTGTAATAATGGCGGACCATTAAAACGGAAAATTGCAGTTTAAATTAACGGTCTTCTTCTCAAAATTAAGGCTTATAATTTCGCTTGGGGAGTGTTTAATAAACATAGTTTCGAAATCCGAAGAAAAAATAAAAGTGATTTTTTGATCATAGTAGCACTTTAATTCTTTTGAGTGGATTCTCAACCTAAAAAGTTTTAGTTTTGGTTTGAAAGTGGGGAATAATAGGCAAAATAGGCCAATTGTGCCTCTTTTTCAAAGTGAGACCAAGTGCACAACCTTTCATGTGAAAATGAGTTTTATCTGCATGTGAATGAAACTCATTTTCATATGAAAGGCTGTGCGCCAATACTCGCTTTCAAAAAGTGGTACAAGACAACTCGAAAATGGCCTAAAGCTGGGAACTGCGCACACGTCCAGCGTTTTACCGCCGTGAACTATTGAAAAACGGTCGCAAAAATGGGAAGCAAAAGAGGTACTTGTCAACCGGTTCCTTTCGCGGGAAAACACGCAACCGGATCCTGACGGTCGTCAAGTCATGACTGGTTACACCAGAAGCTCGTCACGTGATGAGTCGGATTTACTTACCCGCGAGCCAGAATTGGTAAAACTAACAGCGTCTCCTCTTAACTACCGCTTACTGCAAAATATGCAAAACATGATCGCTAGGTTGTAACATTTTACCACATGTCGCATCAGTACTGACTTGTGGTTTTGTGGCGGTGTCTATGGGAAACGCCTAGCGGCTCTATGAAGGAATCCAAATTCCCTTTCTTCACTCTGTCCCCCCCTTCCTTTTTTATCCCTCCCCCCCCTCCACAACCCCATTAAAAGTCTGGATCTGATCCTGAAATAACTTCATTTGGATATAACAATCTGTAGGGATGGCGGGCCAGATACGCTTTTACCAAATGAGACATGACGTGATGATACTGTCTAAGGCTGCTATTGTTATATCATAATAAGAGTAGTAGTAGAGTAGAAAGTAGAGTCCTAGCTCTGGGCCCGGTTGTTCGAAAGCTGGTTAACGCTAACCTGGGCCGAATTGAAATTTTAGCAAGTTCCCTGTTTCTTTTATTTAAAAGAGCCTTTAATTACAGCAAAATGCAGGACAAATGTAGGACAAAAAAGATTTTACAGGAATCCGTATCGTTTAGCCATTTAAATGAATTCAAAATTGATGCTAATCCTGGGTTGGCTCAATTCTGCTTTGAACAACTGGGTACAGGCTTAAAAGAGGGATAAAAATTTCGACAGTAGCATTCGTTTCAATAAGTACGAGAAATTGCGAGGAGGGTTGTGGGGGTGGAGGGGGGGGGGGGTTCTTCCGTTGGTCATGAGTTCAAGCATACCAAATGTCATGGTATCGATGATGTTTGTATTCAGCGTCAAGGCAACTATTTATTTCGACAACAAATTTCTGCAATTTTACCGTATGTTTGGCGAATCGCAAAAATTAGTTGACGCAGCAATTTCCACTTGCAAAAATTGCCTTATTCCGTAGGCTGCGTCCATTTCCACTTTTTTCCTTCTGGTATGATACGGAAATTTACCTAAGTGTTCTTACATGTTGAGTTTACACAGTGTACAAATTAGCCGACGTAAAACATGGCGGAACAGCAGGTTACTTTTTGTGTTAAGAAACAATGTCATTATCGTTCAACAAATAAATTCCTTGTTTATCGTTCGTTCTTTAGTTTTTGGGAATTTTCATCTCAAAGCACTGTAACGAAATCTGTTGTCAGCGAAATGATTGCAACATCGCGAAATTAAAATACTCTCAAATGCACCATTTCCAAACTCCTAAAATTTTTAAACTGACTCAATGAATATTAGTTAGACTAATAGTTTCAGGAACCTGATAGTTGCCTTAATCCCACACTCGCCAAAGATTTTTTCCCGTGTTACAAAAGTTCTTACGCTTAACGTCCGTTGTGTCGCAAATTTTAACTTACACGGCAACTGACGGATCAGAACACGTGTCCGGTTTTTGACTGCATTCATACTCACTCCAATATTGGGTCTGAAAGAAACAAATAATTCTCATTTTAGCATTGCAGTTGAGAACATCGTCCCCAGGATTTTCTCGATATTCAAAAGGGTGGCAAGAGAATACTCTGGCAAATATTTGGAGGATTTTAAGATCCAGTGATCTCTTATCTGCTAGCGGAAGTTGTAAATGAGGGTATTTTTACTAAGAAAAGCTTTCGTGACAAGACGTGTCAATCATATTTACCCTTAACGCCCCAATAGTGAGCAGCATTTTATTTCTCCTTACAGTATTACTACTTGATCAAACATACAAGTCATGAGAATCAGGGAAATGATCACCAATGATAAAATGTTTAACCATAAGCCACGTGGAGAACGTGAAGTCATGTAAGTTGGCTAAGCAGGCTTTAACTTGGCAACCTTTTAACCCTTTGAGCCCAAATAGTGATCAGTATCAATTTTCTCCTCTTCATACCTATGCACTATAACACATACAGGTGATGAGAATTGAGGAAATGATCACCAGAACTGAATTTTCTTGATTTTTAAACAAGTTCTCCCAATTAGTACTCAATGAAATGTATGAAGACCAGTAAGGAGAATTTGTACAAAGATGCCGGGGGTTCAAGGGTTACGGAAGACAGGAAGAAGCTTTCTTACAAATCCTGACGGACAGTTTACCTACCTATTTCCTAGAATTGGTGTCCATGAGTATTTAGCATAACAGGCATTCCTTTTAAACTCTAACAAAAAAGTCTCTAAAACAAGGAATCATTTTTTACCAGAAATGTCATTTCAAGGAAAAATTTTATGATTTCACTATGCTCATAGTTTGCTAATCGCAACTGGAATTTAAAAACTGTCATAAAAACAGTAGTTGTCACATAAGCAGTGCGTTTGTTTTTAAAGTGGCTTCCTGAAAGAACGGAGAGTGAAATTCGAAACTAGTTAAATTTGCTTTCCGCTTCTCATAAAAAGGAAATGGAGTCCACTTCCCATTTTCTAAAAAAAAAAAAGAAAAGGTTGTCTGTGAGAGTGCATATATTTGTTAACTCCAAATAAATAGATAACAAAAAACAACAACTATGGCGTGACGTGGCAGGATTGAATGACGTCACGCAATTTCTAGGAAACCTGCACACAACCGATAAAGTACAACACACTGGAATCACTATTCAGAAAAGGAAACACCCAACTCCTGGAACTGATGCTTCTGCAATGAGAAGCTTATTTAATTTTCTCCTTCTACTGTCGATTTTTCATCACTCAGACGGTGCGTGGCAATCTACACTGTTCATATCGCCGAATGGAAGGGACACGCCATCTTGCGGAGAGCGAAATGAACCGTGTCGAACACTTGACCACGTTTATGATTTGTATCTGTCTTCCGTCTTTAACTCCACGCTGTTATCCCTCGGAGCAGGAAAGTACAATCTTCGGAAAAGTCTGACCTTTAAGAACGTGGAGGATTTCACCATACTTGGCGAGAACGATGACGTCGGACCGGAAACAGTAGAAATAACTTGCCAAACGGATGCTGGGTTTGCATTCTTCTTCAGTCAAAACGTTACTCTTCGTGGTCTCAAGCTTTTCAACTGTGGAGGTTGGCAAGATAACGCTGTTTTACTTCCAAACGCTACCGTTTTGAAGTTTAAGACAGCGATTAATTTTGACTATTGTCGAAATGTTAGGATACAAAACGTCGTTATTTCAGGATCGATTGGCCGTGCGGCGCATTTGTATGAGATCGGAGGTGTGTTGGAAGTTACAAACTGTCGTGTTGAAAACAATTCAGCGGACGAACATGACTCAACTGTCAAGATCACTGACATAAAAGGAGAAATACTGGAAATACAACAGAAAAGGATCACTTCTCTCGTTTCTGGAGGAGGTGTGTTCATGAGTTTAAATAGATATACCCGTTACCGTCCTAGTTTTATGAACGTCACGCCAGCTGAACACGAAAAATACATTCATGGTAACAGCTACGTTTTCGCCAACTGTAGCTT
The DNA here is from genome assembly GCA_964017195.1 of Siderastrea radians. Classification (NCBI taxonomy): domain Eukaryota; kingdom Metazoa; phylum Cnidaria; class Anthozoa; order Scleractinia; family Rhizangiidae; genus Siderastrea; species Siderastrea radians. The sequence goes on along the minus strand of OZ024897.1, from coordinate 37,492,078 downwards.
TCTCGGAAATGAACTCTCCAGTGGCGCGAAAGTTTCTTCGGATTATTTTCAAGAAACATTCAACCGTCCTTTTACTCGGGGAGGTGGGCTGGGGATTTTTTTCTTCGGTGATGCAAGCAATTCCACGCTCGCCGTTAAGAACTGTACATTCTCAGAAAACAAGGCCCCGTGGGGAGGGGGGTTGCAGGTTGAATTTGCAGATAACAGTAGCAGGAACTTTCTTCTGGTAGAGAACAGTTTGTTTGAACGCAACTGTGGATATTCAGCGGGTGGTGGGGCTCGGATGGGCAATATGCTGACAAGAGGTGTTTCTATTCCAATGAACGAAGTGCGTTTTGTGAAGACTGTATTCAGAAATAACTCGGGGAAATGGGGAGGGGGGGTTTCTCTCTATGGCACCTCAATTTTCTGCAAATGCAAACATGAATTCAGCTCCCAAAGCATATTCAATTTTCATTCGTGTCACTGGCTCGAGAACACTGCGACGGTCGGAGCAGCTATCGGTGCGTTCCTTTTCAATCAAAATGACGACTACATTGGGCCCGAAGTTCCATTCCATGTTGAGTTCAAGCAATGCGAAGTAAAAGATAACCACGTGGTCATACAAGAACCGAACGTTCGGATCGGCGAGGGCACGATCTATAACGCTGGAGCATCGATAATTTTTCGAGGAAAAACAGAGATCGCCGACAACACTCTTACAGCACTCGCGCTTGATGGTGGAACTGTAGAACTGTACGACGATGTTGAATTTGTTGACAACAGGGGATTTCGTGGCGGTGCCATGGCAATGTACGGACACTCCAAGATTCTGCTCATGAAAGCTTCTACAGTTTTGTTTAAGAACAACTCTTGTTTCGACAAAGGTGGAGCAATGTTCATTCAAGCACCCGGGTCGCCGCAAATTAGTTACAACGTAACTGGAAGGGATCCCGGAAGTTGTTTCTTCGCCTACGAAGATAGTCTGAGCAACTTCGACGATTGGGACACGCAAGTCATCTTCCGAGATAATCAAGCACCAGACGATTCGTCGGGACACTCTGTATTCGCAACGACACTCAAGAAATGTCGCACAGCTGGAGAGATGCGAGTGAAAAATTCAGTATTGCGTTGGAAGTTCATCAAATATATCACGACCTCTCGAGCAGTTAATACGACAGGTGCCTTACGCTTAAACCGCACAAGAAGAGAAATCGCTACTGAGCCAATTGATATCACCTACAACGCGAAGGACTGGAATGTCTCACCGAGTCAGGTGTTTGATCCAGTCGTTCGGCTCGTGGACGAGGAAGACAACTCCGTCTCTGGGATCGTAAATGTCACAGTGGCATCCGCCAGCAAGGGGGACCATTCTTCTTCAGTGCATTTGCGTACATCGTCTTCACTATTTCTCGCAGATGGAAATATTACAGGCCTTAGACTGGGAGGTGGAGTAGGCAGGAATTTTTCAGTGGTTCTTCAACATGTTGGTCGGCAAGTCCTCCAGAGGATAATTCACGTCCACTACGGCCTTAAAAGTTGCAATCCGGGGTTCTACCTCAGGAATGGAAGTTGCGTTTGCCAGGAACAATCTGAAGGTGTCTCGAGATGCGACAAGGACGGAAAGACGGTTTTTCTCAAGCGTGGCTTCTGGGCTGGGATGGTGAATGGAACTGGGATGGTGGATATGGTGGATGGAAGTTTTACAACCCATCGCTGTCCAAACAACTTTTGCAACTGCTCCACGAACCAGGAGTCCTCACCTGCCGAAGATGAATGTGTCTTTATCGCTAATGAAATGTGTGCGGGTAAAAGGGATCCCAGAAGTATCTTGTGCGGAAAATGCAAATCCGGTTTCAGTGTGGTTTTCGGTGACACTGCCTGTTTTGAGTGTGGAAATTACAATTACCTTGTTTGGGTAACAGTTTACCTGGTCGTAATATTGGGGCTTGTGATGCTGACGATGGTTTTGGATATCGACGCTTTTACTGGGGGTCTTAATGGGTGCCTGTACTCCTACCAGGTTAGTACAAGCTAAGGTTATGTCAGTGTCCGTGTGCTATCGGCTCCTAATTCCGATTGCTTAACCATGAAGCAAGCAGCGGCATTATAACGCCTCCCCCATCCCCCCCAACTCCTGAATGGGATGCAAATCCATGCTTGGGTTGCCCCCAGTATTCTGTTATGTTTTTCTTGCAATTTGCCGGCACCCATATATTCAACTCGGTGGAGAAAGATTTCTCCATTACTGTCTGATTTATGAACTGTGACCAGTAGGTATCAATACTTTCTGCCTCCAGCCTCGAACCTGGCTGAGACAACCGACGATGAATTATCCCCAGCAAAAACACAACACACCTTAAGTTTCGTTTATATTGCACGTACGGCGTACTAACCACCTTATCACGCCGGCTTCGCAACCTGTGTTTGACTTGGTAGTTTATTCCAGGTTTATTTTTGGGTGACAGGTAAGAATGACGGTAAAATGCGGATGAAATCATAAGACGCTTAATTGCACATCGCCTCTCTGCTCCAAGGTGTATAGCTGAATTCCGGCGAACAAAATTCTGGTGTTACCCCGCAGGTGCATATATCAATCCGCAATCAATAGCACTAGCATTAATACTAATGATAGGCTAGCATTGGTACTCTTAGTCGCTTAATTTTTTGTAAAACTGAGCTGAGCACCGGCCCGAGTAAGCCGCTTTTTTGAGAGAAATAATTAGGCTTAACCTACTCAACCTATTTTTACTCTTAACAGGTGATGTGGCAAGTCGTTGGAGGAGAGGAATTCGGTTTTCGCGACCCCTTCATGCTCTTTATCATCAACCTGTTTAATTTCCGCCTGTACATCGGATCTCACCTCTGCTACTGGTCTCATATGGATTATGCAGACAAGCTGTTTATCCAGCTCTGCTTCCCTGTTTTCACTCTGTTTATCGTCCTCCTCTTGTCTAAGCTAGTGGCAAAGTATCCAGACTGTTGCTTTAGTAGGCGTGTCAAAGCACCTTTCCGTGCCATTTGTACCATTTCGGTCCTCTGTTACACTGGAATCACATCCGAGTGTCTACAGCTTCTGCAACCTGCTGTAATTGGTAACGAGACGGTGCTGTACCTTAGCGGAAGCACGGGATTTTTTAGCGGCAAACACGCTGCCTATGGGACTATAGCCCTGTTATTTAGTGTGCTTTTCGTTGTGCCATTTCCGCTCGTTCTGATGTTCCGTCCATATTTTACTCGATGGCTTCAGCCAGTGTTCAACCTGAATCGTTTGAAACCCATCTTTGACGTGCTACAGAACTGCTTCAAAGACCAGCATCGGTCCTTCGCTGCTTTTTACTTCGTATGTCGCTTGGTCGTGCTCGTGATCGCAACCTACGTTCCGTCGGGTCCCGTAAAAAGATCGCTGTTAGAAGTCACCTGTGTTATGTTCCTGTTCATATTTTCCTACCTGAGGCCCTACAAGCAAGCCAAGAACGTTAAAGAAGGAGCGCTAAGTTACGACTGGGTAAACAAGGCGGACGCATTTCTGCTTCTTAACCTATCCGTGATGGCTGTTCTCAGTACCGCAACCGACAACGATGACATTCAACCGCACAACAGGGCGGCCCTGTCTGTGATTGTTCAAATTTTGGCTTATGCCCCGCTTCTCGTACTGGTTCTGTACGCGTACAGAAAAACCAAAGCGCGCTGCTGGAGCGAGTGGTGCGACTACGAGAGAGAGGAAGAACCGCCACCCATCAGTGACACCGTGGGGTATGTGGCTGCAACTGAGAATCTGAATGTCGGTAACCATGGGAACCGCTTGTCTGACCCTTGGGATTGAGAAGAAGGCTGAACTCGTTCTAGGGCTTTTTCTGCATTTAGACTGGAAACCTTATGGGATAAATTTCTGTTGTTTGTTTTTGCAATTTTTGCAAATTTCTTTGCGATCCGCCAATAACGATTGCAGGTCCCGCAGAAAAAAAGTTCAAATCAGCTGACTGAAACAGTCATTAACAGCAATTATGTTGTTTCTCCACGTGGTCAATCGATACAAAATCGGTAAAAAAATCGTTAAAATTGATTTGATTAACATCAATTGTATCGATTAATCGGTAAAAATCGACGACACACTACAAAGAAGTATCGGTTTTATTGATTGGTTTCGATTTTTATCGATTTCTAACGAGCGGAATGTTTGCCTCTGCGCTCAATTAAAGAAGCATTTTTATTCACGATATAGCTATTAACACTAACATAATTAAGAGAATGCCTGTACTTTTTAAAACAAATACATCACTTGGGATCACGAGTTTGATTCCGCGTAGCGGCCAGGTTTGTACGCACCGCTCTGTTCTCTGTTGCGGTGCTTGTGGAACGATAATGCCATCTATAAGATTACTTGAAGATAAAGAAGGGGACATCCATGCAACTGTTTAGCTTCGGTTTTGTAAACCTAGGAATAATCTACCTGTGAGAACTGCGTAAGTCCATGTTTTAACGCTGTCTTATTTATAAATTGTAAAAAATAGCCTTGAATAGAGTGTTGTCCATTGGTCTATTGCTATCCCAACTTTCTCGTTTGTCTTGTTTGTAGCTTCGCTTTTCTCGTGAAGATGAGAATTCACTTGCGCCTTTCAAAATACTTTTTGTTCCGTTTGGTTCAGGCTTTAAACACCAAATATTAACAGGAAAATGTCATCCGTTAGAAACCGATAATATCGATTTGACACAACAAAAAGATTTATCGATTCTTACCGATTTCTGTTATCAATTGGCAAAAAAATCACTTAATTTTTATCGATTTCTATCGGCACCGATTTTTATCGATTGACTACGTCGGGTTGTATTCGTTATGTACTTCGTGAAGTCCAGTTATTTTTCGTTAGCTAAGCTATTAGAAACCGATCAAGTTACTAAAGTTGGAACAAACTAAGTTCCTTCCCCTAAATCTCAAACATTTGACATGATTTGTCATGTCAAATTTGTCATGTTAAATTTATGTTTAATAATAGAAATTTGGATTTATGGACTTGAGTTCAATTTACTATTATATGATCAGTAATCTATCTAAACAGGTAAACTGTAAACAAGACTTCAATGGGAAAAAGAGAGAACAATATCGATGAGGGGAAAGCCAAGAGACTTATTTTCGTCAAAAGCAGTAAGCACTGGCAGAAAAAACAATTAATTTCAATTTCAATAACATATGTTTAAAGCGATTTTGTATTATAGCTGTAGCTAACTTTTTTTCCCATTCAAATGTACTAATTTTTGTAGTATAGAACTTTAAGCCTTTTGAAGAGACCGAAAGAACATTTAAACATTTGATCAAAATTTCCTTTAATCGCTACGAGGAGTGTTAGCGTTTTTATATATTTTACATTTTAGAAACCAACATGGTCTTAACAGGCTCAGGCCTTTATCAACGCGTCCAGTTAATAGTCAAGAATAAAAGTTACTGTGTTACTGAAGAGAAACCAGTGTGCACTGTAAAAACCTTTTGCTTCGCGTACACCCTCCCCACCTCTCCATCGTGCACTACCACCTCTCTCTCGGAAAAATCAGAAGGAGAGGGAACATTGCCTTCAGTTTGGAATTACTAAAAAACGTAGTTAGTGCACAACGAAACGAGGTACCGCCGAAGTCATACAATTAAACAATAGAGTTCTTCTGTTGAAGGCACTATCGTGCGATAGGTTGCCCGAGGAAATTTGATGCTCACAACAAATATTAGCGCGAGAATGTAGTTCTTTTCTGGGCTTAGACTATATGTAGTTTGAACATCAAATTTCCGACCAGAGCACGCATGTGCGGGACTTGTGACTTTTTATCACATATAGGCCTGAGACAGAAGGACTCTATTGGTTTTATCGTACAACGCTAAATTTGAGGGAAAATGCTGACAACTGCAATGCATTATTATTATTATGTCACGATAAACGGAGCGGGAAAACCCCCAAGGGGATTGACGTGTACACAGAAGCCATTTTAATGCACGTTCTTCATTTCTAATAATTTTCATTGGAAATGGTTAAAAAGCTACCAAAAACCGGGCACTATGCGCTGATAGGCGCCCGCTGAGGAGAGACACTATCGGGTCACGTGATCGATTTCGACCAATAGGAGCACGCCAAAATTTAGCGTTGAACTATAACGGAAGACAGACTGAAGGGAAGTTAAAAATTTTGATACTCACAGCTCCGTCAGTGTTATCTCCGTAGTATTCCATGACCTCTTCCATCTGACAGCCCTCCGCTTCCACGTAGCATTCTTCGTTGAGATCCTTGTTCGACCACAACTCGCCGACCCAGCCACGTTTTCGTAATTTTCTGTCCCCTTTGTAGGCGAAAGATCGGGCTGCGTTCGGGTTCATTACGATCCTGTTCGGATGAGCTTCGACTTCAACTAAGGAATGGACCAAACTCTGGTCATTATACTGATAAACAACAAAGGAGCACTCTTTCATGTGAGCCGAGTGCTGGAAAGCACAAAACCGAAATAAACGGACAGGATCGAACACTTCCCGATGGTAACTCAAACTATCCCGATATCAAGAGTCGAGTTGCTACCACCAAAACAAAATTGGTAAAAAATCGTTCTGAGCTGCCATCTGGTGACGGCCTGCGGCTAAATAGCAAATCCCGTCCTCAGAGAGTTAAGTACTAGCTATTCACAGATTCCTAGCTAATCACAGATTCCTCCCAGATTCCGTGGTTCTGGCGCCTAGCCCGGAAGCCTTTAAGGACCGGCTGTGGTGCCATTTTGCCAATAGCCACTGACCATACCCTAAGTTTTTAATCCCCAAGCACCTTTAGAAATAGCCCCTTTTTTTTTTTAGAAATAGCACCTGCACTGACGCTCACGAGAATCTTCATTAAGAAGGAGGTGGGTTATCCGAGGAAGAAGAAGAAGAAGAAGATCACAGCAATCACTTAATCTTGCTCAAGAAAAGATACATTTGTCTGGTCTGATTTATATGCCCTGAATGTTTTCCAATTAAGTTTTACAAGCGTCTGTTCCAATACCGAAAATCTATATTTTTTATCCAATCTATTTTGCCGCAGTGTTACGACGGTTCGAAGTGACTTAACTCGTCGCAAATAAACCCGAACATCTAAGTGATTAAAACATTTCGAGCAGATATTCAATTCGTTGGGTACCATTAACCGCTTGGACTATATATAATATTCATTTTTAAGTTTTAGGTAATTGATTAGTTGATGACTCTGTGTAGTATCCTATCAGTTTTGATTTTGTAATTTCGACTGAAAATCTGGGAAAAAACCACGCACGCACTTCCGTTGGTCATTCTGTCTTTTGATACCAAGATACTTTCCTCCGCAGCTCAGTGATTTCATTATTTTATCGAAGACCCGGATTCTTCAAACGTGATTCGCAGTGAAGATGTGACTGAGAATTCATCAAGCTCTTAAACAGAACTTCCAAAAATTAAAGTGTGCTAATGTTCAGTACCATATAAAAATCAGAATGTTTTGTTAATACGTCATCGAAAATCGACTGGTGTATTTCTATACAAACCACCTGTTAGAAACAATGATGACAAGTAAGGCTGGTTTCCATATGATCGCTACGATAGCTGCGATCGCTGGAGAAAACGTTCAGCAATCGTTGCGATCATATGGAAACCACTCTTCAGCGATCGTTGTGAAATGTTCTTGACTCGCTCCTATACCCGGTTTATAAAACCTGGGTTTACACACAACATTGAAATTGCCTGTAATAGCCGGCTTATTACAACAAACCCGTCGTATGACCTGCTGATACAAGTTTTCTCCTACCTGTTTGAAAGTATGATGAAACAAGGAAAAAAACCAAGCATGCACCAAGAAAAAGCTTCATCTCGCGTGTCAACTCAACCTCGGCGAAAAAGCAATCGGTCAGTGTTTTTGTTAACGGCCTGAATGCAAAAAAGAAGTTGACCTTTTTCACCACTAATGCATGGATGCAAATAAACACTCCATCCTATATTAATTGTTTTATAGGCTAATTTCTCAGGGGATCAGCTGCCCGGAAACTGTCACTGCGAAATAAAAATGCTATTGTCTTCTATAAGGTTCATTTCTTTTAACAACGGATGTAGAATAAAAAAGAACATGACTAATACTTTTACTCTTGCACGGGGTTCTTGCGCTATTCAATTAAGATCTCCTTGATGAGGGTTTTTAGCAAACAAAATTTAGTCTCTAACTAATATCGGAAATGTTTTTATTATAGTATTTTGGATCATAATTCGCACCTTAGTGGAATCAAGGAAGTTTGTTATCTTGTCTTTATATCCCGTCTAGATGTAATAAGTTAGTAGCCGGCGGTCCGTTTGCAAAATGACCACCTACTAAACTTTTTGTTCGGCTAGGATATTAAAATTAATAAAATCACACGAATAAGAACTGCAATGAAGGTCTTCTTGGAAATTTTAAGTACTTTATTTTTAACCACTGTAACCGGTTATGGTTTACTGTAACATATGGTCGACTTTATCGACTAGCTCTGCAATTCGCGTAATGGACATTTTAAAACATTTCACGTTCCAATCTTTTCTTTTGCGAAATACGCTGTATGCGTTTTTATCCCCTAATAAGTGAAACGGTAGGATGAATTTAAGTAATGCGTCGCCGGTTCACTGAAGCAACCTTGCATTTTTTTTTCTTAAAAGAGTTCCCTCCGTTTTAATCAAACAGAGGCTACCTTTCTGTTTGTCAAAACTTAACGAAAATGCACAAGCGCTGTATCGCGGTTTACTGTTTAGCAAAAGTAGAAATAAGAGCTGCAGAAAGGCAAACGGGTATTTGCAATAATTTTTCTTGCTAAATAATGTACTTTGTCTAATTGGAATACAGAGAAAAACATCTCGAGGCTGAAGACATAAAAAGCCTTGTTGTTCTCTGGTAAATATGTAAACTAAGTCGTAAACTCGTACCCAGATCTCACTTGTGTGTACTGAAACCGTGACCGTGGAAGATCTGGGTACAAGATTAACGAAAACGCAAACTCGATAACTTCGCTGAACTTCTTGTCGAGACGCTTTAGTTCACCCCTCAATGGGAGTTTTTCGTTGAATTCGTCCAAGACTCTTCGCGTCCTCGAACTGTCGTCTGAACAACGTGGAATACACATCCGGGTCGTTTCCGCGAGGACCGGGTTCCAAAACGTTCTGACGAAGTTGTTTCGGGATATTTCCCGCGGGTTTGTAAAGAGCCACTACGTACATGGGTCCCGCCTCGTTCGACGGGCTTTTTGCGCATCCTACTCCCACTTCCTTTGTGTCTTTCCATATGACCTGTTATTAGATAAAAGAAAACTTGCCGATTAACAGCTACCAACAACAAAAAACAGCAACAGAAAACCCGCCAATATCTCATATCCCATTTAATCTCCTCCAAAAAAACCCCACACCCTTGAAAATTACTTACTGACCCCATTGAGTTGTATGTAGCACGCGCAGAACCATTTTTCTGTTCACGAGAACTGCTTAGTTTAGGCGACGTTGTGCTTACATTTTACCGTCTGGATTCGTTAAATCTTGAGTGTGAATCCTCATGAAAGGTGTAACAAAAAGGAAAAGGTTACCTCACATTTAAGCCAAGCGCGTCCCTCACGGCTGGAGCTTAAATCTTTTCCTCCCCTCCCCCCTCCCCCCTCCTCTCCTGTTGCATGAGATATATTGAAAGAACTGCTAAAGGCAAAACCACAGCGACAAACCAGTGAGGAGTGCCTGATCTTGTGTAGACCTGGATCAGTAAAAATCTTGAAGACGAAAGTAAACAACAGTAAACTGATCCTTACGGCGAAAAGATTAAGAAATTAAAATGGAAACAGAAATAAAATTAAGCTATATATTTGCCCGATATTTCGGTTTGCGAAACAAACGTTCTACGGGGGCTAAAAAAGAAAAGTGAATACAACTACAAGACGACCGTTACATATATGGGTTTGAAAGACAGCATAACAGAAAATGATAGGCTACGAAAAGTTGAAAAATAACTAATTAAGTTCATCGCGATGAGTGCTGCGCATGTGCCAGTGCTGCGCATGTGCCGTACTGTTACCACTTGCACAAAGGTTTTCCATTAGTTTTTGACATCTTTCTGAGAACTCTTTTATGGCTTCCGCGGCAACAGAGAAGTGGAGTTGTCAAGTTACACGTTCGTGCTGTGTATGCGCTCCCCCCGGCCCTCCCTCCATAGTTTTTGGATTTAATTGCTCACATCAAAAAGATGTCACCGTGATGTCCGAACGTTGTGACTCCGTTTCGCAATGGACTTACTTGAGACTCCCGGGGGGGGGGGTACTTCCTTATATACGCTATATTTGTATGTGCCACCCGATAGGGTAGGGTTTTTGAGGTGCTCAGTCCTTAAATAGGGTATCCTTTTCGGTATTTTTTGATATTGTGATCCTTAGATGTTCCTTATAGGGTCACTAAATTGCAGTATCCACCTCAACGCGCAAAACGAAAAAGATATGGTCTGTTAAAACTGTACTACACGTTATAAAGTTTAACAAAGCGATTTTAAAAGCACGTTTATAGCTTGTGTTGGCCCTCCTCACCTGGCGGCACACACCTATCCTAAATTGACGGGAGTAATCCCCCCGGGTTGAGACTCCGTTTAGTAAGACATGTGTTTACTCGCGATGACTTACAATGCCTTACCATAAGATACATTAATTTTAATCAGACTCAAAATTGCTTGCAAGTTGGCACAAGTTGAACTAAATTATGTTCTGACCTGAGTGAAAGTGTCAGTGTCCGCATTCAGTCTTGGATCAGAGTAGCTGTAATTTCTAGCCTGGCTGTACCATAAATTTGTTGCGATGTCTCCCGCATCGCCACACGCCATGGAACCTGAAGTGTTGGAAAACGTTTTTATTACCAAATAGGCACAAAACAAATGTCAAAAATCTGTCAAAAGTAATAACGTTTTCGCGCTGGTTGTGATTTCACTGAGTTCTATTTGTTAGAAACATTTTCTGCGTGCAAATATATTGTCTTTTCAGCCAATTTCAGTAGAGCTCTGCCTAACGACTACCTCATCAATACGGCAACTTCGTTATAACAGCAACTTGTCTCGAAATGTCTGAACACCCGATTATTACCGACTAATACTGGTTTCCTCTTGGTTCTCGTATCAACGGGCTTCCTGGTAACGACAAAAACGTCTGCGCTTTAATTATACTAGTAGTCGCACAGACTAGTATCCAGGCGTTGTCATTCAAGGACGTCATGACATTTCGCGCCAAGTCGAGTGACCGTGAGGAGAACCCCTAGAACTAGAAATACTAGGCTGCCAGTCGTATGTTTCCTACGCGCGGCGAGAAACATGGCCGTGTAGGAATTAGAGGTGACAGAAAATCGTGATTTCTCTCCCAGTTTTCGCGCAACAGTCTGTTAGCGAAATGGCTCTATTTACCGATCGTCACTTGTTTTGTACATACCCGCCAGCTTAGCCAGGTTTTGACCCAAGTTTAAAGCGGAGTCTTTTTTCCCAGCGAGTGTAGACTGTGTCGCCAGACTTTGAGCTATCGCGCTTGCCTCAGCTGCCAGGCCTTCTGACCAGTTCAATGCGGGAGAATGGTGCAGAGCGCGGTATTTGTTGTGAGCCTGCAATGCTGGTGGCGGTGATGTTATCGTTGCTGTATTTAGAGCCGAAGCTGGAGGAGTCAACCAAACTATTAAGACGGATTCCGCTCAACGTTCGAGCAATAAGTGCAAAAAATATTTACCAAAAAACTACTCATAGCACGGTAACATTTTAAATGCTATTTGAAACATCTCACTCTAGTTCACTTGCCCAAGTGACCCCGCGATGAAATTCTCAAGCATTCTCAAGAAAATTAATTTCAAATCTCGTAAAAGTATGCTAAAAACGGGCGCCATTTTGTTTTGAACTGACATGAAGCGTCTTTTTAATTGAAATATGGATAACTTCAAATCCAATTTTCTCTCGCGGGGTCAGCTTGGGAGCAAAAGTAACGATAAATTCTTCTTATCTGTTCTCAAAATGTGACAGTGCTGCAAGTATTTTTTTGGTAACTTAATTTTTGCACTTACTGCTCGAACGTTGAGCAGAAATCGTCTTAAGTGTTTCGAAACTAACAAAATTAATCAAAGGGGGATACCTTCATCACACTGCAGAGAGAGACAAAACTCTAACTATATAAAAATTAATCAGGAGCCATAATCGGGGATGGAGACCGTAACTAAGTGCCATTTTCAGTAGTGGTGTTGGCCCCATCAAAAAAGACAAATGTGCTATTTTTAAGCCCCGGCCAAACGAGGATGAGAGTTGATAAGAGTTGAAACTCTCACTCTCGTTTGGCATGGAACTCTTATCCACTCTCATCGACTCTCATGCACTCTCATCGACTTTGAACGTGTTCAAATTTTTCATGAGAGTCGATGAGAGTTTTCTCTCGTTTGGCACCCATTTTCGAGTTGCATGAGAGTTTTTCGGTCAGCGGGTGGCCGTAAACGTCCAGCGGGCTCAAAAATACGACCTGTCGCCAGTATCACGCGATCGCATCACGCAACGTTTGGCACGAGTTGATGAGAGTCGATGAGAGTTGACGACAACTCTCATAAGAGTCAACTCTTATCGACTCTCATCCTCGTTTGGCCGGGGCTTTAGAAAAAATTGCGCCATCGCGCGTGACACACGCGGGTATGTGTTGCGAGGACTCCGCGTAGAGAAAAACAAACAAAATGGCGTCGGAAATTACCTTCGTTGGAGATGAATAAATTCAATTTCTGTCATCAGTGTCACTTCCTAATTTGAGGCAAACCCTTGGGGAGAATTTCTGGATAGTGACTCTGGATATGAGGATTATACAAGTGATTCCGATGATGGCAGTGAGAATATTTTAGAAAAATCCTGTGGCGAAGATGTTTCGGACATGTCGGACGAGGATTTCCCCGTTAGACGGAAGCAACGTTTTACAGGCAAAAAAGGCGTCGAACTACGAAAAAATCAGTTGAAGGCGAATCAGGCAGGAAAAGGGTAAATACTTCTCGAAAATATATTTCCTCTGAGGACGTACAGAGATTGAAGGGCAGCCGCAAAGACTGTAAAATGATTTTCCAAGCACGTTGTGAAGAAAAGTAACGCACTGATAAATCGTTGTCACTTTTTCCACTGCAAGAAAAATAGTAACATATATTCAAATACCGAATCAGTAAAGAAAACTTTTGTCAGGATTTCTCAGCGTATGTTTTCTGAAATAATGCCCGGCTTTACCGAAATGTTTATAATGAAGACAAAGAATAGTGAAAAGCGCGCTTTGTTGGCTTTCGTTACTTTTAGGGGACTCGCGTTATATAGAGAAAAAATTGTCTGAATGCACGCGCAAAAATGACGAATGTAATTCACTCGCAAAAACGACGAATTCAATTAATTGTACAAAGTTTAGAAATAACTAAACTCAACAATAACAAAGCTAACAGTCGTAGAATCAGTGCTTAACCCTAAATAGTGAAGATGAGTTCTTAGGCCTAATCACTATCGATCAGTGCTTAAACCTAAATACTGTAGATGAGTGTTTAACCGTTTTTCATTTTGTTTTTATTTGTTTTTCTCGCTAATAAACGCTCGTCATCAAATTTGTCACTCGTCATTTTTGCGCGTGCATTCAAACAGTGTTTCACTGGTTTTTTTCCTATGTAGCGCGAGTCCCCTTTAAAGTAACGATAGCCGCTTTGTTTTCAAGCAAATGCTCTCGCGGTGCGTTAATCAATCGTAGACAAAATAGAGAACTGGAAAAACACTAAGAAAAAAAACTACTTCCGTCGATGAGAAGGAGAAAGATGAAGTGAAACTTCATGCTGCTCTAGTACTGAATATTACTTTCTGGGAAATTTACGAACCTAGAAGGGATACATAGCGCAGTGGACGTGGCAAGGGTTTCAACTACAGAGTGAGCTTAATTTTTTTCTCCGCCCGCAACCCGGCGAGAAAAATCACTTTGTATCGAAGCAAAATTAAGGAGAAATTACAACTGAACGTCACTGAGACACAAATCTAAGTTGTTTCAGAGTGCTTGATTTCTTAGGACGAAAAGAAACTGTAGAAAAAGAAATCAGTTAAGCATTTAGCGCTGTGTTTACAAGTTCTTTCATCGTCAAGTCAATCACTTGTTCTTAAAATTTCTCAAACAGTAGGTTTTATACGGAAGGCTTTGACTCCGAAATATCGAGACAAGACAAAATAAAGCGCAGTAAAATGGGAAAGAAGCATTTAATAAAAATTGTCACACTTTTTAGGGCGAGTCAGTACAAAAAACATGCAGCAATCTGAACAACAAGCATTGAACAAATTCAATACCAGAAAAGGCGACATTTTTTGGCTATACCACGCAAAATTGACACTGGTTTACCTGTACTCGTTGTGGCTCTATCTGTGTTCCCTTGAGCAGCTCCAGACATTTAGACACAAGTCGGATGCCATATAAAATACGTTGAATCACTTTCACAGTTGTTTGAGTGTTATTTTTACCATTCTGTCGGCGGGCTCTAAACTGAGAACAACTGCGTTTTGTGGTTTGCGTTTAAAAAGTAAGATGGTGAATTCTAATGTTCCTCACCTCCGTAGTCTTGTTTCAGTGAGCTGCATAGAAATTATCGTTCAACTTTAATTATTAATTCTGTCTTCAGTTGGATCAAACAAACACATGATGTCTCTGTTGTCAACTTTGTGCGAACGGAGCGATTTCAAACTCGTTCATTCACAGGTAACCAAAGCGTAATATGAGAGTTTGTATGGAGCTGAAATTCGATCGAAAATAATCGGCGGTTTTCCGCCGAAAATACATTAAAATCGAAATAAAGTTTAAAAAACCTTACCTGTTGTGTGTTTGGTGTGTTTTTATCGCTTTTCCGAGCTTCCGGGGGCCGTTTTGGGCGATTTTCTGCTTAACGGTCAATGCGACGGCATGTCACGTACTAAAGAGAGCTAAAGGTAGGAAAACGGGAATTCAAATTTGTCAACCGACATTCGAGGTCCCGATCAAAATACCCGCTAAAAATCGATTCAATCTATAGTCAGCGCTTTAAAACCACAACACATTTCAAAAAGGATAAATCTCCTACCTTTCTATGTGATTCAATCGTCAATTAGTTTATCTCTCGAAGTACAGCCCTGCATTAAAAACGAACTAACTTTTCGAAATCGCCGCCATCACAGGCTTGTAA
The DNA here is from genome assembly GCA_964017195.1 of Siderastrea radians. Lineage (NCBI taxonomy): Eukaryota > Metazoa > Cnidaria > Anthozoa > Scleractinia > Rhizangiidae > Siderastrea > Siderastrea radians. Next base: position 37,476,912 of record OZ024897.1, on the reverse strand, counting down.
GGAAAAGAGGGTCAAAACTAACGGTCAAGCCTGGGACAAAGGGCCAAATTTCGCTCCACCGGGGGACGACACGAGTGACTTCTGTGTCGCCAAATGCCAAACTCACCCTCTCTCCGGTAAATCAAGTGTTGTACCGCTCAAATTTTGGCGGGAAATCGCGCGCGGGTCGCATTCAGGTCTAAAACTTGACTCATTTCAGAGCCCATAATTGGAAGATTTTTCCCAAACCTTGTGCTTGTACGTTCACTTCGGAGCAGTTTCATTGATTCACTCAGCTCCGCAAAGAAACGCTGCAACACTTCGCAAGGTTTTGGCGCCTTTTTCAGTCAGTCATGTGATCGCGATCGATTCTTGTTCCCTTTTATCTCGGAAGTTTCTCTCTCTTTTTTTCTCTTTCTTGATTTTATAGCAATTAGTGATTGCGTTTTTAATAGAGCGCTTTTCAAATGAGTGTCGTAAAACCAAAACCAAAGTAATTACCCCAGCCAATCACAACAAACACAAATTACCTAATGAACCAATCAGAACTCGAAGCAAGTACATGTAACCGGCGCCAAGCGCGGGAAAACGCGTGCGAGCGCGAGCAAGTCGCGACTGATTGGTTTGAGTTTTACTCCTGATTGGTCGAGAAAGTGGCGCGAAAGGTTTTAACCAATCACAGAGCGAAGTAAAGCAAAACCAAAGCAAAACACGAATTACTTTCGACACTCAATTGAAAACCGCTCTAATTAAAACAATTATGTATGTATTATGTACTCCCTCGTTGTATGCAAATTTGCGTGTAGCCACGCGCGTTTATGACGTTGAGGGTGGCGCAATTTTTTCTAAAAATAGCACATTTGTCTTTATCGATGGGGCCGCCTGGACCCCACGCTTACGGTCTCCGTCCCCGATTATGGCTCCTGAGTTAATCCAATATTTGTGTACCAAATATCTAGTTGCATGGGCGCCTCATTTTATCTAAACGCTTATCTCGAAATTGAGCCGTGACTCCCGGTCACCAATGCCTATCAAAGAAATAAACGCACATGGCGTTTAGTACATGAACTTGAGATTAACCGTACATTTGGAACATTTTGAGGTAATTTAAAATATTACCATTGACTGCTTTTGTTCTTCGAAATGAAGCTATTTCGGGACTTGCTATATTCAAGAGCTACCGTTTTAATTTTTTTTTTCATTTTTAGCAATTTTTAGTTAAAAAATTTAAGAAATTTCTTCAATATGTGGGGCGGGCGAAATACACACGCGCGTGCGCGAAATTTCGAGGAGACGCGCGTGTCTGTATCTTGCCCGCCCCACAATTGCCATCGCCAGTTAGAGACGACTCGCAGTCCATGTTCATAACTACCGCATTGCTTTAAGTAAGTGCATCCCTCGTTTAAGTTTTCGCTCTAGATACTGGTTAGACTTGAAGACTTGAGCTTCTAAAATGCCAAAAGCCATCAATATAAGCTATGTAAAACGTACCCGGAGCAGTTTTGCCGAGTCCAGCATTACCAATTACTGCAAGGAAAAAGGGAAAGCTCAGTAAAAAAAATGTTGATCAAAATATGTTGACTGGACTTTATCCAGAGTTTGCTCCGTAATTCCCTCTTTTTGTCTCGATTTCTAGACTGTACTTCTTTAGTTAGAAACTTAGTGACAACATTTAAATGAAGACTGAAAGTGTGAAAAGTTTTTTATTTAAGTCAGAAAAATTCCCAGCTATGAATTACTTTGGTGCAAGGTACTTTACTAAACACGAAATTAAGGTGCTATGAGTATGATACTGTAAAACAAAACCTAGCACAATACACGTAATTTAGGTAGCTTTCCAAGAAAAGCCAGAAAAGGTTTCAGAAACACCTTCAGCATCTCTTTACCCGTTCAGCAGATTGTAATAGAAATAAAGATTGACTGAACAGATGATAGTTCTTTGATTGATTTTTACAATTCTCGAAAACTGGAAAATAATACTCACCCAACAAAATTACGAACGAAAAGGAGAAATTAATCAATTTTTTCCTGAACATGTTCTTTTCGTCTGGTTTTTCAAGGACAGCTGCTAGTGAAACGAGAGAACAGTTAGCCTTAACTGTGAGTACAATGTAACAAGCTAGAGCAACTGCGTACACCACTTATCAATGCTATAAAAACTATTACTGTATTTTCTCGATTAAACGCCTGGCCTCGACTAAAAGCAGGGTTCAAATATAAGACGGGTCCACACGGTCAAACTTTAAACGCCCCTGGCGTTTATTTGAGGTACCGGCGTCTATGTGAGGTCCAGCGTCAATTTGAAACTGAACCTTTATGTGAGTGACTCTCAGGTTTATCGTTGTCTAGTTATAGCAATGTGAAAAAGGTTCATAAACTACTACAGTACGTCAGTTAAGTGCCGCTTATTCCATCTACAGAAAGTTGGCGTTCCATACTCCAATGAGCACCTAATTTTCCCGCCTTGTCAGGTTTTGAATTTTATCGACTAGAGACGAAATCGGTAACATTTAATTCCTCGTTTACTCATGTTCTTTGCTACAATTGCTATAAAATTCACTGAATGTATAGTATTATAGACAGAAAAAAATAAGGCTATCAAAATAGTGAAAAATTCCTCTGTTTAATAAACGCCGGGTCACGAGGTATAGATTTGAATATATACCCCCCGGTGTTTAATCGAGAAAATACGGTATATCGAAATTATTCAAACCAGATAAGTTAAATGACGAATTTTCACACAGGAAAAGTAGGTGTAATTTTAATAGGCCTCTTTACGTGTAAACCCTCCTCTCGACTTCTCCGGCACATACCTGCCTTTTTGTGTGACAAGGAACAATACTTTCGCATAAAACTTGTCCAGGACTTCAGATGATTTCTGTGTCGTTATAATTTTTAGTGCAGACTAAACGGCAGGTTGTGTGCTCGAGCTTGGGGAAATGACACTTTTAAATTTGAGTAAGAGCCAAATAGCAAAATTGAAAATTAAAGGAAGCATTGACCCGAGACGAGGATACTAGCTAATTTGAACAATGGACAAATCCTTAGACTAACATTAGCAGCAGTAAAATTTAACGTTTTCTTTAAACACCGGAAAACGCATTAGTTTGATAAAAGCAGGGAAGGAAAAATTAGATTTATATTCTCTCTCTGACTGCTTTATTTCAAAACGATTTATTTGACTCAACTAACATTTATCAATTAAACTTTTAGGTAAACACAAAAACTGGTTTCTGAGTCTGGTCAGCTATTCAGCTTTTATTTTGATTTATCTTATCCCCCAGTTTGACTTCTAAAACCGGTCCGGTTCAAAACTAAAATCAACCCCCGAGTGTTTATTTTTGTTAAACAAACAGTACCTCAGAAAAATACTATGAGTTGACAGGTCAGATTTCAGAATCTCAATAGTTGCAACCGCTACGAGTTAGTCTCGGGGAGTGAAACTTAAGAAATCATCCCCCAATGAAATTATTTTTAAGGCCTTACATTTAAAGAAATAATTTTCACCGCTGTGGGCAACTTCATTTAGTTCACGGCTCTCCAAATTTAAGCTCGTTGAAGCAAATATATCCCGAAGAGGTTTTCACCGACGTTCTTTCTACGAGAATTAAAATTAAGCAAAGCCAACATACCTTTATGCAATTATGAAATGAGGAAACCGCATTCTTCTAGACGAATTCACGCCATATTCAGTGTCGAGCAAAAGGAGACAAAACGTTTCGGACTATCAAATCGAGGGTTAGAAGTCATTAAGAATGCAAAAATGAGGTCACCAAATAATCATGGAGGACACAACAGAACGAAATCACCGATCCGTTCTTGGTTTTAAACAAATGATCAATTAAGGAAAATGATGGTCGCAGCCATTAAACTTGAGTCTTTGAAATCCCTAGAAGTTTCGAGCCAGTAACTTAAGTATGGGTCTTATGCAATGGTAGGGTTCTGTCCTCGTGTTCTAGTAGACCGGGAAAGAAAAAAAGACACCAAACAACAGACTACACAGAAGCAATATCTGAAAAACAAAGAACAGAGTCAATCCCCTCGCATACCTGTACATAAGGACAGAGCCGGTACTAGTTCCCTTGGGGCCGATTGCACAATGCCTCCACCTAAACTGGTAGGGATTTTATGCCACTGGCCCCAGGTGTTCAAAGGGCGGCTAACTTTATCCGCTGGTTAAATCCCTATCCAGCGGACAAAATGTAGTGCTTGGAGTACATTTTATCCGCTGGATAGCAATTTACCCAGTGGATAAAGTTTTCCGACTTTTGAACATCTGGGGCCAGATTACGTACTGGTCGTAATCTGACGGTCGATTTCCGAGGGTGGGGACGTAAAAATAGATCTAATGCTCTTATCCCCCTCCCTCCCCCCCTCCAGTGTCATCACCTCTTGTGCGATTTCATTGACTGCACAATATAGTCTATTTGTAGTGACGCTTACAGTCTAACAAAGTAACAAACATCAAATAAAGATCAATAGGCTTTTGTATAAAAACGAATTCATTTGAGTTACAAGAAATGTTTAGTGCTTTTAAAATATTAACTGACTAGAACGCATTGTGCACATTAACCCATTGACTCCCGTGCCGCCAAAAACCGCCTGTAAAGGACTATAGTCCTTGTTCAGTTTGTGACGTCATCACTTTGAGTGATAGCAGATGTCATTGGTAACCAATTGATGCGCTTGGCACGCTTCTAACAAAAAGTGCCTAAACTGAAGCGCTCACTTAAAATAGACCAGAGTTACACACACAAAAAGGAAAAGTTTCCTTGAAATTGATGCAAAACTTGGCCTTGGCACCGGTTGACACTTCTAGTTGAAAATTTCCTCTTTCCTGAAAGTTTAGTTGAAATCTTTTTTAATCCAAGGAAAGACCATCACATGGTCTACAAACTTAAAAAAATCGAATTGAGAACCAAAAACAACGGGACTGAGCACTAAAACTCGGAAAGACGACCAGGTACCAGGGTACGGTGTTTTTCTTGTTCAAAAACTGTCCAAATTTTGAATTGTGCGCATTCCCGAAATCAAATTTGCCAAACGACCTCGGAAATGGAAGAAAAGTTTAGTTTCCATGCTACAGATGAAGTTACAGACGTTTGGACCTGGAGCCAAATTACGGCATCATTGCCTTAAAATGGTGGTATTTTTTAAAACGGTTGGGAGTGAATGGGTTAATTTTCCTTTAGTTTGTCACTCACTAAATATACACTGCTTTTCCTTGAGAAGGCGCCTCTCCCCTATATGCATTACCAAAAAAAATTCCTGAGGCTTCAAAGGGACAGCAAGTGCTCTGGATATTTAGTGAAGAAAATGGCATAGTAAATGAGAACATCTAAAATCCAGATGGTTGGGTAAGTAAATCTGAAGGGCAGTCTTCTTGAGCACTGTCAAGAACTAAACACAACGCATTGTACCATTGTCACAAAATAAACTTTCCTTCTTTTACCTTTTGTGTTTAGTGCATAGTCACTCCAGCTTAATTGGTGCGCACACAATGAAGCCAGCCACTGACAAATTATATTCAGATATTCACAAGAACCATGTTATCGCAGGAGTTTGCAAAACCAGCCAAAAAAATGATAAGGATGACAGACTGCACAGTCAAACTCCAGTGAAGGGTTGAAGGTCCGTTACATTTCAGTGAGAAGGGTTAACAATTTCACTCTATCTTCTTTACAGTATTGGTTAGGCTCTGAGTGGACAAATGGATCACTAAGAGAATGAGCTGTCACCTTTTTCAATTTAAGTCAGAGTTATCCCTTTGGGATTTAACGTTACAGTTATCTATTTTCCTTCAAAGTATGATGTCTATCAGTTGTGCCAACCATTCTAAATTTGCAACTTTGTCAGTGAGAACACATTTTTCTACACAAGTGCTGATTTCTTCAACAAAACTTGTGTTTCATTCTACACCGTGAAAATTTCATCCCTCAAGGCGCCTAATGCTGTTCAAAACCTCAGTGCTTTTAACATGTTACACTATAACATACCACAAAATTTGCCACTCAAATAAATAAAGTTTTAAAACATCTTTAGCATGCTTTTCTTACTGGCCAATGAGGAAGACAAATTGACCACAGATCAACAAATAACAGGGGTGGTTGCTAACTTTAACTTTCAGCAGGAATCCAAGAGTTGATAGAGTGGTTTAAGAGTTATTTGCTATTAATAAAAGACATTAACAAAATCTGCTTATTCCCTTGCTTGCAACTACCATGTTTCCACCATTAAGCTTGTGGGATGAGGGTGGGGGGAGGGGGGGGGGAAAGGTGGGTTGGCTCGTACATTTTTAGCCATGTGGGGTAGGGGGAAGGGAGCTAGTGGCAGGGTTGACAGCGAGTCCTAGTTCAGTGTACTCCTGGTTGAAAAAACGCTGTCAGCTAATAAGCATAAACCACGAATGATGCGACACAATGGAATTCTCAGGTACAGCATTGGCATACTTGGTAATCTGTTCCATTTATTAATAATCAAGATATTTTCATTCCACTTAAGCTTTTATTGTAGATTTACCCTTGTTGTGTTATTATAATGTGCAATGAATCTGAATTTAGAAGCAAGTTTCCCATTTCCCAGGAAACCATTGGGTTGTACAATTCACGTTTTATGCTTTTTACCTGACAACATTTTTCAATTGAGCGTACACCTGAAATGCATGCATTGACTGATATTCCATCAAATATCAGCAAAACAAAATGAATAAAGTATTTGTTGACTAAGGTACTCTGAAAAAAAAAAATCTACCAATCTTTAAGTGACGGCAAAAAGGCCTGAAGGTCAGTTTATTTACATAATGAAAAATGTGAGCTGGGAGAGGGGTTTAATAGACGGATGAAGCTTGCTTTGTTTTGGCTGGAGGGAATTAACTAAAGAGAGAAGGCTAAACAGAGAAACAAAGGTAAACTGTTTAGGTTGCCCAATTAAAAATGCTTAAAAACCAACAAGGACATGTCAAAAATTAATCAGTGTATATTGCATTATATAACAAAAAGACCACCAAGCTAACAATTTCAACAAAATAGAAATAAACTTTAAAACCGTGTAACAGTTACATCTGATCAGTTGTATTCATATCTACAAAAGAAAGACTGGCACATGACAAAAGTATACTGGCACCTTTGAGCGGCCAAGTCTACTAAAGGAGACTGTCAGACCTAGATTGCCTTGAGGAAATGGGAATAAAAGGAAATCAATTCAACCAGAACACAGATTACACAGATTAGGGATACCGGTGCTAAATCCAAAAAAGAAACTACACATCATCAAATCCATGCTTGCATCCACTGAAGCCAAGGCAACAAAATGTTCAATACATGGTGATGCCTGCACAACAACAATACTATCGGTTCAGGGGTAAGTTGCATAAAACTTAGCACTACTGTAACTGCTAATGCCAGACATTTAGCCCAATCAAAATCACTACTTAACAGTAAAAACAGCATGCCCAAAATGGTAAACCCATCCATGCCCTCTCACTCATAATGCATGAGAACTGACAGGTATTTTCTGTATATTTGGGGGTGTGGGGATGGGTTGGGGTACTAACACATACCCTGCCTTCTTGAACTAAGTGGTAGGTTTTATGTATCTTACCCCTCCGTGCATGCTGCTCACAGTCACTCTGAATTTACATTTCAATGTGCAGTTCCTGAATACTACAAACTAAGAGAGAATACTACTACAGGGGTAAGTCGAAACACATATTTAGCAGTGGATATTACAAATTATTCAGAAGCTAGAATTAGACTGCAGATTGCTCCTAAAATTTCGTAGAAAGACAAAAGGGTAATCAGTCGGCAGGTCTCTTCTCTGCATATTTCTTTGTAAACTCTTCAGCACTCTTAATAAACTTTTTCCTATCCTTGGTATACTCTTCAGCCAAATCTCCCCGGAGTGGGTGCTCTGGTTCAGGATCATGTATGAGAGCCACAAGAGCTTGAATTACTGAAACAAAAAATATGCCAGGTTATTATATGGACTGCCACAGGATAAGAGCAATCAACTGCTCTGAATTTCAGGCTCACGCCATTTTTCATTCATAGCATTCACCTAGAAACTTTAATAATAATAATTGATCCACTAACACTAACACTAATTAATACACTAACCAAAGAATAAAAGAAAAATCTCCCTTTGTCAATCAGGTAGAAAGTTTGCTCCATGCTTACCAGTGGGCTATTAAGGGCGGTGCATCCTAATACAGGTGTATTTTTTGCAAAGGTTATGACTATGGGGAAAAAGCAGATCTTAGCAAGAGTTATTGGAATCCAAAAAGACAAATCTGGGTAACCACGCATTCTTTGGAGATAATTAAGCAACCACAATTCTAAAAAAGCGTTAAAAATAAAAATACAAAGTATGTATGGCAATTTCTTTCCAAATTTAAGCTCAATTATCTCTGAAAAAATTAATGCGTGGTTACCGCCAATTTTCTTTATGAATTCTGATAGCCCTTGCTAAGAGCTGCTTTTTCCACTTAGTCATAAACTACGTAAAAAGATTGTTGTGTCAGTAGGCAAATTCCTTAAGAAACCCGAATATCCCAAGATGTGCAGAAGGTATGCGCAGTAACAAAAGGAGGCACCGTCCTTAATAAAAATATGTCCCTAGTCCATCACTAAGTTGTATAAGCAGTCACAAACTGTTAAGAACACAAGAGAAGTACTTCACACTCTTCTCAGGTATTCTTAAAAGTTCCCAGTTGCTTACATATCTCAACGATGCACAAAGAAAAGTTGTTATTTCTTTTATAAAATGTCCACAACAGGACTTATGTAGGCTCAAATACGTAGGCTATTTTCAAATCATTTTAGTTACGGGCTAAACCACTTGATTCTTCACCTTTTAAAACTATTTCCTTTATTAAGTGTCCTGAGTTTTACGAGCACTCACACTGGTGACATACATTGTAGCCTGCGAACATTATAATTCAATAAAGCATGCTTGTGACGTAGAGTGAATGCATTAGGGAGATATAGCGAATTTGACGTCAACAATCACAATGTGTACATTTATTTGAATATTTTATGACACATTATGTATTACGAGCACTCACACTGGTGACATACATTGTAGCCTGCGAACATTATAATTCAATAAAGCATGCTTGTGACGTAGAGTGAATGCATTAGGGAGATATAGCGAATTTGACTTCAACAATCACAATGTGTACATTTATCTGAATATTTTATGACACATTATGTATTGGTCAGTTGAGCCCCGTAATCCCAATAATTGCATGGCAGGGTATTCACTTTGTATCCATATGATACCCGATGATGCTGCCAGTCACCAGTGCAAAAATGAACAGTGACCCTGGGAGAAATTCTGCCCAGGATCTTAAGGTATTCCTGGAGGCTAATTTGCACATTTTTGCCACTTATTTTTAGGTCCCAATTCTGTAGAAATATTTCTTCAAACTTGGTCATATTAACACACACAGTACAACATTATGTGTAGATTTGTTAAAAAATGTTTTATTCTGAAAGTATGTAAAGAATTCCTGTAACTGGATACTTTTGGGTGTGGTCAAAATATTCTTGGTTCTCCATTTTTCTGATATAACTCAAAGAGAATTCATTCAACTTCAAAAAGCTTTTTCCAATGTACGTACGTCACCGAAACCTTAAATCTTGTGGCAGTACGTCACCGAAAAGGCAAATCGAAAAATGCTATGCCGCAAAATTCAATTTCACTCGTTTATAGAATTCTTGAAGTCATCGCGGGACTGATATTTGACAACATTTGACGTACTGCCAGAGAAAACATTGTACACCTATCTAGTTTATGTCCTGCAAGTTTCAAGTCCGTCTGATGAATCAAAGAAAAAATATTGTCATTTATTATATAGACAAGAGTGTTTTAGTGAAAAATTGACCACCTGTAAAGTTCATACGAAACTACATCCGGGACTCAAGTGGCATATTTTCCATATCCTCACTAATGAGTATATCGATGACGTCATTTCCCACTTTTACACTGTTGTTTGTGCAAAAATACTCTTGTCTATATAATAAAAAGAAAATTACATGACGGCTTGAAGATATGAATTTTATTTTCTTGTGTTAAAAAACAATATTTTACTCGCTGCGCTCGTTCGTAAAATATTGTTTTTACTATTCGAAAATAAAATTCAGATCTTTGCGCCACCGTGTAATATCCTCTATTTATAAATCCCCACCTTTGATGAAACTCGTATTTTTTAAAAAATAAAGTGTATATCGTTTGTCTCACGATGTAGTCACTTGAGTTGTAGATCGCGACATTTCGACTGCTTACTGCTAGTCTTCAACAGGCGATGAGGTCGACTGGTTGCGCGTCACCATATGATTGCGCGTCACCATATTAGCCCAAAATCGTGCTGGGATCGAAAGAAAATTGGTCTACAGCTTTCCTCCAAACTGTTTTCCACGGCAGCCATGTTGTTGAGCCCTTCAGTCATGTCTTCCAGCAGAAAAACGCAAAATAGTGCCCTTTTTTGGTCCCTCTTTCCTTTTAAGGTGGGCTATTTTCCCCGCGAAACCAATAAGAAGTGCCAGCATAAACAATGACACCTTTCCTTGGCAACCGATCTCGTGGAGCGTGATGTTGACAGATTTATTCATTCGTGTCGCAAATGTCAGCGTTATTCCAGGAAGTACCAAAGAATCTCTGCTCTTTATGAAAAAATAAAACTTCCATAGATATTTTTAAATACTGTGTTGTACCGTATTTACCCGCGTATAGGCCGCACTTTTTTCAAGGAAAAAAACGTTCGAAATTTGGGGTGCGGCTTATATGCGGGTACAAGAGTTTTGAGCTCATTAATATGCAAAATTTCCAGACACACACAGAGTCAACAAATTTACTGAATGCCTGACAGTTTGATTGAATATATCGTATGAGGTCAAGTTAATCCATGTCTTTGAAGAATTTTGCTTCTCTCCGCTGCAATGAGTGTATCTAGTTTCTGAATATGTTTGTCATTGGATGAAGTCCAAAGAAGTTTGCATGTCAAGCCGCGAAGCCCTTTCCATGCCGTTCACGTGAAACCGCGTTTGTTTATTTGCCGAACTACATGAAAAATGCATAGAACCCGTCATAAAAAGAAAAAGTCATAAATGAAACTGATATAAAAATATCACAGTTTCGAAGTTTAATACACATTGTCAGGTCTTTAGCCATTAATAAGAGGTGATTTATTTTTACCCTACGCACGTTAATTTGCATACGTCTAAAGCGAAATTTGAAACCTTTATATAAATACACTATGCATGAGCAACGATATTTTTGATAGAACTCTCACTCCCGACAGACGTTTTTGCCTTCCTATGTCACGTGTAAACGTGTAAATTCTTAAACAATCGGAAATTTAGCATCGCTCATACAAAGCTTGTCACTACGCTGAGCCCGTGAAATGCCTGTTTTATGCAACAACAGGGAAAAGCTTGATTTTTTTTTGAGCGACTTTACGTTAGAGCGTTTTGTCAAATAGCGATTTTGAGAATTATTGCAACAATTTCCGTAACATTAAAAACTTAAAGTGGATAATTTACCCTATGAGGAAAGGAGCAGCGAATTCTAAACGGATGCGTATCATTTGTCATTATTTGATCGCACAAAACGGCGACGCTTGCACCTCATTTTTCGACACACTTGTTGGATCTGTAAACAATAATGCTCGCGATCAAGTTCGTTCCGTTTGTTCGATTCATTTCTCGCTAGATCGCTCAAGCGACAAGCTCATTAGTTTCTCGACTGGAAACTCGATTCTTCTTCTTGTATAGTTAAGAAATTATTTTTCCCCAAGATTAGGTCACTAGTTTGGGGTGCGGCCTATACGCGGGTAAATGCGGTATTTTGCAAAGAACAAGATTGCGATTCCAGCAATCTGTAATGAGAAGTTGTCTTCGGTAACTCTGGGAGAGGGCTAGTATTTCAATGTCATGCACAAAACTTGCATTGCTCTGTCTTCGCAGAAGAAAAATACATGTATATTTCAGTACTCTTCTACCGCCGAAATATAGTTTTATTTAATGAAAGCAAGGTAACTTGTAATATTTCACTTAAACTAACGTGAATAAGGCCAGTAAGCGAAGACTCTGTGACTTGTGATAATTTTGCAATCGAAACTCGAGATTGCAAAATGTCAAATTCGCACACCATAGGGGATGTCTGCGTAAACCGCAATTACATTTTTTAGCCGTCTGCTTTGGTAATATTTTCCCGCAAAATTTTCCTTGGAGATGCAACTTCAGTTGCCTATATCTCGCTAAATACAAATTCCCTTGAACTGAAAATTTGTAAACAAACTCATCTTGTGACAAACTTAAAGCTGCTTAAAAGTCAACCGATTTGAAAAGGGTCACTTCAGCCTCCAGGAATACCTTAATAGGATCCTAATAGGATTCTAACAGGATCTTGTAGGATCCTAACCCAGGATCCTGGTAAGATCCTATATAAGATCCTGTAGGATCCTATTGACATCCTGTTGGATCCTATAGGATCTTGTTTAGGATCCTGTTTAAGATCCTAAAGGATCCTACAGGATCCTAAAACAAGATCCTATAGGATCCTACAGGATCCTAAACAAGATCCTTAGTATAGGATCCTAAACAGGATCCTACACAATCTTAAGAAGGATCCTGAAAGACTTAACAACATGGTTGGGATTATTGCCATTTAGGATCCTGGGGAGGATCCTGTGTGAACTTACAGTATCCTGTAGGATCTTATAGGATTTTACAGGATCCTGTATAGGATTTCTACCAGGGAAGACTAGTTCCCTCACTTCTCTGCCAGACATTTACTACCAACCTTGGTCAGTCTTTGTTGCAGGCTTCCAGTTTTCCGGGCTGATGATAGGCAGACAAACTTGACCCTTTTCATCAATGTTAGGGTGGTAAATCTTTGTCTTAAATGTTATCTGAAAAAGAAGAATTTAAACAACTATCACTTCCAACTGTTTATCGAGAGTTATACTTAAATGTCGAAGTTCCTATGGCCTCGGAAACTAGAGAAACAAATGCAATAAACTGAGGGAAAAAAATGAAAAGCAAACACACAAGAACAAAATTATTGATAATATTGAGAGTCTAGTCTGTGGGGATGTCATTTCCTAAGCCTGTTAATAATTGAATGTGCATCAAGTTGAATGTGCTTAGGAAATATGACCTAGTTAGTGACAAGCCTGCTTGTAGCTCAGTGGTAATTAAAGGCATCCAACCTTTGTATGCCAGTTAACTTAAATGTTGTAAGAATAATATTTATAGAAGCCTTTTTTCAAATGATACTAAGGATTCATCTTAACTCAGGAGACCTTCACAAACCTGCCTCCCGGGTAAAAGGAGAATACTAGGACTAAAAAGGCACAATAATTGTTTTTGAAGAACTTTAGCATCTGCTGGTTTTAAGATACTGTAACAAAGGCTTACGCAGTTTTCATTAGAAGAGATTCATGAAAGAGAGCCCATTTCAAAGAGATTTTGAAATAAGCGTCCCTCCTAGTAATTTTCCTCTTACATCTGGTTTTTCTCTTTGTCTAAAGCAAACTACTGGAACTGATAAAATATCACTAAATAACAGCATAAATTGCAAAAAAAACACTGGTACATATAAAATGAACTCCTGCAATCAAACAGGAAGTAACTGATGGCTTTTTTTAACTGCTACCACCCCCCCCCCCTACATTTGTTTCTAAATCTAGGTTCAGTGAAACCAAGACTGACCTTAGGAGGCTTGAAAGGATATTCTGCTGGAAAATTGATCTCAATCCTAAAAGCACCCTTACTGTAAGGTGGATTCTCCTGCAAAAAAACAATATGGAGTACATCAAGTTTCCAATGACAAGTGCATTATTAATTTTATGGTGTGTCTAACGTTCTAGACACTTGAGATGCAGATCACAATGTTTCATCTGTATCAACATCTCAAGTGACAACATTGTGAGACAAAGGAAATACACTTATTTTTAAATTTTATATCTAACTTGTTACATTTTCGACAGATTATCAGCAGAAACTCATAAGGAGTTGAACGTGTAACTCACGTTCAATGCTCATGAATATTCATTTTTCTAAGTAGCATATTTGGAAACCCCTCGCACGCACGAGTTGCGACCTGAAGAGAGCTGAAGATAGCAACATACTTGGCAACATTGCTTAAAGGGCATGTAAACTCAAAAATACAAGTTTTTCTTCTTTAATGTAAAAAGTGATGCCTAAGATGTTTTTGATGTTTATTTTGGTCAACTCGAAATCTGTAAGGTGAAAAACGGCATTTTCGACTAAATGTTCACTTCCGGTGAAAACAATGGCGAGTGCTCGTGACGTAAGAAGTGGAACTCAAAGATTGCGCAACAAGAGAATCACATAAGAATTTATACGGGAACTTGAGCTGGTTAAACAAGTCGGTGGAGGTTTGGGTGGACAAAAAACAACACTTAACAGTTCACAGGGATGTCAGTGATTAACTAAAACTTTCTTAAATGCTGAGACTCGTCCAAATTAACAGTTGTAGCTCCACAAGCAGGAAAAACAGAGCCGGCGAAAGATGAAGCTTCTCTGAAGACACATGATATTGCTGTAGGCTAACAGGTGGCATCTGTTTGTTCCAGTATTTCAGTTTCCATGGTGGATTTTAAAAAGAAAAGCAAAAATGATCATGAGCAACTGCTGAAAATGCGATGTAAGAGCAGCCTTACTGCGAGAATGCAAATGCTAAATAAATCAATGAACGACACAATGTGGGATCTGTCTCGGTCAGATAAAGAAGCTACTAAGAAGATCTGTCTTCTATAAAAAAAAAGCTAATGGATTTCTCTAAACAGCCAATTAACCTTGGTCAGTTGCTGTAGTAAAACCAGGATTGAGTGCGATATAATACTGACACAAAAGCAGAATGATTCGGAAAGGGATTTATCATGACATGTAAATTAATAAACAAGCCAGTAAGGTCAAACCTAGTGACCTCATACAGGCATATGTTGTATCATTTGCTCGGGATCGCTTCTTACTTTGTAAACTACTATTAATACCATGCATAAAACAAACTTTATCGAGAGGGAAGATCAAAATAATAATTTGAAAAATTATTCTCTAAATAAAACTTGTAACAGCTTCTTTTAAAAAGCTGAAGTAGCGCCAAAAATTGCGAGGTCATGAAACGCAGTAAGAAAAGAGCCAGAAAGAGCTGGCTCAAGCGCGTAGAGAACAATGTTTGCCATTTGTCTCAAAGTTAACGGTCAAGATCATCACTGCGAAATCCACCAAACGTTCCCACATTAGTATCATACTGAGGTAAAGAAAGGTAAATCTCTCAGTCATACTGCATCAGAGTAATACTGCAGAGGTCTTCAGAGGTGCCAAATATTCTGCGTAATATTACATTTTATCTAATCAACTAAACGAGCCGTGCTCGTCTTTTCATTCAGTTTAATTTATCGGCACAGAACAAACATTATTAGAAGCAGTGTTAGCCTGGTGTTTCTTTATTTTGATTTTCAAGCCCATTTTATGTGTCTAATCTTTCTCATAACAACCACGAGGGAAATAACTGTAACGCACTATGGCTGAAGTGTTCCGACAACTTGCGTTCAATGCACAAATTTAACCATTTTAATACGCCTCAAATTTAATTCTCTAGAAGGTTTTGCAATAAAATTTCCTGCGTCCTTCGGGTTCTTTCAAAAGCAAAACGATTCGTAGCTTTAAAGCCATAAAATGGATGGATATCTTTGCTTAAAACTGTGTACAGAAGTGCATGTTTCTAAAAGGCTGTAAGAGGAGACCTTTCACTTCCGGTGGGTACCGGATCCACTCGTGACGTCACGAAGACTATGGGGCAATAAAAATGGTGACCGGTTTGAATTTTGAGGGACTTTTCTCGCATGAAATTGCACTTACATGTATCTAGAAAAAAGAATTGTGGATCCGGCATACTTGAAGTGTGTACTGAACAAATATGCGACCTGAAAAAATAGCATTTCTAGGGTTTACATGTCCTTTAATAAATTATGAAGTTTAAGTTTCCAAACCCAACGTTGTGGAAATTAACTGAACGATTATAAGCTTACTGAAATAGTATTTTTTGGGCAGCCTGGAATGCTGCAGTTCATTACGTTTCAGTTAAAATTTGAAATTATAAGCAGCACGAATGTGCAGTTGATTCAAAACTCGATCACCAGTTACCATAAAAATCAAGAAAGAACGAGGAAAAAAATGACTGAAAGGAAAAGGCACCAAAACCTTGCGAAGTGTTGCAGCATTTCTTTGCAAAGCTGAATGGATCAATGAAATTGCATTTTTTTAAAAAGTCTTCCAATTACTGGCTCTAAAATGTGGCACTGGTTTGATGTTTCCTTTGATGTTTCATCGTCCCAAGCGGATTGAAGCTGTTTGATTTTAGCATTGTAGATGGAGAGTTGAAACGAACACAAAACATAGTGGTTCCAGGTTCAGAGCCTGCAGACAGAATGTGGCAAAACAACAATGAATCAAACAACTGGGAAGGTAATCATTAAACTTATTTTGCATTACGTTCTCTTTATTTGAACATTTGGAGCTGCCTGAACTCAGAGCTACATCGACTGCAGGTAAAACGATGTTATTTTGTGTAGTATATTGCTGAAGAAAATGTCGGCTTTTGTTATTCAGCTTATTCAGCTTGATTTTGGTAGCTAATCTCTGAAAACATGTGACACTTCAATATTATTAAATGGTTCTCTTCAATTTTACTATGTTTTATTTTTGTATCATGTCTTGATATTTTGGTGTCAAAAGTTTTCCGTATAAAACCTACCTTTTGTGAACATTTGTTGATGGTGTGATGGTGAAAGAAATCATAAACACAATGCTAGACTAGTTTGGTTTGGTTTCACAGTCTGATCTACTTCTAACCCCAGCGGATAACTCCATATTGTTTCAATTACCGCTTTTGTTGCCTCAAAAATTTCCTGCTCATTCTTCGAAACCAGTATTTCTTTTTGCTTTGTCATTCCAACGTTTGAAAGCAGGCCATTCTTTGAGCAAGTGCACGAACTTGGTTGAAACTTATGTCACGTTTATGAAGATTGATTGGTCAGTTCTCTTTCTCTTCATGTTCCAAATGTGGTACTTGTGAAAATAAATAATTACGAGCATCGGTCAAAACCTACATATGCGAGTTACACATTTCAAGTCCTTATGAGTTTCCGTTATCAGTTAATAACCCTCCTTTTCAACTTATTAAGAAATGCATGCCATGTCAAGTGCTTCAACATTTAAAATTTTTGCTGCTAAGGAAAAGGTCTGTCAAGAAAAAGGGAAATAAACCATGATTACTTCTGAATTCAGAATTAACTGAAAAGCAAGAAAAGCCCCAGGGAGATTAGACCCCGTCGTCGTCCTCCCTCCCTTCCGGGTGCAAAATATATTAAGTTCACTCAAGACACGAGCCCAAGTGGTGAAGCGGAAGTTAACGGCGAATATTTGTTTGGCCGGACAAAAAACAGGAGTCTGGGGCTAGTTACTGATAAAAAAACCAAAAGAACACGAAAAAAATGGGTATTACTAGACTTCGTCCTGACGGCAGGGTAATTATTCTGCTAGCCTCGCTAATGGCAACCAAACCAAACATAACTATCCCAGTATTCTTTATTTCCTAAGATTGCCCCCTCCAAATCCAAATTAACCACTCTGCAAGAGAGACTGCAATAACAGGTGTATAATTAAGGAGGGGGACATTGGGGTTTGCGGTATTGCGGTAATGGCCAATTTTTCATGCGGTATTTCGGTAATTCTGATCTAAAATTGCGATATTGCGATATTCTCAAAGCCTGCGGGATTCGGTTTTTAGCGTTTTGTTGGGTATTTAAAATTATCTTCCCGTAATTTTCGACCCTCTTGGATCTTTTTCCAGTTTCTTGTCGTTTCGGAAACAGCTGCGGAAACGTTTCGAAACAGCTCTAAGGTCCTCTGATCCGTCACGCGTGTTTATATTAGTCATATTGACATGAAACGTAGTTACAATTTGATCGCTTGGACAACCAATTAAAAGTCACGGCACTGACGTATGTCATGCACCGACTTTTAATATTTAATATCGATCGACCTTTGTTGACCCCACCAAGGGGTCCAAGATCATGTCCAAACCACGAGCTTTGCCAGACAGACATGGCTGTGGTAGCAACATCCGAGATCGCGACGAGGGAAGTCGAAGCATCGATTGTGTGGCTCTGTTTTACGAAGAGGGAAAAGGCGGCGAGAATTACCGAAAAAAACACAAGTTCAGGTGTCGGGTGAACAAAGACGAAAAACGGCTCGCCAAGTTTAGGGAGAGCATTAGGTAAGTTTAATTTGGATTGTTTCATTCAGTGCACGTCACCAGGCACATCAAAACGGAACCTGACCTGATTTGACATTACTTGGTGTTCCGAAGAGGTAAGAACATTGCGTGACAAGAACACTAATGTGACTTCCGTTTGTAGTTATGTAATCATTGATGTAATCTAATATCTTGATTTTGTAAATAGAGAAAATCTGTGTTGCAATGAGAAAACGTGTCAGTGGTTGATTCAAATATTCGTTCTATAATCATCGTTTATTTCGGACATTTCGAAATCGGAAACAACAAACGGTCTTAAACGTATCTAATAGCTCATAAGGACAAAGTCAACATTGAAGAAGCAAACAATTACAGTGGCTGCGAGGTTTGTCTGTGGTAATGCGTGGCTTTATTTGCTTTTATGTCTTTCAAAGTCTTTTCCCGGGAATGACTCCATGCTCTCGCGAGCGCGCGATGTGTTATGTATTAAGTAATTAAGTATTAAGTCGTCGCGTTAACCCTGGCTCCCAGCCCTGGACACGTTATTATGTCAACGAACGCTCCAATTGCCAATCTGTACACTTGGTTGGAGAAAGCCAGTGCATATACCGATGGGTCGTTTGGCTGGAGTAAAGCGGCTCGCCCAAGAACACAGCACAATATTCGACTAGTACTCGAACAGGGCCGTTCACTCCAGAGTCTAGAGCACTAATCGACTCCTAATCGTTAGGCCATAGCGTCTAATACACCGCATCTCTCTAGGATGTAAATTCCTGATGAACGTTAAGCACTGACTTTGGAAGCAAAGAATTTCATTCCCTTCTATTGCAATCAGAAAAGTGAATCAATAAAGGTAAGTTTATCTTTGTTCGGCATACTGGTTACTGGACGGAAAGTACACGTTACTCATTTTCCTAAAACGAACCTAGCATGCCTTAATATTCGAAAAAACAATCAAGTTAATATTTGCCCGTAATTTTAAGATTATGCAAGGCAACAATTTCGTTATTTCATTGATTTTTGACAAGGTTTTGGACGTCTTGCGGTATTGCGGTATTTGGCGAATTTTTTTTTTGCGATAATGCGGTATTTGTCAATTTTTTTTGCGGTTTTGCGGTATTCAGAACCCCCCAATGTCCCCCTCATTAAGTACAGTTTGTTGAACAAAACCACAAAAAACAACTACCTATAGCTAGTCTGACTAACAGTAGGTTTCAATAGTTCTGATAAGTTGTTGACTAAAAAAATGCAAAAATTATTACTATAACAGTTACTTTTTCTTGAGATGGCATAGTGAGCAAAAACTCCTGGAACAAAAACTTGGATAAAGCTCACAAGCGATAAAGTATGCATGATAAAATTAGCTATTAACAGTTGTATTATACAAAATTGAAATACCTACCGGCACAATTAATCCTTGCCAATATAAAATATTGGATTCATCCACTTGAATGTCACGAAATATTTTTATCCCAGACGATCTGATGTCATTGAGTTCCTGGAAAGACGGACAGATCGGTCGACAAAAAACTTGTGAAACTGAATAACCGAGAATTTCGCATGATAAATAAGTCTGCAACCAGACAGGGAATTCAGCATTGTACATTTCATTTTAAGTCTAAAGAATGCTTCTTTAGCTGTTAATTGAAGGACGGCCATGTAAGATCGTCCCCGACAAGCTACACAGCAAAATATTATGCAAGACAGTTGCCGTTTAAAACGAGGAAGAACTGAGATCAGATCCAAAAATGTCAAACATGGATTTGATCAACAACTTCAGCGACAATTGTCTAAATAATGCACAGGTCAACACAAAATTAACTCCATTTCTATTCCTTGGATATTGGTAAATGATTTTGTTTTGTAATGGAATCAGTTCTGAGTAATACATTCAAGAGTTTTGCTTTCACAGTGTTTTTACCTTGCCCAATCTCCGTGTGGCCGCCATGCTCGAAGGAAACTTATCGCCGGTTTAACAACCAGTCCCCGCGCAGCAACAATTACCCACAGTGCAAAGCGAGAACGTTGCCTTGACAGGGCAACGTTGCCTTGAGGGGAGGGGAGGGGGTATCCGGACATGGGTCCATTTCCCCCCAATGTCCCCCTCCTCTCCCGTGAAAAAAGCCCCGCCAAAATGCCTCATTTATCTCCCCACCAAAAAGAAAAAGAAAGTCTGTCTCAAAAAATAAATAAATAAAATAAATAAATAATAATAACAACAACAACAACAATTTTTTTGCATTCCCATACACATAGCTGGTGTTGCATAAAAAAGAAAAATAATAGAAACGATAATACAGCAATAAATAATCAAATAGTTAATACAAATAAAAGGGTCTTTGTTATTAAAAAGAAAATAAATTTTTTATGTTCACTTGAGGAGCGCCAAAGTTGGGGTATAATAATAATACAGTAAAAACCCGTGTGTAAGAACCTAGTGGTTTAAGAACCTGCTAGGAGTTAAGAACCTAATAAGAACCTACTTAGCCTAAATTGCCAATAACTACCCCAAAATACAAGAACCTATTTTGCCAGACTCAAAAAATGTAGGTTCTTACACGCAGGTTTTTAATGTAGTAGTAGTAGTAATAATAATAATAATAATAATAATAATAATAATAAGCCCTTTGCACCCGCCAGGCAAGAGGGTAGTCCTTAACTTTGAATGAGTCAGCCCACCCAAACCAAGGGGTACATTTTCAGATGATGATCTCAGCTCAATTGTTCTGAAAATTGGCATGGATATTAACCCTGTCTGAAAGTCTGAAAAATGGGTAGGCGTTTTTACGGTGAGTCCTGAAAACAGCTCTAGGAAAACATTATTTTGCACATTTTGTTCTGAAAAAGGGTCACAGTGTTGCCCAGGGTTTGGAGAACCAGGCTACACTCCCCCTCCATGTTTGCATCTCCCTTTTTCATCACTATTTTTGAGCGACCATCAATGCCACTGAAAGATATGCATCAACTTCACATCTAGCAGACAGGAAAAAATTGAAATTGCTGATCACCTTTAGTCACAGACACAAGGGATTTTTATTGAAACTAAAAAAAGTATCATGAGAATAAGGGTATACGTTGCCTACAAAAGACTTGAAATATTGTTTTTGTCTTAAGAATATGCCGACTACAAGTCTTGAAGAGGGAGGGAGGGGTGGGGGGGCACTTGACCCAATTTTTGGGAAGCTGCTGAGGGACTGTAAGCCCTGAGCATGTTTACCCTGTGTAGGACAACAACCTCCATTTTAGGTCCCTGTTAGAAACAAATGGCAAAGCACACTTTATCTTGTTCTAGAGCATTTTAGAGTGTTTCAAAGACTGTATACACCACATTTAATGACGACAATCGTACTGATCATACCCTGTTTACAACTAGTTTAGACTTGTCTTGGACAGACTCGCATAAAATTATATACCCCTGACCAACGACATGGTCCGTAAAGGCCACATAAGGGAGTACCCCTGGGCTAGAAATAGCCCCTCTTTCTGAGCAGAAAAAGGGGTTGTTTGCAGCCTTGGAATATGATGTAAACTGGAGAGGTTGCAGTTGAATAATAAAAGACATGCAACTTCACCTTTTTCTCTAGTTTTAAACTGGGTTATCTGTGCAACAGAGGTAAATCCATCATTGAGCAGCTGGGTCACTGCATTATGTGGGACCTTTTTTGTACTCTAATATTGTATGTGAAGCACAATAACAAGATGGTGATACTGTCAGGGTGCACTTTACCAGTTTGTAGCTAACTGAGGAAATGAATGCAGCTGTTTTTTGGTTAATATCGTTGGGCTTTATTTACTACACATTAAGATAGTTATAAAAGTTTATTGGTAAAATCATCGTGCTAAAAAGAGAATTGCAAAATTACTACAGAAAATAATTATCCCACAAAAAAACATGAAATGATGGGATTTTCATAAACATCATTTTTCTCCACACCAGCAGACACATAAGGCCATGACAGGGGATTTTGCAGGACACCTGACAAAATTCATACAGTCCTCACTAGCACCCGTGTAATAATAAAATTAATATTATTAAATGCACTTAAACGGTTGAAGAAGTAACTCCTCCTATGCTTAAAAAATAAACATCTAGGAGTAAAATACTGAAGATAACAGTGTACGCCACAATTATCCTGTATTCTGCATTCTACCAACAACTTTATCATTCAATTAGGGGCTTTGAAAGAGTTGTCTTTTAAGAATTGTATTAAAAAGTCATAACATCCTGATTATGAAGAACAGCAGGTAAAAAAGGTCTTGAGTAGGTCACAAAGCCTGGCAATTGAAGCAAGGGCTGCATACACTGTTTTGCTTCCAGAGAGGCTAGAGTTTCTGGGGATGGCATGAAACAATCCAGGATACCATACTTGTCTGGTAATCAGTTCAACACAGATTAAGGAAAGGATAACTGAAATTAGTACTTAAATACTACTTACAGGTCGTTATAAAGCTAGCTTGTACAAAGCAATGCAATGATGGAATGGCAAAATTCATGATTAGTGTCAATGAAAAAATTGTTTATTTTATCAGGCTGATGATTAAATTGACTCATTAAATCAAATCAACTTCAAACTATTGAAATAAATATATGGTGTGGCAATGTGTACCCACATAATTTTGGGTCAGTGTGGCAAAACTAACTGATGGCAAGACTGACAGTAAATTGTGACATTAATTTTGTTAGATACGATTAACATTCCCAACTACATTTTTTTACAAGTACTACTATCAATCAGCTGTGATATTGCCTCTCCACTGCATGTGACACACATGGATAATTTAGTTTTCATCCAAATCTACACCTGCACAATTAAAAGGCTCCAGATGAGATCGTCCCAAGTTTCTTTTACAAATTAAGCATTGAAAACCTTGCTTTTTGGAAAACAACAAAACAAAACAAAACAAAAAACAAAAAACAAAAAAAAAAAAAAAACTTCCCAGTCAAAATATAGACTGGTTTAGTTCTCTTTTTACTTCTTATGATAATGGACACCATCGGGACCAAGGTTTGGTGTTCATAATAGAGAGTTATTTTCAGTAAATTCTTCTTCATTAGGACCTCAGCTCCTGTCCAAAATAATAGGGCGTTAGTAGCAAGGTGTCTGGAAGGCGAGAGTTGACGTTATATCCAGTATAAAGCTTCCACTCAGCCTGTTCACCCTAACATTAACATTATTACATACTTATAAGAAAACCCCTGAATTAAAAAATAAAGATACGAGCATATCCAGCAGCTAGACCTCCAATGTGCATAAATATTGAGCCCCTATGGAATGCAGCATAATAAAGAAACAAACAACCCCACGGAACAACATTATAAGGTAGGCAGCAGCATCCAAGTGAACATTTGTCAGACTTGAGGAACTTAGTCACTAGTGCCATTAATCCAAACTCTACACCAGACAAACCAAGGCTGCATACATGAAAAAGGTCATGAGCCACATGGTAAAGTAGTGTTGTCATAGCAACCTCCATCAAAGTTGAGATCAACCAACATGAAATTAGCACAAGAGAGAACAAAATGCTTCCCAGCTCCCTCTCTATTTGGGTTCCAAGAAGAATAATTGGGATTATGGTAACTGCGAGATGCCATGGCCCTTTATGGAATAATGCATGAGAGAAAATCCTGGACACTGCAACAATATAAAGAAAGCAACAAATCAAAACAATATTTTGCACTGAGGTTTCTGTTTTGTAAAAAATAAAGACACAGAGTATGGGGATAGATATTGAGCAAGCTTTGGTGGACATTGATGGTGGGGAGGGGGGAGAGATAGGTTATTGTGAACTCTCTGTCCCATCCCCCCGGGGGGGGATACTTCCTTATATATGCTATATAGGTATGTGCCGCCCGATAGGGTAGGGGTTTTGAGGTGCTCAGTCCTTAAATAGGGCATCCTTTTTGGTGTTTTTTGATATTGTGATCCTTAGATGTTCCTTAGATAGGGTCACTAAATTGCAGTATCCACCTCAATGTGCAAAACAAAAAAGATGTGGTCTGTTAAAACTGTACTACACGTTAAAAGGGCATTTATAGCTTGTGTTGGCGCTCCTCACCACCTAGTTACAGAATTATGAGTTATCTTGTTTCCCTTAAATAGGGTGCCATTTCTTGGTTTTGGGCCTTTAAAAGGGTATCAATTCTCGATTTTCTACCCTTGAACAGGGTCAGGTTTTGAGAACCCCGCGGCACACACCTATCCTAAATTGACGGGAGTACCCCCCCCTGGGCCCATCCCCCCCCCTCCGGGTTAGGTTGAAGATAAAAAATTTCCTTCAAATAAGCCTCTGCAAAAATAACCAAGCAAGCTAGAAAGCACAAGTAGGAAACTATTATAGATAGCTCTAAAAGCTTAAAAGGTTTTTACCTTCATTTGAGCGAACGATTCCGTGTGCTTGCAGGCAAACATTGTCAAGTTTAAAGTTCAAAAAGTAAAAATTTAAAGTAAAGAAAACGACAGAAAAAAGAGCTAACGAAAATGTGATGAGAGGGATCTTCAAAAGCAAAATGCATTTGCACACTAACGTCATTACATTTGCTAGCTAGGCCATGACATTTTCCAAAGGCAATCAAGACGACAATCAAGACGAAAGCGAAAGCAAGACTGCAAGAGACTGCAAGAGTGAACAGTAACTGGTCAGCTGTTTCACGCGTAACCTTATGCGGAGCCACAGACTGCGCATTTCAATATGGCGGACGATACATCAGTGTTTTTTCGTTTCTCGGTGTTTTTAAAGTGTTTCTAAGGCATAAGCATGAGATATGCGCAGCTGGTAATGGGACCCGCTGGAAGCGGAAAGGTATGCATAGTATCAATGCAGGTAAACGGTCAGTGTGTCGTGCAAATACCTAGAATTTGCAGCACGGGGTTTCGGGCTTCAGGGCTCCCGGCTAGAAAATTAACAGGGCTCCAAGACAGAAATGTTGGGGCTCTAAGGCTCCATGGCTCTACACTAGAGCTCCATTTAGCTTTATTCATCATTTTTGACTGGAATCCAAGTAGAAAAAGGCTTATTTAGGGGCCCCAGAGACCCCCCCCGCTTTGACACCCAAATGACAGTGTATATGCAGAGTTTATACCTTGTGGGTGCATAGTGGTGTAGTGTGTTGGACTTCACATCTGAAGGTTGGACTCGGTTCCCTGCCATTGTGTTGTTTCCTTAGACACGAAACTTAACCCCACATTATCTTTCTCCACCCTGGTGTATAAAATGGATACTGGCGACATACTGCTGGGGGTAATCCTACGATGGATTAGTATCCCTTCCAGGGGGGAGTAGCAATACTCTCAGTTGCTTCATGCTACAGAAACCGGGATATGCTCTGGCCCTGTGGGTCTCCTTAGCTTGTGTGCGACTTTACCTTCCTACCGTAGGAGAGAACCCTAGTGGAAGGGCTAACGATGACCAAAACTCGGCTTGTATTTGGAGTCCAGTGTACTTATCTTATGAAACATACTTCATGTTTATGTCCATTAAACCAGTGTTTAAGTTGAAACACATTTTTGTTTCAGTCAACTTATTGTTCTACAATACTGCAACACTGTGAAAATGTGCAGCGTTCTGTTCAAGTGGTGAATCTCGATCCAGCTGCAGAACACTTTGATTATCCAGTCTTAGCTGGTACGTGCATTATTCAAAGTAAAGGATCATTTTCTATTTAGTGTGAGATGGAGTAGCTTAACAACTGCAAAAATTGCATGTTATACATGTATAGTAGACACATGGCAGAGGAATTTTATAGACCATGAGGCCATCTCAATTGAGCATTTCATTTTCCATCACCTGACTGACCAATTTCTTGTGAAAAAGGGAAAAAAAGATTCCTGATTGATCACCTATGCCCTTTTTTCAGCTGTTTCCATTTCAGTGACTGACACAAATTACCCTTAAAGGATGTCTTTAAAGTTCTTTTAAAGTAATAGCAGCTTTTTACAACCATATCATCGGGTGACCTAGAAACCTCTGCTTGCAGGGTAGCATTTATGTGTTCTCACTGTAAACACAGATACTAGGAAACAGTGTGTTACAAGTGGATCTTGTAAAATGTTATACTGATCACTTTTATTATAACTTGTTCAAAGATGTGAGGGAATTGGTTGAACTGGAAGACGTCATGGAAGCTGAGGATTTACGACTTGGACCAAATGGAGGACTTCTTTTCTGCATGGAGTAAGAAACCATCATGCTGATTGTACCTCTTGTAACCATACTAATATTACATCTGCTCTGCATTGATTATCAAAATTTTCTCTTCAAGATACCTGGTACAGAATTTTGATTGGTTAGAGGAAAAATTAGGAGATGCTGATGATGACTACATCCTATTTGATTGCCCAGGTATTCTTACAAGTGAAAAATAATTGGGTAATTTCGAAGAACAGCTCCCCTTCACCGACTGTCGGCCAACTATCGACTGACAAACGGCCGGCAGTCGGCTGACAAACGGTCGACCACCAGCCAACAGTTTACCAACAGTTTGCCAAAGTGTTTGGTAAGATTGTTGACCGACTGGAGAATGAATTTTGTTTCCAGTATACGATGTAATTATTGAGTGTGTTATCGGTAAGAGTTTTGTCAACTGTTTAAAAAGGGCTCTTCATGTTTATCAAGTTATTTTACAGTGAAATTTAAGTAAAACTTAGCTGTACATGTAGGTAATCTGTTGGCGGATTGTTGGCCAACAGTTGACTGACAGTCGGCTGACAGTCGGTGGAGGGGAGCTCTTCTTCAGTAGTATATGCTGGGTCAAAATCGAACCACCTTTTTTGGAGAGGTTATTTTGACTTAAAAAGCTTTTAGACCACTACACAAATATTCTGTGCAGGTTTTTTTTTTGATAAATTAACACTCCCTTGATAAAATTTTTATGAAGGATTTATTTTGTCAAATAAACACTATGAAAATATCACTTATGTGCCGTCATGCTTCTGCGGCTCCAGACAGTAAGCATTGGTTATGCAAATGGTGATATTTAATGTAATCACATATATCTAAATAGAACTGAATCAGGGACTTCCCCAAAGGAATCGTTCGAAACCAGGGCAGATTTAGAATCAATGCACTTTTTTCTTTTAGGGTTATTTTGGTAAATTAACACTCCCTTGATAAATTTTTTATTAAGAGTTTATTTTGAGAAATAAACGCCCTTCAATTCAAAAGTGTGCCGTCACGCTTCTGCCTGCCAGATGTAAACCTTGGTTACTCAAATGACTTGCACGTGCATGTCACGGTTACTATAAACACTTCGTTGTTAGGAGCCATACAGAATGTTCTAGAACTTCCAGTCTTCAATAAAATGTATAACTTTAACTATGATGTAATAAAACAGGATTTTCCCTAATCTTCTCAGCATGTCATCTGTAAAAAAAGATATTACATTTAAGTGAAGAAAGCAATTAGCTTTCGAGCCATTACATGACTCAACAGTTTGAGAACAAAGCTAAGCGAAATGGACGAAGATTTGGGTGCTTTTTTTGGATAATATTAATTGTCGACTTCAAAGCGAATTTGACGAAGATTTCATTGCAGTTCAGCCGTGTTCCCAGCACAGTGATGTCTGTGTTGATGAAGTTAACGACTCTATTACAGCTCATAATATCCGTGTTGGTGAATGGCAAACATTTTTGCAGTCACTGATCGTCAGAGCAGATGAGCTTGCTTCTTTCCCAACACCAGAGAACGCCACCCAGTTTACTGCTGAGGTTAGGGAAAAGGCAATGTGATTGCCAGGCCTAAAGTTAAAATGCATAGAAGAAAATGAGGAACAGAATCAAGTTGGAGATGAAAGGTTCATGGTAAAGACACTTTCAGGAAAACATTTGACATCGCTATGGATCACAGTCTTATTAGGTATTTGAAAGAATCTCTGTTGCCTGAAGAGGATCTTCAAACAGTAAGTTGCCCTTTCCACTTACCTGCAACTAGTGAGACCTGGGAATGTATTGATAATACTGTTTCACAGAAAGTTAAAGAGTACCGTGCCACGAGCTCCGCTGTTCTTGTACGATCATTTGAGTTAGAAATGTGGCTCCGATTTGCCAAACAGAAGTTCCGTAAAACTCCCCCAAAAGCTCGAAAATTCCATAGCTTTAGAAAGTTCATGAAGTCAAAAGGAATTGCTAAAACAACGGGGTACAAAATGATCAAATTTGCTGCTGCACTTAATCACCACTGCAAGCTTTTGTGGTGTGCTGTGCCAGAAAGATTTCTGTTCCACCACTTAGAGTGTATTATTTACTCCTGCAAACTGACCCCAATTTTTCTGGGTCTTTTTTGTTACGTTAGCTGACAACTGCCAAGTGAGTCTTTCTGTACAAATATAGCATGATAAATTTTGCATTAACTGAAAAACTCAGAAAAAAAGAATTCCAAGTTCCAGATGGGATTTGAACCCACTACCCTCCGTGATCTAGTCGGATGCTCTACCACTGAGCTACTGGAGACTCTATGGTGAGCAAGGGTGAAATGTGGGTCTTGACTAGAACTGCATCACGCAGCAGTCACATAGTCAAATCAGGACAAGCACACATAGGACTCATAACTGCATCGCCCAGTCACATTAAAGCATACCTGAGATGCAACCATCCAGCCGCCAAGTGACAAGCAATTTTTTTAGTCACTTCAAACTCACCAAAGAGCTCTGGATGCACTGCTTCTTCGAACGTTTTGTGTGAGAGTGCAAATTACAGACTGTCTGTGTCCATCTGGATCAGCTCAAACTCTCTTCTGTCTACAAAGTAGTCCAGACAATCATAATAGAACTTCAGCATAAGCAACTTAGCCAACTGATACCCCACAATTCCGATTTGGAAGGGGCGGTTAATCGTAACCTTTTCTTTTCTGAACTTGACTTCAAATGCGTCCCCGATTTCTTCCATGTCATTGAACCACACTGACC
Source organism: Siderastrea radians (assembly GCA_964017195.1). NCBI lineage: Eukaryota > Metazoa > Cnidaria > Anthozoa > Scleractinia > Rhizangiidae > Siderastrea > Siderastrea radians. The sequence goes on along the minus strand of OZ024897.1, from coordinate 37,447,748 downwards.
ATTTCGCTCTATCGACCTTTTCCTGATCTTGTGTGTAGATGATCCTTGTTTTTCGCTCTACAGTCTCAATTAGTTTACCATATGCACTATTACCCAACAGCTTGAACACTTCTGTGAGCAGGGCTTTGTCTGGATCAGCATCCCCTTTGCGCCTATTCTCTGTGACTTGGTGAACAAACCAGGGGAAGATTTTTGATGGTGCGGTACACTGCTGTAAGGTACCATTCTAACAGCGGGGCATATAGCAAGATTTTCTTTGCAGAAAGTAGACCTAGAAGCTTTTTTTGGCCTGGGAGCAAGGTTCGATTGGTTCGCCTCAAATAATTTTTCATATTCTCTGGAATCGCCTGATTTGGGACAATGTTGTTTTGAAACAAAGGAGGAAATTTTCCAAATTTGTCTCACAACTCGTTTGGTACCGATATGTCTACTTCTGCAAAGCCAAACCATTTTTTTATCCATAGGCGGTATTCAAAATCTGCAACAGCTTCAGAGGGATAAGGGTAAACTACAATCTTTTCTTTACCGCAGGGCATTTCTTGGAGCATAGTACTTGGATATAAAGCGTTGGCGTCGTAGCCAAGCACTCGCTGGCACAGGCATGCGTCTTCGTACTTGTGCGATCGTATCTTTGTTTTACCAGCCTCACGCTTTCTTGTGAAAACCAGACGCGGGCCGCCAACGACAGCGTCTTTTAACATGTCATATGCCTCTCTTTCTGGTGAATACAACTCAGGTGCATTGCATTCCCCCAACGTACCTCGCAAAAGATACTTCAGTGACACACCTGGGAGAGAAACTGCGTCTTTAAAAATGTCAATGGCAAGGTTTGCGTAAAAGCCTCTCATTGTTTCTAAAGCTTCCAAAAATGGACCCACATCCAGGTTGTTGTATTATCTTAACCAGTGGGCAAATGTTTCCATACTACGCTCATGAAATATGCACAGACCCTCATTGAACTCTTCGAGTGTTAAGACAAACTCATTCTTTAGTTTTGAAAACCAACACCGATAGGGTGGCAAGCCCTCATAGTCCAATTTGTCTGCGCTGTTGAACCACTCGTATGGCAGCCAAGATTTTGTCTGACCGCTTCCATATGTTTTGACCCATTTTTTGTAACTTGTGCCTGGACCCAAATAATTGATAATGTCAAAGAATTTTAAATTGGGTGTGGTCAAGAACATGATCTTTTCTTGTTTTTTTTGCAACAGAACAGTCTTCTCACCCCCAACATGGGTTACAAAATACTTTTTAATCAGAATTAAGTCATACTTGCCTGAGTTAAAACCAGCCACGGGGATCTGGTGGCACCATTCGTTAATAGCCAATTGTTGTTTCTTTGGTAACATCTCAAAATCTGTAGGAAAGTATTTTTGTTTGATAATATCTTCTCTAAAAACTTTGCCTCGCCTTACAACTGTTTCCCAAAATTTCTGTACCAACTCTTCTGGGGCTTTCGAACAAATGTGTTCAGATTTTCTGTTGAGTGTGTCGGCCAATGATACAGACACGGGGATGTGCTCCTTTTCAATGATACAGACACGGGGATGTGCTCCTTTTCAAAGGCTAGATCTTGTGTTGCCACAGTTCTTTTTGTTGGATCTTGATAGGATTCAAAATCATACACAATTGCACGAGGGAACGCCTCATTCCTCTTTTTTGGTAAACGATCATTCCACCATGGTCGAGGGGTCTCGTGCTCCCAACGAACAACTAAATTATAACCTGCTGCTTTAATTTCCTCATTTTGGCGCAGGGTTCTTTGATACTCTTTTTCTCGAGTTATTTTAACCATTAGTCCCTTTCTTTCTGTTCACAAATAACAACCTCTCTTTCTTTAGGTGAAGGAAAACACGTTGAACGTCCATGAAAATGACAGCTATGATACTGAAATACGGTTTTACTTTCGTGATGGTAACCATCAACAGGAGGTTTGGCAATCATACGCTCACCTCCATGGCCGCAAGCGTGGTGGTGTACGTGGATCCCACGCTGTCTCGACTCATATTCTATCCAACAACAAGCTTTGATGCCAAACTTACCTTTCGGATAGAACACGCGTTCAAACAAAGACTGGGGTGCAAAGATCCTTTCCCCAGGGCACTTGATTTTGGTTTGACCCTTTGTACAACTTTCAGCATGGTGCAAAAGATGACATGACTTTGTAAATCTTGCATCACAGTGAGCACACGCATAAGTGTTTGTAGCCTTTTCCAGATCAGTGATTAAAAAGGCATGTTCTTTAAAAATACCAGTTGTCATGGGTGGGTTTTTTTCCTTCTTCCTCATCCTCCTCCAACACCCACTCCTCATCCTCCCCCAACACCTCCCTCGCCTCCCTGATATCGTCTTTAAACCAACTCTTTAACGCAAAAACCCCCTCCGGTGTCACATCATACACAATAATTTCTTGATTGAAATGTTTAGAAATGAATGGAATGTGTTGAAATTCTACAATTTCATTTGGAATGTCGTCCAATGTGAAAAATTCTCTCTCAAGCTTTCTTGTTTTTCGTAAATTATGTTGCTTGTGAGACCCACGGTGTACACACAGATTATCATCAACGTACCCACGGTGTACACACAGATTATCATCAAAAATAATTGAGAGCAATTAATCCTTTTTTCATGCGCTACTAATTTGGTAAGCGCCCTTTTCCAACCCTCAGCGGTTGTTGGTCTAAAATAACTTTAATTTGGCCCGACAGGTGCTTTTCAAACACAAGTTTTGTGTTCGGTCGGGTAATGTTTTCACCACCCAACCATCTTTCTTCTTGCTGTTCCAACCACGCTTGTGTGTTACCGTGAGTAGCAAACCAAGGACTTTTCTGTCTATCTTGAAACCAAACGAGAGTTTTGTTCATTTCAATATTTCTTAGAAGATAGATGTAAGAGTAATTTATTTTAAACCTGTTGTGAACAGCGTCACAAATTTTAGCCATCATTTGTGAAACTAACAAATTATTTAGATTAAAACGAAATTGCCATTTGATAATTTGCCTACCGCATTCTTAAAAAACATTGTTATAATTAGCAATTTCAAACCAATTGGGGTGTTGACGGTTGATGAGAGTGTCTGCAACGTAATTCTCATTCAAAGGATCAAATTGTTCAAGAATTTGCTTTCTTCTCTGATCCTTTCTGTTGTGAGGTAGGCGTACAGGTTGATACTGCCCTGGGATTAATGGCGGTCGAAATTTTTCTTGCTCCTCCGCAGTTAATGCCACATCAAAGATTGTATTTTGTGCTGAAGTAACAGAAAATGATTGCTTTGCCATCATTATATATATTACTTCAAGAATATTTTACATTCATCTACCTTTACATGGAAATCGGGCCGTTGCTATCGTTGAATTCAGGTGTTTCTAGTTACTCACGTGAACATGCACAAATATTTGTGTAGTGGTTTAGAAACTTTTTAAGTCAAAATAACCTCTCCAAAAAAAGTGGTTCGATTTTGACCCAGCATATACTACTTCTTCATAATCACTAATAATTGCCCAGTAGTGACTTTGCATGAAGTAACTTAGTGGCAGTTCTAGGGGAGATTCACTGGATTTGGATTTTGAGGGCAAATTGTCACTTGCTCCCTTTCTCCAAGAAGCCCTTTGATTTTGTCTGCAGTCTCCTAAATTACACAGACTTAGTTCCAGTAATCTGTGGGTGAAAAGCATTAAGGGCAAATGATGTTTGTTTTGGTACATTAATTTCTCAGACTGAAAGAATCGTTTGAAACAGAGAAAATGTGAAAAATATCTGGCCTTGCATGAGTTGTACTGGAAAGAGACATCAGCAGTGTACATGGAAAAAAGTGTCTTTGTTATTTTGTTAATTAATCAGTGGCTATTTTGTGTTTTTTTCTTTACTAAACCACAGGCCAAATTGAACTCTACACTCACATGCCTGTTATGCGACAGTTGGTGGAAACCCTACACCAGTGGGATTTCCGTGTGTGTGGTGTTTTCCTGATTGACTCTCAGTTTGTTGTGGACTGCAGCAAGTTCTTTGCTGGTGTTCTGTCAGCACTGTCTGCAATGATTCAACTAGAGATTCCTCATATAAATGTGATGAGTAAAATGGACTTGCTAAACAAGAAACAATTGAAAGAGGTAGAAAGGTAAGTTGACTGTTTATCAGTTTATTTTACCCTTTCATTCTTCATGTGTGTTTCTGAAGTTTTAAACCCACCCATATAGACCTTAGTGGAGGTATAACCACAGACCTACCATCCTCTGTTTGTGTGGTGGACTGTGCATTTATAATGGCTGTGTCGGTTTAGGCTGGCCTGAGTCCGCGTCTTCCATTTCTTTTGTTTTGAATTTTTGCACCCAGCGACCCTCAGTCTACACGCAGGGGAAATTTAAAAAATCACGTGTCTTTCAACTGGGTTCCTTTGTCGGTCAAACTCGTCACTCGGGTGACTACAGAGAAGATTTTGTCACAGACCAAAAGTTTTGCGTAGGGAGGCCAGGGGCGGCAGTTTCTCGCTCACGAATTCAAATTTTAACGGAAAAATGCATTCTTCGAATTCCTTTGAGTTCGGATTTCTTGCAGATCACAGGGAGAAAGCAAATTGACGGTTGTATTCAAAAGTCTGGGCTCAATTCTAAAGGTCTATCCGCGATCGAATCTAACTCAAATTTGGCCAAAACTTTGTTTGAAGACTATTCTTTCGAGGGCTAAGATTTTTTTGTGTGAGCAAATTGGGCAAATACGACTTTTTTGGCGAAATTGTTCAACTGGGTAGTGTAATTTGCGGGTCGCCTAGTTACATGCCTTGTTCTCTTTCTCTACTTTTGAGCGAGTTCGACCGTTATTTTGAAAACATCGCTTTCGTGAGCCTTAAATTGCCAAAATAACCACAGAAACACAAATCAAAACACCATGGCAGCAATTTTATGAGTTTTTATTTCATTCCCCTCAGTTTTAAAACTCCTAAATTTCGGCTTTAGTTTTGCTTATTTAATAAACCAACACACGTACAGCCATTATAAATGCACAGCCCACCACACAAACAGAGGATGGTAAGCCTGTGGTATAAGGTGAAGCCATAATGTCATACAACCAACGAAAAAGACCAAAATAGTGAATCTCAAACCAAAAAGATTCTTCACACCCCTGATAACCCACTAGCTTTATCCTACAGAAAACTTGTTAGCTCCAGCATTCCATGGCCAACACACAGCATACATGATGGTGTATCACATTACCTTTTACTTAGCAATCCGAGCCCTACTCAAGTACTTGATTGAGCTATGATTGTTAATAGGTTTTTGGATCCTGATCCACATCAACTGGTAGAAGAAATTAAAGGAAGTACAAGCAAGAGGTTTAGAAAGCTGAATAAAGCTCTGGCTCAGTTGGTAAGTCCATAGATTCAAAGATCAATTCTCCTTACTAATACATGTAAGTCTTAAATGTCAGACATGGTTTTTATCTCATGGTTTTTGTAGCAACACTTGACACCATGTCAATGCATTCTTGTGTTTCTTTCCATGGGCTTTGTTATTGTTTCGCTAAAGCTTGCCAGGTCTTCGTTACTAAATAAATATTATAAATTATGCTTTTTTAAAAGAATTTGGAAGTAAATCAAAACAATATTTGATTCAAGTCTACTGGATATTTTCACATTAATGTATCTGCTTAACATGGTACATGAAAAGCAGACATTCAGTGGAGCCCCCAAATTTTTGCTTTTGGAGCCTGGGTGCACTTCTCAAAAGCCCCAAAAAGTTTTTGGCCCCGAAAAGCCATTCGTAAAAATATGAACCACTCATTCTACAAAGCTGTTATTTTAGCTTGTCTGAAAGTCTCATGGTTAGAAACTTCTTTGTTTACAAGATAGTGTGAATTATCCTGCCCGAAATCGACTTGAAAAGTTTCAGGGCTTTCGGGAAACACACCTGGAGCCCAAATCCTTTTTCTCCTTGGGCCCCAGAGAAAAATGCTGATTCAGGCTAAATGGAGCCCTGTAATGAAGGAGTGGAGCCTAGAGCCCGGACTGGCTGAATTTTTCATTTTGGAGAACTAGAGCCCTGCATTTTTTTTGAGCCCTACACCCCTTTGGGACTCTGACATTTTATATTTTTTGTGAATATGCAAATCCTCCTTGTGGTTCAATTCTTGACCTCGCTATTATAGTGTTTCCTTAACTTCACATTGTCTCTCTCTACCCAGGTGAATAGAGCACTAGCTAGCTTACAAATACCCAGTAACATGTTGGTTGCTGATTAACCATGCAATAGACTAACATCCTGTGGCAGGGGGAGGGGAAAGGAGAGTAGTATTACCCTTGTTACTGAAACCAGACCTAAAACCTGGCTTGTTCAATCAGTTGAATTTGACAGATTTTACCCGAAGAAGTAAAGTAGGTCAATGTCTGACTTAAAACAAATGAGATGGCTTGGGTGATAATGCCTTCTCACCATTTGTTTTTAGATTGATGATTACAGTATGGTATCATTTCTTCCACTAAATCTGTGTGACGAAGATTCCATCACAAATTTGCTTGTTCAGATTGACAATGCCATTCAATATGGGGAAGACTTGGATGTCCGTGAAATGAAGGTCAGTACAATCAAATTGTTGACAACGCTAACCTTGTTTGATTGATTGTTAGTCTAACTTAATTTAAGCTCTGTAAGCGCTAACCATCTTGTTATTGACCCCACTTCAGTCGAACACGTTTGAAACTATTAAATGCCCTGTTTATTGCACCCCGTTCTTGAAGAAAAATTAATTTCCTTTTATAATAATTTAATTTTTATTAAATAATGTTGCTTGCTTTTATATTAGGATGATAACCAAGATGAGTTGAATACAGCTGGTGAAGCAGATGATAGCTGACAGTCGCTTTGTTATTCTAGCAAATGCATCTTGCAATTAGTGATAGCTGTACATGACATCATCCAGCATCTTAACAGTGGAATTAACTGCCTCTGAGCTTGTTATCAAAAGGAGGGTGCTTCCCTTTCTGCCGAATGTTCAGTTACTGATATGTTGCAAAACTAGATAGTGGCAAAGCAAAGACAGATAGATGATGGCTTGACAAGATAAACATCTTCATGGCCAAGATCTTCCGGGCATCAAAACAACTAGTGCTATTGGAAGAACAGACTTTTTTTCTAAAAGTCCTTTCCAATACCAATGTTTTGCACGTTATTTTCTTCGCAAACGTAACTGCCTATGAACTGCTTGCGTGACTTAACCGTTTGCAATTTGAAAATGAAGGTCTACTTGTGGCAGTCTTGTTGTGAAAGGATGGAAGCGTGTTAGTGATTTTATTATTAGAACAGTTTCAAAGAGACAGTCAAGAGATCAAGTTGTTGGAGTATGACTGCTGATGGCTTACTGAGCCCCTTGTGTAATCAGACACACATGCAGTGCTCTAGCAATTGCAAGGTGGAACACCCTTCGATTTCTTCAACTGCTCTGTTAGTCTTTAATTAATCATACTAGTGGAAAATTGCGTAAATGTAGTACCAAATTTATCACATCCAATTCTTGTGCCCTGTCATTTTTTTGGTCATTTTGGCAGCAGAGAAGACTGACAGGAGGTCTATGAGATTGAAGTATACATGTAGTGCCTGTTTTGTGTCCATTTTGAGTGCAGCTTGGAGCACGCTAACCCTTAACAACTTTCAAAATTGTTTCTCTCAGTAAATAAATCTCTGGGACCACCTAAATGATGAGAATTCTGTTATTCTACACTGATTCGATGGCTATTGTGTCCACTTATGAGCACTTAGAGCAGACCTTCATTATTTTAGAGTAAAGTTCACCCTGAAAACTGTTGACTTTCTTGGCATTTCGAATCAATGCAGTCGCGCTTATGAAAAGTCAATGCCTGTTAAAGGTAACAGATTCAAGTGTCAGCCAAGTGTGTATAAAAATATTCATCAAAACCATAAAATATATAAAAAGAATTTTATTTGGTAGGAGAATGTTCAAATTTTAATCGTTTCCTACTTTCTTGGAATAAAAGTAATCTGAAGGTATGTATTCTTTTGTATCTGATAATGTGACAAACACTTTGTCTTCTTTGACATGAACCTGGTGTACTCTTTGAACAGCCCCTTTGGAACACAGTCTTGGCGGTTTCTTTAGATCTTTAGGATCAATGGAGTAGTGCAAACCCTCACCAGTATCCAGAGTGATTTTTTGTTTGTGATACGGACAAATGATGCACCATCTTCCTCCAATGTCCTAAAAAGTATTTTATTCATAATATTAAGAAATAGAAATGGGCTGCCTTACATAACCTGATGCTAGATCATTTTGGGCAAGAAAGCACCGAATAATCCTTTGTGTGTTCAAACCACCACTTTGGAAATGGAGAGTTTAGGCAAGTTTTGAAAGGAGACCGGGGGATTGACCTTTTACTAGTGCAGTGCTTCCTGCCAAAAACTATCTGCAATGCAGGCTATCTAAATACTTCCAAATTTTCTTAAAGTTCTGTGAGTGTTTGCATCTGGTTATGTAAGCACAAAGTTGTGGGTTTTTACTTCCTTTGTGAAACAAGGTCAAACAAAACTTCAAGTCACAGATCCTCTTTTCCAACCCTCCCCTTTGTTGTGTTGCATGAGAAGATTGTCCATGGGTTCTTTTTCCCTTATAAGGCATACACTATAAGTGCAGTGTGCAAGAGGATACAGAAGAGGAGCTTGAATCAGATAACAGTAACGTAATTTTCCTGCTCTCTACACACCCAAGAGGCTCTAAACAGTCTCTGGAAACACTATGGTGTTCAGATAAGATTTAGTTACCTCTATGTCTCCTTTCTCCAAAGGACCTCCAGCATCTTGTCATAAAAAAATGCATGAATATTAGTGTTACATGCCTACTATAAACAAGTCAGAGCTGAGAAAGATGGAATATTCAGTATGTCATGTGTATGGGACAAAGAAAAAATTTGAGTCCCCGACGGAAATCGAACCCATGACCTCCTGTACACCGGTCGGGCGCTCTAACCACTGAGCTACTGGGAGACTCGCGGCGAGCGAGGTCATATTTACTGAGTTTGTTGTGACATGCATCCTGCATACTGCTAGGATCGGATTCCCGTTGGGGACTCAGATTTTTTCTTTGTCCCATGCTCGTGACATACTGAATATTCCATCTTTCTCATTTCTTTCCGAGCTTAAAATTTACCACACTTCTTCCTTTATTATCAAGTCAGAGCTGTTTTCCATCTAGATCGTTACTCAAATCCTGACTCAATGGTACTTCTTGACATTGAAGATCAAGTTTCCAGGATAGTCTGACTTACAAACAAGGAGGGGTGGGGGAAGATTTCAGCCATCTAGGATTTTTATTGATGTTCATTCACCCCAACGATTACACACCTTTTATTATGTTCTGTGGAGCAGGAATCGTCAGTCTTACATTGGAAGGTAATGTCAGACATTACTTTCCAACATAAGAAAACTCCAATTTAAAAAATAAGTAGACATCAAACTAAACTTTGGGTACAAATGCTAATAAAGTCAGACATTCAGCCGCTTAAAACCATCATTTTGAAGTCTTGTATCAATCCCTAACTTGCCTCTACACTTCAAAAAAAAAATTTCCTACAGTTGGCAGGTATAAAATTCATGAGCAGGGACTTGGGACAGGTAGGGGCTACCAAAGGAACCCTATTTCGTTTAACACCTCATCCAGGAAAGAGTGAAGTGATGTTACTCAGTAAAGCAACCCCGATGGGGCCACATGCACCAATACAACTAGGGACCTCAATTCTTAGATGCGTTACAAAAACGCGCCTGCTGGGTATGACTGTCGACCGTAACCTAAGCTGGGTACCTCATGCACTAGAGACCAAGAAAAGTTTTGCTAATAAGCTGAACTTACTGAAACGATCCAGATTTCTCCCAAAGGCCGTGCTAAAGGACTTTTATTTTAAAGTGATACTACCCTCTGTAAAATATGGTTTAGATTTATGGGGCTCGTGTTGTAACTCTGACATGCTAGACTCTATAGAAAGACTACATTGTAGGGCGGCAAGGATCATTTTCAACTTGCCCAAGGACATGCCGTCAAATGAAGTGCTCAAATATGATCAGTGGTTTACCTTTTCCCTGTATTATAAGCTCGACATCCTTAGGCTATTTTATAAGGCAAACAACGACAGCCTGCCCGAGCCTCTGATGAAATCGATACTAGACAACTCCAGTCACGGCTATTCGCTCCGAGGAAAACAACTATCTTCGATACCAAGATTCAACTCGCGATTCATGAAGGATTCACTCAGATACAAGGGATCTGTACTTTGGAACATTGTTGAATACCACAATCAACAGAAGAGTTTTTCAAGTTTTTTAGAGCTAAGAAAGCATGTTGTAAATAGAGCATATTTTAAAGATTTTAATTTTAACGCCCTGTCGGCTTCAACAACCCGCCACAGACATAGTGATTTTATATATAATTAGCTTTTAGTTAGTTTATTTAATCATCTAGTATAGTAACAGTTCTAGTTAGTAATTAATTAAATAATTAATTTTACTGTAAACATAAGAATTGTAATTTTAGATATTTAATTGTAATTTTAATCTTAAATTTAAATACACGACCCCACAAGCTTTTAGCTTTTATTATTATCGTGTTAAAATAAAGTTTTAATCTATCTATCTATCTATCTATTTCTGAATTTCTGATATTTGGCACATTCATAGTGACGGTGCTGCATGAATTATATGCCACAACGGAAAAAAGAAAGCTCTAAGATGGTTGAGCTTAACTTACGATAGCAGCGCTGGTCCATGGCATAGAAATCTCTGTTGTGGTAAAATATGACAATCTCTCTTCCATTCACATTGCATCTAATTTTCCTTTTTTCAACTAACTCCTGCTTACTGCATACAAAGCTGGATACAGCAGGGCCAACTGCTGCTTCAGAAGCATCAGAAGGTCTCGACATGCCTATGTATGAGACTACGACAATAATCCAAAATAACAGAAAAGGAAATAAAATGAAATATCAAAATAGATGAAAATGACAGGGCTGAAAAACGACTGCGCATGCTCGAGATCAGCATTTCAAAATCGTTCGATCGGCCGTTTGTTTGGCGCCATGCGAGCTTGATTTTGGCGTCGTGTCACTCGAGAAAATAGAACTTGAGACGCGATTTAAAGGTGTTTTCTGTGGTGGAGATTTTTTCAGACAAACTGGGAATTTGTCTGTCTACTGTTTGGCTGTTTTAAAAGTCGTGGAAACCCAGCGAATTCTTGAGATCATCGGCTGCGGCACTACGGTGAGTGAGTCCTCAGATTAAGTTTAGCATTGCACTTTATATAGCTATACCTTACCAAACTCTTGTGCAACATTCATAAAGTTAGGTTTGTTTTAGACAATAATTTCCAATAAGTTTAAGTAAGCAATCTATTTCCAAAAACAAAACTTTGCGATCATACTTGCGAAACAGATATTTGGCTCCCAAACAAGATATGAAACCCACAAGTGAATAAAGGCTTCTGTCGGAGCGTTCGTAAGCGTTTCTCTCAACATAATCATTTCCTAGGTTATTAAAGCGAATTACTTGTCTTTCTTGGCTACAAAGTGCTTGCCTCTCGTGTGAGACAATAGAATCGGATAGTGTGTACGGGGTAGCGACAGTATTGGGCTATTCCATTGGCTTTCGTTACTTTTAGGGGACTCGCGCTATATAGAGAAAAATTGTCTGAATGCACGTGCAAAAATGACGAATTTACTTCACTCGCAAAAATGACGAATTCAATTAATTGTACAAAGTTTAGAAATAACTAAACTCAACAATAACAAAGCTAACCATCGTAGAATCAGTGCTTAACCCTAAATAGTATAGATGAGTTCTTAGGCCTAACACTATCGATCAGTGCTTAACCCTAAAAACTGTAGATGAGTGTTTAACCGTTTTTCATTTTGTTTTCATTTGTTTTTCTCGCTAATAAACGCTCGTCATCAAAGTTGTCACTCGTCATTTTTGCGCGTGCATTCAAACAGTTTTTCACTGGTTTTTTTCCTATGTAGCGCGAGTCCCCTAAAAGTAACGATAGCCATTCCATTTAATATCCGCCCCCCCCCCCCCCGGTTGAGGACTGACCTTTCCCTCTTACCCCTAAAGAATCCCATTAAAAAGTGTTACCCCCTGAAGACTTCCTTAAGAAATGGGTTTACCCCTGAAGAATTTCACAAAAAGTATTTACCCCTGAAGAATTCCATGAAATCTCTGTTTACCCTTGAAGATTTCAACTTACAATATGGGTTTTACCCCTAAAGAATTCCTCAGCTTCTGGCCTTTACCCCTGAAGAATTACACCACTTTTATCCCTTACCCCTGAAGAATTCCACTGTTCCTCAACCGGGGGGGTGCGGATATTAAATGGAATAGCCCATTCAGTTACAAATTTTTGCAGCTGATTGTTGGCCAGATGAGCTGAGATTGTCGTTTTCTCTTCTAAAACTGTAGTCAAACATGTAGTGTCACATACCCATAACACTTATATGAGGAAGTAAAATGGCAGCTGACTGCCAGATAAGATTATTTATTTCAACTGTAACAGAATCAGTAATTTTACCATTTCTTGATCATGACCTTTGATCATATAAATTGGAACATAATTGTTGGTAATTCCTTTACCTCATTATTTTATTTCTGATCATGATTGGGCTTGTGCACAAAAATGTTTATCCTGTGTAGTTTTTTCTGCTACTACATTGCCCTATAGTTTTACAAATTCGTGAAAGCTAATGGTAAATGTTTATTTTTCAGTGACTCAGATTCCAAGGAAAATGCTTTAGTGCTGGGGAGTGGTTCTGGTAAACATGCAGATCATGATATGATACAGGATCTTGGTTTTTGTTTTTATTTGTGAGAAATAACCAGCAGGCCCTGCAGAAGAGGAAGTATAAGAAGAACTTAGAACTAAGTCAACAGAGGCCATCAAGAGTGAAATGGGGACAGTGGAAGGTGTCGTCGCAGTGATTCTCCCACAGCCCCACCAGCTGTACTGCCCACCACACCTAAAGCTAAAACTCAAGATGATCCATACACAGCAAACATTTTCCTCACTGTGACTGATTTCTGGACATTTCCATGTTGTATAGGTGTTTGATGTAAGGGTAGGGCTTCCTTGAAATCCCAGAGGTACATGTATTGTTGTACCACTGGTTCTGAGTACATCACCCTGTCTTTTCCATGTGCTGAATTTAGGGGCTCACATGACTGGTGGTGTATGCAGAGCTTCTTTTAAATAAAAATGTGTACATTTCCCACTTGTGAATAGTTTTTATTTGTATCTAGGGTTTGACAGGCCCATATATCCTGAGATCAGCATTGCAATAATCCAGTTCTTTTTTTTCAAACAAATATTGTGCACTTGAAGGGTCACGTCCGGGACTTTATTGCCATAATTATGTCTGTTTTCAGAATATTTCATTCATTTTTTTAGAGATGATCTGCAATACATCATAAACTGCAACTTTTCTTTTAACAGTTTTCAGTTTCCTGTAAAGAAAGGCATCTGCTGGTAATTTATGTGATAAGAGTGTGTGTTGCGTGGCACTTTAATTACCATTTAAAATTAGTTAGTAAAAGCAATTGAAAATGAACCAACATATTCTTGATGTTCATTTATTTAGCTGTAAAGTGACTCATTGGATGGCAAAATCAATTGCATGAAAAGCAAAGGACCAGTCGTCAAGTAATGAAAACATCCCAAAAATAACTATTTTGAAGGAAGGCACCAAAGGGTGAACTATTGTCCTGAGTGTGGTGCTGTATCCTAAAAATCTGACCTATGGACAACCCCCTCAAGGATATGGCACAACTAGCTGCATAGAGTCCACTTTCCTTTTGTAATGCAGTCCTTGTAATGTAGTCTATCAAGAAGTTTAGAAAATGTGTTTCCAGTGTTACATCACCCATGAACTTTAACTGAATTAAAAACCCATCTTCCAGTTAAATTAAATCAAAATATGTTACCTAAAATAATCCTCAATTATGTGAAACAGAGGTAAATGACTGTCCTGGTAGCTCTTTTCTTTTGCTGGAAAAGTTTTGACTGCCCGTAATACAAGCAAGGAGGTCCTTCAGGAGTCCAGGGCTGTTTTATCAGTAAACTGCTTCATTGCTTTTCGACATAACATTCTTTTCTGGAGCGGTTGTCTGGTGTCTGTACAGGGCTTTTTAAAATAGTGTCAACTCCAGTGAAATGATGATTCTCTTTTCCTTTTCCGTGGCTGTTCAAAATCTTAAAAAGGCGGACTGGAAATTACAGCAATGTCTGAAATTGTTTTGATTGTCTTTTAGTAAAGGACTCAACCAGCGACTGTCCTGACGCTCGATCGATCGACGATGTTTTAGACAAGCTAAGTCTCCGGAGGCACAGTGCGGCTGGGGGCCTAATACACCCAAAACAGGACGCTTACCGGACGTTTCCGTGAACAACGCACTCACTAAGATAATATGTAACACAGCCAGCTGCACGAGCTGCATTTTCGCGGCACGGGCTCTTGACTTCGCGGTAAAATTTCGGTTTGTGTTCAGGTATGAAAATGTTGTGTTCAGGAGATATGTTTAAGCTATACTATCGTTTGGTCTTTGTCGAAAGTTCTAGGCTTAGCTGGTCTACCAAAGTCTTAACTGAAGCAAAAAACCTCGGCACTTTCCATATTTTCAAAAATTCCGCCATTTTACATAAATGTTGCTATGGTTTCAAGTTGTCATCCCCAGTTTCCCAGCGCGAACCGATGACATGCGCAGACGTTATTCAGCTCTGTCGATGAAAATAGAAAATAGTGCGGATTCAGCGGTCACTATTTGTTAGGGATGCGCGCATTTTGCCCTCACTTGCCTCCAGTCCTTCCCAGGTAATTTGACAGAGGGGGTCTAGTGACTAGAAGAAATCAAGATGGCGGCACAGTGGCACTCACAGCGATAAAATGCCGTGTTTTATTTGAAGTTTAGTGGGACCACTCTTGTTCTGAATTCGCGTTTGGTAAATGCAGCGAAGCCTATGGGCGTCTTTGCGCTCATTCAGTCGTATAAATCGATGTAGTTCAATTTCAAGCGCGTTGATTACAGCACAAACAGACCTTGTAGCTAACCTTGGAAATTTTAAGATGCATAGAGGAGGTACGTATGCTGTATAGTTCGAGTTATACTGAAGTTTTTTTAGCTCAGCCAACATATTATCAGGTGCTGTTACTATGTTTTTACGTTATTTTTGAAGTGTTTTTGTTTTGTAATATTTTTCATAAATGGTGATGGATCGAAGTTTTGCTATATATGTCTTAACCTTTTTTATTTTACCTCTTGCAATCAACTGTGAAGGTATTCGTAACAAGTCTGAGTTTTCAAGAGGCGGAGGGAGGAGAGGTGGGCGTGGCCGTCATCCTTCAGGGCTGTCAGGGAAACAGATCGGCTTGTGGTATGCGGCAAAAGGGAAACGGAACAAAGCAGAAAGAGAACTAAAACAGGTGTGCAGTGATCATTATCTTTTTGTTACCAAAAGAAATTCACTTTAAATATGGATTCCCCCCCTCCGGGATGAGATTTATTGCCTTAAACTAACAATAGGAAATCCCATGGGAAAACAATCATGCCCAATGGTGTTGTTGCATTGTTTATCGTAGCTTTTTTGGATGAAGCTTTGCATTATTGTATCTTTTTTTGGAAGAAACTTGGTAAAAGAAATATATTCTGATGTAAAAAACTATGGTTGCATTTTAACAAAACAATCTTGAAAAAGAAAATTGCTGAAATTTTCTGCACGTTGATGAAAGCCACTTGTAGATCAAATTTCAAAGCAGTTTTGCAAATTAGTCTGTGTTTACTAACCGCTGCTTTCCAAACCCAATTTTTGACTGAAAAAAAGACAGAATAATCGACAAAAGGCTTTCCTAGCCAATAACTTTATTTAGACAAACAATACATCTGCTTTCAGAAGCAAAAACTTTTGATTTTATTGTGTGCGTGCACACATGCATAGTGTAAATTTTGCAGTCATGCTCGATCGGAAGTGGAGTAGCTTTGTGAGCAAAATTCAAAAAATTGTAAGAATCAGGAATTTTGCAAAGCAAATCACCATTCATCATTGAGCAAGTAGACACATTTGAAGGGATGGATACATGATACTATATTATATTAGTATAATTTTAATGCTTTATTGGTGAATATAACATTTCAAGGCATGGCTGCTAAGTTACATGTAAGTTGCTTTTTTTCGTGTGTTTTTTGTCAAGTTTTAGCCTGTGTTTTCACTTTTTGATGTCCACATCTCAGTAAATATTGGCGAACATTTACCGAGCTTCAGCTCAGTAAATAATCGCCAATATTTACTTTGCCTGAGGCAAATAATTGTTAAATATTTCCTTGCATTTTCTTTAATTTTTCTTATCAAATATTTCATATCAGGGCACAAGGTGCCCGATTTGAAATATTTCAATAATTTCAATAATCCCTGCTACCCCTGTATATCATCAAAGTACCAAAAAAACCTGTTTCTGTCCATGAGCTCCTTTGATTATACTAGGTATATTGAAAGTAGTCTTTGGATGACATTGACTGAATGACTGTAGTATAATCCATTAATTTGGGAGTCCAATTCATATCTCATTTTATTTAATAGCGTGCTTTTGTTACCATGGAAAGTCATCACGAAGAAAGGATAAGTGAGCTACTGGATAAAATAAGAGCAGATGAAAGTAATGATGACAGTGCTTCAGGTGCAGGGCCATCACACCACGAAGACTGGTATCATGTTCCTCAAGAAAAGTTACATGAAAAAGGTGAAATGCACTCAGATTATGACAGAACAGACTCAGAGTTATTAACACAAAGAAACAGGTCCAACGACCCTCAAGAAAAGCCATATCATAAGGATGAAATAAGTGCAGATTACGGTGGAGAAGGTGCCGGATCTTTGCGCTACAGGGACTGGTATAAAACATCTGAAAAATGGTTGAATAACAAAGATGGAATGGACTCAGGTTTTGTTGGAGCAGAGGCTGATCCATTAACTGACAGAGATTTGCATGACCCTTCTGAGGGATGGACATACCCGAGAGAGAAGGTGAAGGTGGATGAAGGTAATGACAAATGATTATTATTAATATTAGTGGTTTACTTGAAATGACATGAACGCAGGTAAAGGTAATAGCAAAATGATTACAAACAATTATTGGATGAGGTTTTTGCAATATCCGGAATAATCAAGGTCGAGGTAACTCCGGCTTCGGCTGATAACACTTACCGAGACCTTGATTATTCCGGATATCGCAAAAACCGAACCTAATAATTGTTTTATTATACATTGTTTTACAGGTAAACAAAATAATGGCAAACAATTTCAACATTTGTGTCCTTCTTGTCTTCCGGCTTCTGAACACTTTTTTTCCGTAAGGTAATCGTGGAACAGTTCCTTCGCAATTTTTGTCAGCCTTCTTTTGTTTTCGGAGTCTTTTTGTTTCAGCAATTTTTCAATTTCTTGCTTGGTTGAAGAAGCAAATCGACGAGCCATGAATTTACTTCGCATTCAGATGCCTCCCACATTGCTCTTGGAAATCATGCATTGCGTGCGCAACCTACAGATTATTCACTAATCTGCTAGCAGGTTAGTGAATAATCTGTAGGTTGCGCTGATTCCCAGAATTAACTGTAGGCTCTTAGCCAATGAAAAGACAGATAGTGACTACAATGTATAATGATTATTAATATTGGTAGTTAACTTGAAATGAAATGAACTTGGATGAGGGTAATAATAAGCCTGTTGCAGGTATTCATATAGTAAGGAGTTGTGATGCAAGTGAGGGAAGAAAAGGAGAGGAGATGAGGGGTGGCACTCTCCGCAGTCTCCTCTCTATCTGCCACCCTCTTTTATCTTAGTGCCATTTCCCACTAAGTGAATACATGAAATTGCCCAATTCACCCAACACAAACTTCAGAAAAAGGAGTTACGGAAATGAAAGGCAGCTGTGTTGAGAAAGTTCATGCAAGTTCAGCATATATCAAGCATCCATTGAAGAAAAATGGTCAGTCACGTTAGCAAGTTTGGGAGCTGCCTAGAAAACCTGTAAAAATTCAGGTGTCAACAGGTGTCCAGCACTTTACCTTTTGATACCGGTGCAATGTTCTTACCAACTAGGCTATCAAACCAAGTGAGTTGGTCAGTTGTGATCATCACATGATAACTTGCTGAAAGTGAAAAACAATACTGCACAACATAAGTTGCCTGCCAAGCTACTCAAAAAGACATCTGGGATCATTAACAGTTCTGGTCACAAGGTATCGTGTGGCTTGAAATTTTTGTGGGAGTTTAATTTCACAGATTGCCGATTTTTGTGTTTCATGGGAACAAATTTTTCGATTTTAGACTTTACCACAGGGAACAAATTTTCACGGGTTTCTTGCAAGTTTCTCTCTGGTATTTGACGTACGTAACTTGTACAGGTGTGATTGAATGCTATCTGGGCTGGAAGAAACATGCAGTCAACTATTTTTTGCTCTTTGGCAGGAGATGGTCTCTTGTATGGTTGTTATCAAATTTACCCAGAGAACGCAGAGACTTGTTCATTATGTAGTGATTGTAAAGAGAAGGATCCTAATTTTTTTTCTTAGTCAACTCAACTGAAATTCAGTAACCTACATGGAGTAAAATAATTTTTGCAGATGATTTTTTAGCATGAGTTTATTTTTGTGGGATCAAATTTTCGCAAATCAATGGAAAATCCACGAAAATTCGCGAAAAATAAGATTGCGTGAAAATTTCATGCCACGCATTTTTTAAAGTTCTAGCTAGTTTGCTGGCTGGAACCAGTTCTGCAAGCTGATTCGTAGCACTGATGGTCTGCAAAAAGGGGTATCATAGAATTTATGGCAAGTGCCTTTACTTGTGATCTTTCTTTCTTTCTGCATCATAAAGATGGAAAGTGACAGGTAATGGGAAAATAAAGCCAAGAATTTCTGTGCAGATCTGTAACCAAGCTTTTATAACAAGTATTTACATAAAAAGGTTTGATGATCAGTTGAGAGAATTATTTTTCCAATGTCGTCTTAAAATCAAATTTAGTTTTGTATTGTGAGCCATACCACTTTTTTGTAGACATGGGATGCACAATAAACGCTGCAACATATGGAAATCAGTTAACTGCTGGAGCTGATCAAGATGTTTGCCATCCTTCTAGTGACCTGCTTGTGTCTAGCGGAGCAGAATCTGGTGACAGTTGTTTGCAACAAGATCCTGTCTTGGACCATTTTCTAAGAGAAGAACAACAAAGAAAGCTCACGTCAGGTGGAGAAAGATACAAAGCCATGCAGGTTTGTTTAACTATAAACAAAACTCAATTTTGAGATGACATTAGGGCTTAATAACCAGGACTAGTTGGGATAAAATGTATTCCTTATTGGTAGAGGCACAAAGTGATGGAGCCCAATACCAATACATTTTCTGCCAATGTCATCATTTTAAAGCCACAATGTCATCTTCAAATCGAATTTAGTTTTGCATTGTGAGCCATGTGTCTTTTTTGAGAAAACAAGAGAACCTGAGCATCAATAATATTTTTGTTGTTGATTAAAAAAATAATGTAGAAATTCTTAACCATTGTGAAAACATGTGCAATACTTGTCCTGCCAGTTCTGCCAGTTCTGGAGCAAAATGCCAAATTTTATACTTTTTCAACCAAAAATAGCTTAACAAAAGGATTTCCTTCAGTGCATACTTAGATACATTTTTTTAATTGATGAGGATCAACAAAAAAATTGAATATTGTGAAAATCAACTTCTTCTGCAGGCTAAAACTCGTCCACATCTACATGATAACTCAATAAAGCTCACACAGATGGTCGCAAATTACCAGCTGAAAAACAGTTTTTTAAAAAATATATTGAGTGTAAGTAATTGGCTATTACTCTTTATCCTGAAATATGTTGTGTTTTTGGACAATTAAAAATGTTAAATATGTCTTGTGATGAAGGCATGGCCAGACTGCAGTTGTTTGAAAAGCAAACAAACAAGTTGGCAAATCCAGGATTTGCTCCATAATCCAAAATTTTGCTTCAGTTTTACTGTTTACAAGACTATGGCCTTATGCACCTTCTGGTGCAAAGAGAACTGATGTGTGATGTGTGTTTACAATGTCTTTACAAAACTAAATATCTACCTTGCAACTGGAGCTCTTACTTTGTTTTATTGTTTTGTTAGGAATTCCGTAAGCGATTGCCAGCTCATGACAAGAAGGAGGTATTACCTTTGTAGTTCAACTGATTATTTTAAAAATATTAAATTAACAGACAGATGTAGAGATCAGTGGGGAGTACTAATCATTCTGAGCTGGCCCAGTTCATTTTTAATGGTTGAGAGGCTGAACCAATAAGGAAACAGGAAAGATGTCCTGTGATGATGTCATGGATTACATTGGAATGCAAAAGAGGTCCTGTCAGGGTGTATATGGGTATAAAAACTCCTCGAGGAGGGTTCAAAATAAAACCAGAGCTTTCAGCCTGAATGTGATGGCTTTTTTCTCAAGGCTGATTTTTAGCCGGCTGTCAACAAGAATGAACAAGCACCTATCCCAAGTATGGAATAAAGTGTTGACAGGCCAAACGCGGCTCATATGCTCGTGCTAATGTGTTTGTATATTTCTCTTAAGCGGCCTTCACACGTCAAACTAATGTTAGCCAACTTGCGTGTTGGCAAACTCAAATTGCTGTATGTGAATAACACAACATGTTAGCAAAAAGATGGCGAGAATAGAGACAATATCTATTTGTCGCCAACAGTTTGCCAACATGTTGTTGTGTCATTCACACACACCAATTTGAGTTTGCCACCACGAGTTGGCCAACATTAGTTTGACGTGTGAAGGCCTCTTTAGCAATGGTTGATTTTTTAATCAAGTGCCATTTCCTCATAAGGATGTTCTTAAAATTAGGCACAGCTGGGTGGTATGTTGTTACGAAAGGCAGAATTTTTTTCCGCACTGTCTCTCTTTGTTGAAGTGCAGACTTCCTTTTATTTGACTTCGGACGTTGGGGTAGTCTCTCGTACGGAGGCTTGTTTTGAATTGGGTGATATTCTCAACGAAAGATTTCGCTCAAGAGTTTGTTCTAAGAAGACGTTGGGATTCACCTCTGATAAACCCTTTTCTAACCCCTGGTGAGTGGCAGGAAAGAAGTGAGTGTACTGGAAAGTGTCTGTGGGCTTATAATGTGTGCAGATATCAAGAATTGCTTGCTTGTTAAATCTTTCACCTTTGAAAAGAGTAGTATCCAGGAAGTTTATTTCTTTGTCTGAGATTTCAGCCGTAAATTTAATTGGGTCGGGTGGTGACTGTTTGCTAGGACAATAAACTCTTCTATCTCCACTTTGTCAACATTCCACAGCGAGAATAAGTCATCGATGTATCTTTTCCACTCATGTGGTAGAAGAGTGCAGAACATTTGTACTGCTGTTTGACTGAGCACGTGACGTTATGCTAAGCCCGATCAGTGTCTCTCTTTGACCTACATTTATCAGATTTCGCTCTTCGCAACTTATCACTGTTGCATTCAACGCAGCGATAATTAAACTTGGTCAGTGCGCCTATGAATTTTCGCTCGGCCTCTCTCTTTATGGAGTGTATTTCTGTCTTAAACTCCTCGTCAGGAGTGATGTTTGCTTTTGCAACATAGCGCAAGTCTATTGGGTACGTGAATTTTTCTGTGTGGGCCTGAAGTTTAACTATCGACGTTTCTGACTGCTCGATTTTTCTCTTGAGCATGGAAATCTCGTCGACGGTGGACTGGCAGGGTCACTTGCTGTCGTTTGACAAATTAGATCAGGCCTTTGAAAATGATAAATGCCGCAACAATGATACTGATTTTCAGCGCGACAGTATATTTCCTTTGGTCTCCAGCAAATTTAATTGGACGAGAAGGCAAAAGCACACAAAAAAAGCGACAAGGTGCTAAGTGGAACAGGATGGAAGACGCATTGGTAACAAAGAAATGGTGAATGAAAATTTGCCCGGTTCCTAAAAGAGAATTGAATTGCTGCGGCACTGCTACGCCATGTCTGGCCTATTTCCTCAAAAGTCGCATTGTTGATCATGTATGAAACATCGGAAAAGACAGAGTGCCGGCAAATAGAGATAGTCGCTAGAAGGAAGACTTGATTTACAAGAATTGAGGTAATAATTGTTAACGTTCCGTAATTTGTTGTTGCTTTTTATTTAGAAAGCTTTTAAAACATCATCCAATTCACTTTTGGTATGTGTGTAAGTGTTTCACGGCTGCATTACTTTCTGATACGAAACGTTTACTATGACGTTCTAGGGACGTTGATTTTTCCGATCAAGGGATGGGATGTCATTTTTTTCTATTTCTTGGGTGAAAAATCGCCGGTCAAGGGTGGCCAAAGTGCCGGCTGTCGCTGGCAGCCGGCTGCTATTTTGAACCCTGCTGGAGAGTGAAGGCTGATAAAGACTTCCCAACATTGCTGGACATTGACAAAGACTTCTGTAAATAAGCAAAGACAGACTTCACTGCTTCAGACTTTCAGAGTTTACTAAAGCCGTCCTTCCAGCTGTTTGAAAATTTCCAGGCTGTGGCAATTTGCCAAATTAAAAACTTCCAAAGACTACCAAAGACTTTTTAAATGTAAAGGCTTTTGAAGATTATTGGAATCTTGAACTGAAGATTGCCAGAGACTTTACAGTCAAAATACTCAGTGCATTCCGCTTATTATTTGCGAATGACTTTCATTAATCGGGAACGGATTGCGTTATTGGAATCAAAATTCCACTTTCAAATTGAATACTGTAATGTTACAACGGTAGCCTTGTTCCAAATAAGGAATGCTGATTGGTTTGTTATTGACATGAGGCGAATGTTCACATGCAAGTAGCAGACTGTTGGCGGCTTGACCTATCTGACTTGATTTGTGTTCGTTCAACAAAATATTAGTCGCAAATACTTTTAAAAGTGAAGAAGCAGTCTGTTGCTATAAAACTGTGAAGAATAATTTCTTAAAAACAAGTCTGCTGTAAATGCACAAGAAATGTTCCTGAAAATTGAGAAAAATTCCCTGTAATGTCAAACTGATTGAAACCAACGGTTGCCAACGGTTCTGTATTCTGTGTGTGAACTTTTGGTTTATGTAAGTAACAACCCAATCAACATTTGTTATTTCGAATGAGTCTACCATTGGAAGATTTCAATCTTCAATTTCAAAATGGAATTTTGATTCCAATAATGCAATCCATTCCCGAGTAATGAAAATCATTCCTAAATAATGAGCGGAACACGCTGAGTATTTTGACTATAAAACATTGACAAAGATTGTATTAGACAAGTGTTTAGAGTCAAGTGCACAAGCAAAAGATGTTTCATTTACTGATGTTTCGTTGCTACTTGGAATCAATTTTGGTAAGAGCAAGCGACCTTGTACTGTTAGACTTGGCTTTCTTTCGTGTCTGAGCCATGTGTCTTTACCCTTGAGTTGTTTGCCTCTTTGTTGTTTTCTTTCTTTTTGGTGAATACCCTGATTTACTGTCAAAGCATATGTATCGTACACCTTAACCGGTTTAGTGTGATATTTCATCTAGATTTTTTCACAAGCCTTTTTATTAACTGTTTTTCTTTGATACACACATTTTCATGCATCAAGTCAACTAAGGGAAGTGGAGCCTGAGGATGTACATCCTGGCATATTTTATGTTCATGTACATAATTACATAACATATTTGGGCATAATTAATGTCAATTAGTACAGATTATAGCATATATTTATCATTGTAAATTAGTATCAGTATTAGTCAAATTCTTTTTACGTGGATAATTGTAAGAGCACTGAGACTCTGTTTAAGTGCTCCTAAAGCTGAAATAATATTATTATAATTAATGAAAATAGAATGATGTGCGGAGAGGGGAAACTCAGAAAAAATTCTGAGTTCCAGATGGGATTTGAACCCACGACCTTCCGTACATGTACACTAGTCGGATGCTCTAACCACTGAGCTACGAGAACTCTAGTGGTGAGCGATGGTCAATTGTGGGCTGACACAATGACTGCATCGCGCAGTCACATTGTGCCAATGAACAAACATTTAACTGCATCACGCAGTCACGTAGAATACTCTCAGAGTAAATAAATGAAAATAGAATGATGTGTGGAGAGGGGAAGCTCAGAAAAAATTCTGAGTTATTATTATTATTATTATAAAAAAATAACCATTAAAATGAATAATTATTGGTTATCAAGTGAATGACAAGCAGTCTTGCATTATCATACACTAGCACAGGCCTATTAGCAGGTTCTGAGAGCATCTAAGATTAGTAAGAAACAGAGCAGACCTGTCTACAAATGGGCTTGATTTCCACAAATAAAATTTTTTGGCTGAAAAAGGTTTTTGTCAACTATTCTGTTTGTTTTAATTCATTGTTCAGCTAAGGAAGCAATGTTTTGAAAACCGACAGCAGTTGAAATTAGTCACACATCAACAGCCATGGCACGTTTTTTGCTTGCTGTGAGAAACATGTTTTCTCTGGAGATTCTCCAAAGTGGATCTTCTCGAAAGTAAGCCAGGAAAGTAAAGAAATGGTGTGGTTTTGGCTTTTTGTAAGTTAGCCGTTTTACTGTGATGGGTGGACAACAGTTCTCTTATCGCATATTATAATATAGATAAGCACATAGCAGACAGTATGTGGGTTTAGCAGTGATACATGTACGAGGTTTCAGAAGTACGAAGGAAAGATGAGCTGCATGTCAGCTCATCTTCTGATCATCATCATCATCACCGCTGTCATCATCATCATCATCATCACCGCTGCCATCATCATCATCATCATCATCATCATCATCATCATCATCATCATCATCATCATCATCATCATCATCATATCAAGAAAACAAGCATTCACTAAAAACATTGCTTAGTACCCCTGATCATCAGCTGAATCCCATGTCTCCTTTTGGGGCCTGTTTATATCAGTGATTAGTACAATTTTAATGCTATATTCACGAAGCTACCCAGTCAAGGTTTTAGCCAGAAGGGCATCCAGGCGTCCTATGGACGCCCACTTTTTGGAAACATTTGAATAAAATTCACTTAATCTTTCATATAAGTTACAAGAAACATGCTCCTTGGATGGCTAATTAACTTTCAATTCCTGGCTAAAAGCCTGTACCCAGTGAATATATCATTTCAAGGTGCGGCTGCTAAGCTAAGTTACTTTTTTCGTGTGTTGTTTTTCAAGTTTCAGCTTGGGTTTTTTTTTCACTTTTTGATGTCCACATCTCAAAATTATACTAAAACAATTATTTGCCTCAGGCTCAGTAAATTTTATTTCGCCTTCAGCAAAGAATTGTTAATTATCATTGAATTCCAAGATTTTTTTACCCCCCCCCCCCTCATTTTTTACCTCTGGGCCCCTGCGGCATGATTTTATGTGCATACTGACATCAAGTAGCTTTGAGTGTGCCAAAAGCATTTGAGACTTGCTTAAACATAAACAGTTGAGTACCAAGCTGCTTAAGCAAGCTGCTCACTTATCGTCTACAATTTTCATCATGTATGTAAAGCCAGTTGAATATACCGTATTTTCTCGATTAAACGCCGGGTGCGTTTATTTAAAACTCGGCCTTGTAGACCCGGCATTTATTCGAACCCGGCATTTATTCGGGGCCCGGCATTTATTTATTAAATGCATTTTTCAGCCATTCATTTTTTATTATCAGTACTAGAGGCTTATTGAATTCTGAACCAAATTTCAACAAAAACGTTTAAAAAATGTGGAACAATGTCACCAACTT
Source organism: Siderastrea radians (assembly GCA_964017195.1). NCBI lineage: Eukaryota > Metazoa > Cnidaria > Anthozoa > Scleractinia > Rhizangiidae > Siderastrea > Siderastrea radians. The sequence continues at coordinate 37,421,981 of OZ024897.1, read as the reverse complement.
TGTCTTATCTCAGTGAATCTGGTAAGTCCTTTAGCAAAAAACATCACTGACAGGAACAGTGATGAACTCTTTTTTTTTTAACATTACATTTCTCCGTGATACATTGAGGAAGTATATCGGCAACTGCTCAACAGCAAATGTACTGTGCAAGCAATTTAGAATTGATTCCGCATGAGAAAGGGAAAATTATGGAACGATTCAATGAACTGCTGGAGAAATGGCCTGGACAAACCCTCGAGAAGATCCTCGCTTGATGGACAAGTCCGCAGAAAAGTTACCATGATTTTTTCAGAAAGATATTGACACGATAACTGGTTTGTCGTTTGTTTCATCGGTTTTACTTATAAGTACAATTGTAAATGGTATTTTGGGTTTTATTATTAGTGGATAAATTCAAATAAAATGGTAGAAAGAGAACTAGAGTTCGGCTACGACACATAATCCAGATTTAATATACCCATCTCGAATAAATGCCGGGACCTCAAATAGACGCCGGGACCCCGAATAACTGCCGGGGGCGTTTATTTTAAACTCCGCAATGTAGACGCGGCGTTTATTTGAACCCGGCATTTATTCGGGGTCCGGCGTTTAATCGAGAAAATGCGGTATGGCTTTATGCATAATAAAACGAAATATAACTTGACAGTTTCCCCCTATTGCTTTCCTTTACCTACTGTACTTTTATTTATTTAGTTAGTTATTTTTCTCATGTATTATATTGTTGTACAGTTGGTATAAAGTATCATTAAAATTAAACTCAAACTAGACAGTGGAAATCCATCTTTACACAAAGTTTGCAATGATATTTTATGAAGGTTATAGTCACTGATCAAGTTCAAGGTTACAAATGTTGATTACTTCAGTCTTGGTATGACAAAAGCTACAAATGACACAGCAGCTGTAACAATGGTCACAAAAATCTTCATGGCTCTTTCTACAGTGATACGAATTCCCAGAATTTTAAGACCCATATCTTTCTCACACCAAGCCAAACACTGAAATAACTTCATATCCTCAAGGGGAAGACCTGTTGATGTGGATGTTACTTGTAACTGGCATCTTTTGGCAGCCTGTGCAACTGTACGGTGTGAGGCAGCTGCGACAATGGCTGGGGGGTACAGCTTGACAATAATACTAATTAAATCATAAATAACAGTACCAGCATACTGCCATATAGGGTAGTTTTTACCAAAGGCAGAATTAAAATAAGCAAAACTGAAAACGATCAAATCTAATGCGTGGTATGCTAGTGCTGATGAAATGATGAAACAGAAATCTTTCTGGGTTTTATCCAGTGAGGTAAGTATCTGAGAGTGTTTGTACACAATGTTTGTTGAGCAGCATTCTCTCGACTTCATTTCTTCTACAAGAGTATCAATTTGTAGGCTGTGAACGTGGCAAACAAACCCGTATATGCTTAACCATGTTCCCCACCATCCTCCAAGATATATGACAACTGGAATGTACACGGCATAATGCCAGGTTTTGGAGAAGAAAGGAAACCAGTGAACCATGAAAAAGGCAGCACAAAGTCCCCAGAGACAAACTGACATAAAGGTGTACAATCTTGCAATGCGGATTAGCTTCCGGTGCCATTCATCTGAAACATTTTGTACGCTGAAAACAAGCTCAACAAACTGTCCTCGGTGAAAGTAATACACAGTAAACATAAACGGGCACAAGAAAACCAGACAAGTGCAAACACTGTTCATAATTTCTCTCACGTGAATGCTGTCCTTGTTCAAGCCGTAGTGCACAAAATCTAAACACATGACGGCTGCAAGACTTCCAAGCCATAAGACATAGACAAAACTGCGATAAACACTCCAGATGAATTCGAATTTTCCGTCTCTGGGTTTCCACATGCCGAGAATCTGCAGGATGTAGTAGCAAGGTCGAACAACATCCGGCGAATGAGGTCCTCGATCTACCTCGTAAGAATCGTATGAAGAATTCACTTGTCTCATATACCTTGACTTCACTGACGCATTTTCCCAATCTTCGTCTTCAGCCATGGTTTGCAGCCTTTCGTTGCGTTTTCCTAACAAACATCGGTGATTTTGTTGGAACTTGAAAACTAAAAGTCTACTTCCGGCCTGCGAAACCCCCAGATTGTATTACAACGGCATATTCCCAGATTTCTCTCTTTTTCGCATATTGCGTGACAAGCCGAAAGAAGGTGCGCTTCTTCACCTGCGATGCAAATAAAAAATTTCTCGGTACAGAACGCTAATTTGCAATAGCTTCTTTACTTTCAGTAAATCAATTGATCGTTTAATTCAGTGTTGACTCCACGATCACCTATTTGCCTATGAAATGAATTCATTCATTGTGCATTTCATTTCCTGTTTTTCCAAAGGCGGGCGATCTCATTTCCGGTTTATCCCTTGGTTTATGATTGAAATTTTCACAGATCAGTGGACGGAGGGTTTCTTTTTTCGTGTTGTCCGATCATAGTTCGTAGATCCGATCTCCCTTTTACCTTGTAAGCGCAAGGTTACTGAATTATTTCATAATTCATTTGTTTTTCTCTTTCGAACACGTGTCGAACAAAAGCGTGTTTATGCGGGAGGTGTTGTTGACGTACCACAGGGTCCAGAGGAGCGAAGTTCGAGCAGGACTTTTCCTTGCGAAAGACAACCGACATAATATGCTGAGAACTTGCGTTACTCGCGTTACCTATATTTTTACCCCTGGTCAAATTACTGTGGGCTCTTAGGATTACTGAGATCGACTTACACTAAATAATACGACAAGGGAAGAAACAGATTTGGGCTGATTTTTCGAATCCCTCTATCTCGTAAGAAAATTCGCCAAAATGCCTAATTTTAAGAATCTGGCCTAGAATTGACCTATTCTCAACAAATATGGAAAAAAGTCGTTTGAAAATGACGAAAAACATACGTTTTCGCCAAGCGGAATTTACGGCTTTCACGCTTCGCTTTCGTACTATGTGCACCGCAACACTCGGTGACGGAAATGACGTAAATATGGTGACTTGATCGAAAGCGGAAGTTGTCCTGTTGGGACTGTAGTCAGGCGGAACATTGTAAGTTTCATATTAACTTCTGTTATTGTTTTGAGCGACGTTTCGTCGCTCATATTTCATTCTCGCTTGGTGCGTCTCCGCCACGGAATCATGAGCAATGAAGCCATTCTGCTTTTAAAACGCTTAACGGAAGACTCGATTCAACCTTGGAAGAAATCAGAGACGTTAGAAATTCGAATGAGCTATTGTGTGAAAGATCAAGCGCCTGGAAATAACGAAATCGGAACGCGAAGAATTGCCAAGTGGTGCACGTGGTAGACAAAAGCCAACCAAACTCTTTCGTGAAATGTGGCAGGTCTTCCCATTTTAGTGCATCTTCACCTTGCTGAGACTCATTTGAAAGTGGGGAATTCGACGTTCGGTTACCGTTTTCTCTCCGCTGCACTCGAGTCGCCTCTGGAAAGACCTCGCTCAAACTCATACCCATTTCTTTGGCATTCAAAACGAAATTTTCCTTTTCACAGTGCTGTGTAATTTCGGCAGTCTATCTGGTAATTCAGCGGTAGCCTGCAATAAATTTTTAAATTTTAAAATTGGTCTCAGGGGCCGTTTGATCGCGGAAATATGGTATTTTTATATTCGCGTTTGAAAGCAGATTGTCGAAACACTTACCGTTTAGATACGAAAACGTGTTTTTCCCTGTTCGATAGTTTCGATTTCTACCGCTCAGGCTGGTTTTCTTGTAACGGAGCTTTCCTCTTCAAGGGCGAACTCGCCATTTTTAAAACTCCCTCCACATGTTGATGTTTTGAACTTTGCTCTTACGTTTCCGGTAACGATCACTTCCGTCACCATGTGCTGCGGTGCACATCGATCGAGATCACGTGGTATAAGTTTCCTCCCTTGTCCTTATTTTTACTCGGCACTTCGTGCCTCGTTCGGAAAGCTTCGCTTTCCGAAAAAAAGCCGTTGCCCTTCGGGCAACGTGTTAGGCGACCGCGGAAGAATGGTCTGCGGTTAATAGCAATTTTCAATATGGCGGACGATACTAAGCGAGATCGAGATCGAGAAATACAGCGTATGGAAAGAGAAGAAAACCGTTCAAATTGGATTCACAAAGGTTGCATTGGGCATATGTATTGATCAAATGACTTGGCTATGTATTTTATATGGTAAGTTGTACGAAGGATAATTCTTGCGTACAAATTTAACTCCTCTGGACCCTGTGACGTACTAGTTGTAATACGCCTTTGCGAATTCGCGGAAGGAACATGGCAGTTGTAGAGGTTTGTGAAAGTGCTCATCTTAACTCAAGATACTTGAATGAAATGAGTTCTTCATATGAGGAAAGAACCCGTCTTCTTCCGCCCGCTGCTGATCGAGAACCACATTCACCGGATGTTGTACGACCTTGCTACTACATCCTGCAGATTCTGGGTATGTGGAAACCTAGAAACGGAAAACTTGACTTTATTTGGCGTGTTTATGGCGGTTTTATCTACGTTTTATGGCTAGGAATCCTGGCAGCCATTATGTGTTTGAATTTTGTGCACTATGGGTTTAAAAAGGACGGGATTCGCTTGGGAGAGATCATGAACAGTGTGCCCACATGTCTCAATTTACTTTGCCCTTTCATATTTACTGTGTATTATTTTAAGCGAGGACAGTTTGTTGAGCTCGTTTTCAGCGTGCAGAGTGTTTCAGATGAATGGCACCAGAAACTGAAGAGAATTGCAAAATGGTACACTTTGATGTCTCTTTGTCTATGGGGCCTTGGAGCAGCATTTTTCATAGTTCACTGGCTTCCATTCTTGTCCAAATCATGGCATTATGTAGCTTACATTGTGGCTGCTATATATACTACAGGCTGGTGGGGAACATGGCTTAGCATGTATGGATTTGTCTGCCATGTTCACAGTGTACAAATTGACATTGTCGTTGATGAAATGAAGTCGAGAGAATGCAGAGCAGTAACCATCATGCAAAAACATTCCCAGTTACGAACTTCATTGGAAAGAACACAGAAGGATTTCCACATAATCATTTCATTTGCTCTTGCATATCATGCAGCAGACCTGATCATATTTAGTTTTGCTTACTTTGATTCTTCATTTGGCAGTACATATCAGTTGTGGCAGTATGTTGGTGGTGTAATTTTTGATTTAATGAGTATTATTGTCAAACTGTATCCTCCAGCCATTGTTGCAGCTGCTGTGCATCGCATAGTTGTACAGGCTGCTAAGAGGTACCAGTTACAAGTGACACCCGTGTCGACACAACTCCCTCTTGAGGATATGCAGCTATTTCAGTACATTGCATGGTGTGAATCAGACATGGGTCTTAAGATTCTGGGAATTCGTATTACTGTAGAACTATCCATGAAGATTTTTATGACCATTGTTACAGCTGGAATATCTTTTGTAGCTTTTGTTGTACCAAGGCTGAAGTAAGTACACCTGCCATTCCATGAACATTCAAAACATCAAGCAGAACATTTGTGGGGCCTTAATGTCAATGAACAGTAACTACACTAAATTCTAGCAACAATGTAGAGTTAACTACAGTTGAGTGGTACACTATTCTACCAGAACATTCTAATCTAATTTCGTGCATATGCGTTGTTATTCATTGTCATCATTAAAAGTATGGAATTTTCATTTTTTGCAGTTTTGTTCATTGATTGAATATTTTAATTCTTTTTGAAAGTAACCAAGTCACTGAGTCATTTCATGATGCACATACCTACACCTCTTCACAAGTATGCGTCAATCTTCTGAAGTCTTAAAAGTGAGGACACACGAGGTTTTTGATTTTCCACTTACTGTACCCTTTACCCCCTGATGCTTGCCCCTCATGTGTTGCCTGCCACCTCTTTGCATTTTTGTTATACAATTTTTATGCTTATTTTCCCTGTTTCTTTCACTTCCCTCCATCTCTCAAAATCCGTTATAATTCCTGGTTACTAGCCCCGTCCTTGCCTGGTTCTTGTTTTGTTTTCACTTGGGTATCCATCTGCTGTTCCTCACTCCCCGTAATTTACAGTAAACCTCTCTTGTGATGTGATATCATCAAGGATATTATCACAGGATCATAGGACCTTGTTTTATCTTGTTAGTTGCTTTGCCTCGTGACCCATCAGAAGCCAGCTCAGGCTGCATAGTTACCCATTCACTAGCCTGTTCCAGGCTCCGAGATAGTGGGGAAAGCGTGAATTGAGAAAAAGAGCGCAAAAAAAAAGCGTTCCCTTTCTAATTTTCATGCCGTCCCAACTATCTGAGAGCCTGGAACAGGTTAGCCATTTACTACTTATATACTCTATAGTCTGTACATACAGTTAGTTAGTTTCAGTACATTGCTGATCCATTTTTAACCAATCTTCATTTGAAGGTAACCTTGTGCATTAAGCAGTTTAAATTCTTTGGGTTTGTTTACATCCCCAGTAGGTCAATGAAGCTGCTTGTTTATTCCAGTTCCTAAACAATGCATTTACTGAATAGCTCTTAGCACTGAAGTGGATTATTATGTTTCAGGAATTACTTCAACTCATCAACTCAGAACAGGTGTTGGTTATCAGTGGAGAGACAGGCTGTGGAAAAACAACTCAGGTCTCAGAGTTAGTTTCTAATATGAAAAAGTGCTTGTTTTAATAATTCTTTTCACAACAACAAAGGAATTTTTAAACGCATGTACCATTTGCAGAAGTGACTTTGGTGTCTAAAAACAATATTAAATTGTTGTGTCTAAAATCATAGACAGGCTTACATAGTGGTTTGAATAATGTGTCAGAGTTAGCCAAAGTAGATGGCTGCCGAAGCTCTTGTATGCATTTGAGTGAAAATCAGGACAAATGAGGCGGCTATTTTAGTTCACCTAGATGCCCCTACGTCGCTGTCTACTGATGTACGACAAAAGACCCATAGTAAAAACGCAGCTTTAACTTATAGTGGCAGTACTTGCAAATGAAGTTATACACGGAGAAAATGTTGCTCGGCGTAAATCAATATTCCCAAGGACTGCACAATAGAGGGTTATAAACTTTGCTCTCACATGCAAGTTAAAACTACGTCAAGTGTCTAGTGAAATCACTGTTAATTTAAGAACGCCAAAAATACCTTTGCTGACTAGCAAGGTGTATTTTTCCTTCATTTTCTTGCCTTACCATACTAGTTAATTAGTGGGGGTTTGGGTGGCTTAATGTCTTGCTTCCTGTACCCTTGAATCCTGCTCCCACTTTACCTTTTCTGGCTCCTACCTCTTTGTGCTTTTTCGATTGCAAAATATTGTCGATGTTGCATAATTTCCCTTTATTTCTTCTGCTTTTCTCCACCTCAGGAATCCTGCTTCCCAACCCCTCTTTTCCCACCTCCCATACACCTCCTACCCCCTTTTCTCCTGTCCCCTCTTTTCCCACCTCCTATACACCTCCTGCCCCCTTTTCTCCTGTCCCCTCTTTTCCCACCTCCCATACACCTCCCACCTCCTTTTCTCCTGTCCCCTCTTTTCCCACCTCCCATACACCTCCTACCCCCTTTTCTCCTGTCCCCTCTTTTCCCACCTCCTATACACCTCCCACCCCTTTTTCTCCTGTCCCCTCTTTTCCCACCTCCAATACACCTCCTGCCCCCTTTTCTCCTGTCCCCTCTTTTTCCACCTCCCATACACCTCCCACCCCCTTTTCTCCTGTCCTCTCTTTTCCCACCTCCTATACACCTCCTACCCTCTTTTCTCCTGTCCCCTCTTTTCCCACCTCCTATACACCTCCTACCCCCTTTTCTCCTGTCCCCTCTTTTCCCACCTCCCATACACCTCCCACCCCCTTTTCTCCTGTCCCCTCTTTTCCCATCTCCCATACACCTCCCACCGCCTTTTCTCCTGTCCCCTCTTTTCCTACCTCCCATTCACCCCCTGCCCCCTTTTCTCCTGTCTCCTCTTTTCCCACCTCCGATACACCTCCCACCCCCTTTTCTCCTGTCCCCTCTTTTCCCACCTCCGATACACCTCCCACCCCCTTTTCTCCTGTCCCCTCTTTTCCCACTTCCTATACACCTCCTATCCCCTTTTCTCCTGTCCCCTCTTTTCCCACCTCCCATACACCTCCCACCCCCTTTTCTCCTGTCCCCTCTTTTCCCACCTCCCATACACCTCCCACCCCCTTTTCTCCTGTACCCTCTTTTCCCACCTCCTATTCACCCCCTGCCCCCTTTTCTCCTGTCCCCTCTTTTCCCACCTCCCATACACCTCCCACCCCCTTTTCTCCTGTCCCCTCTTTTCCCACCTCCGATACACCTCCTGCCCTCTTTTCTCCTGTCCCCTCTTTTCCCGCCTCCGATACACCCCCCACCTCCTTTTCTCCTGTCCCCTCTTTTCCCACCTCCCATACACCTCCCACCCCCTTTTCTCCTGTCCCCTCTTTTCCCACCTCCCATACACCTCCTCCCCCCTTTTCCCCTGTCCCCTCTTTTCCCACCTCCTATTCACCTCCTGCCCCCTTTTCCCCTGTCCCCTCTTTCCCCACCTCCTATACACCTCCCACCCCCTTTTCTCCTGTCCTCTCTTTTCCCACCTCCCATACACCTCCTACCCCCTTTTCTCCTGTCCCCTCTTTTCCCACCTCCCATACACCTCCTACCCCCTTTTCCCCTGTCCCCTCTTTTCCCACCACCTATACACCTCCTACCCCCTTTTCTCCTGTCCCCTCTTTTCCCACCTCCCATACACCTCCTCCCCCCTTTTCTCCTGTCCCCTCTTTTCCCACCTCCTATTCACCTCCTGACCCCTTTTCCCCTGTCCCCTCTTTCCCCACCTCCTATACACCTCCCACCCCCTTTTCTCCTGTCCCCTCTTTTCCCACCTCCCATACACCTCCTACCCCCTTTTCTCCTGTCCCCTCTTTTCCCACCTCCGATACACCTCCTACCCTCTTTTCCCCTGTCCCCTCTTTTCCCACCACCCATACACCTCCTACCCCCTTTTCTCCTGTCCCCTCTTTTCCCACCTCCCATACACCATCCTGGCACCTTTTCTCGTGTCCCCTCTTTTCCCACCTCCCATACACCATCCTGTCCCCTTTTCTCCTGTCCCCTCTATTCCCACCTCCTATACACCTCCTACCCCCTTTTCTCCTGTCCCCTCTTTTCCCACCTCCGATACACCTCCTACCCTCTTTTCCCCTGTCCCCTCTTTTCCCACCACCCATACACCTCCTACCCCCTTTTCTCCTGTCCCCTCTTTTCCCACCTCCCATACACCATCCTGGCACCTTTTCTCGTGTCCCCTCTTTTCCCACCTCCCATACACCATCCTGTCCCCTTTTCTCCTGTCCCCTCTTTTCCCACCTCCGATACACCTCCCACCCCCTTTTCTCCTGTCCCCTCTTTTCCCACTTCCTATACACCTCCTATCCCCTTTTCTCCTGTCCCCTCTTTTCCCACCTCCCATACACCTCTCACCCCCTTTTCTCCTGTCCCCTCTTTTCCCACCTCCCATACACCTCCCACCCCCTTTTCTCCTGTACCCTCTTTTCCCACCTCCTATTCACCCCCTGCCCCCTTTTCTCCTGTCCCCTCTTTTCCCACCTCCCATACACCTCCCACCCCCTTTTCTCCTGTCCCCTCTTTTCCCACCTCCGATACACCTCCTGCCCTCTTTTCTCCTGTCCCCTCTTTTCCAGCCTCCGATACACCCCCCACCTCCTTTTCTCCTGTCCCCTCTTTTCCCACCTCCCATACACCTCCCACCCCCTTTTCTCCTGTCCCCTCTTTTCCCACCTCCCATACACCTCCTCCCCCCTTTTCCCCTGTCCCCTCTTTTCCCACCTCCTATTCACCTCCTGCCCCCTTTTCCCCTGTCCCCTCTTTCCCCACCTCCTATACACCTCCCACCCCCTTTTCTCCTGTCCTCTCTTTTCCCACCTCCCATACACCTCCTACCCCCTTTTCTCCTGTCCCCTCTTTTCCCACCTCCCATACACCTCCTACCCCCTTTTCCCCTGTCCCCTCTTTTCCCACCACCTATACACCTCCTACCCCCTTTTCTCCTCTCCCCTCTTTTCCCACCTCCCATACACCTCCTCCCCCCTTTTCTCCTGTCCCCTCTTTTCCCACCTCCTATTCACCTCCTGACCCCTTTTCCCCTGTCCCCTCTTTCCCCACCTCCTATACACCTCCCACCCCCTTTTCTCCTGTCCCCTCTTTTCCCACCTCCCATACACCTCCTACCCCCTTTTCTCCTGTCCCCTCTTTTCCCACCTCCGATACACCTCCTACCCTCTTTTCCCCTGTCCCCTCTTTTCCCACCACCCATACACCTCCTACCCCCTTTTCTCCTGTCCCCTCTTTTCCCACCTCCCATACACCATCCTGGCACCTTTTCTCGTGTCCCCTCTTTTCCCACCTCCCATACACCATCCTGTCCCCTTTTCTCCTGTCCCCTCTTTTCCCACCTCCTATACACCTCCCACCCCCTTTTCTCCTGTCCCCTCTTTTCCCACCCTCGCATACACCATCCTGCCCCCTTTTCTCCTGTCCCCTCTTTTCCCACCTCCTATACACCTCCCACCCCCTTTTCTCCTGTCCCCTCTTTTCCCACCTCCCTTACACCTCCTGCCCCCTTTTCTCCTGTCCCCTCTTTTCCCACCTCCCATACACGTCCTGCCCCCTTTTCTCCTGGCCCCTCTTTTCCCACCTCCGTTACACCTCCTGCCCCCTTTTCTCCTGTCCCCTCTTTTCCCACCTCCGTTACACCTCCTGCCCCCTTTTCTCCTGTCCCCTCTTTTCCCACCTCCGTTACACCTCCTGCCCCCTTTTCTCCTGTCCCCTCTTTTCCCACCTCCCTTACACCTCCTATCCCCTTTCCTCCTGTCCCCTCTTTTCCCACCTCCTATTCACCTCCTGCCCCCATTTCTCCTGTCCCCTCTTTTCCCACCTCCTATACACCTCCCACCCCCTTTACTTCTGTCCCCTCTTTTCCCACCTCCCATACACCTCCTATCCCCTTTTCTCCTGTCCCCTCTTTTCCCACCTCCTATACACCTCCCACCCCCTTTTCTCCTGTCCCCTCTTTTCCCACCTCCCTTACACCTCCTGCCCCCTTTTCTTCTGTCCCCTCTTTTCCCACCTCCGATACACCTCCTATCCCCTTTTCTCCTGTCCCCTCTTTTCCCACCTCCCATACACCATCCTACCCCCTTTTCTCCTGTCCCCTCTTTTCCCACCTCCCATACACCATCCTACCCCCTTTTCTCCTGTCCCCTCTTTTCCCACCTCCCATACACCTCCCACCCCCTTTTCTCCTGTCCCCTCTTTTCCCACCTCCCATACACCTCCTCCCCCCTGTTCCCCTGTCCCCTCTTTTCCCACCTCCTATTCACCTCCTGCCCCCTTTTCCCCTGTCCCCTCTTTCCCCACCTCCTATACACCTCCCACCCCCTTTTCTCCTGTCCTCTCTTTTCCCACCTCCCATACACCTCCTACCCCCTTTTCTCCTGTCCCCTCTTTTCCCACCTCCCATACACCTCCTACCCCCTTTTCCCCTGTCCCCTCTTTTCCCACCACCTATACACCTCCTACCCCCTTTTCTCCTCTCCCCTCTTTTCCCACCTCCCATACACCTCCTCCCCCCTTTTCTCCTGTCCCCTCTTTTCCCACCTCCTATTCACCTCCTGACCCCTTTTCCCCTGTCCCCTCTTTCCCCACCTCCTATACACCTCCCACCCCCTTTTCTCCTGTCCCCTCTTTTCCCACCTCCCATACACCTCCTACCCCCTTTTCTCCTGTCCCCTCTTTTCCCACCTCCGATACACCTCCTACCCTCTTTTCCCCTGTCCCCTCTTTTCCCACCACCCATACACCTCCTACCCCCTTTTCTCCTGTCCCCTCTTTTCCCACCTCCCATACACCATCCTGGCACCTTTTCTCGTGTCCCCTCTTTTCCCACCTCCCATACACCATCCTGTCCCCTTTTCTCCTGTCCCCTCTTTTCCCACCTCCTATACACCTCCCACCCCCTTTTCTCCTGTCCCCTCTTTTCCCACCCTCGCATACACCATCCTGCCCCCTTTTCTCCTGTCCCCTCTTTTCCCACCTCCTATACACCTCCCACCCCCTTTTCTCCTGTCCCCTCTTTTCCCACCTCCCTTACACCTCCTGCCCCCTTTTCTCCTGTCCCCTCTTTTCCCACCTCCCATACACGTCCTGCCCCCTTTTCTCCTGTCCCCTCTTTTCCCACCTCCGTTACACCTCCTGCCCCCTTTTCTCCTGTCCCCTCTTTTCCCACCTCCGTTACACCTCCTGCCCCCTTTTCTCCTGTCCCCTCTTTTCCCACCTCCGTTACACCTCCTGCCCCCTTTTCTCCTGTCCCCTCTTTTCCCACCTCCCTTACACCTCCTATCCCCTTTCCTCCTGTCCCCTCTTTTCCCACCTCCTATTCACCTCCTGCCCCCATTTCTCCTGTCCCCTCTTTTCCCACCTCCTATACACCTCCCACCCCCTTTACTTCTGTCCCCTCTTTTCCCACCTCCCATACACCTCCTATCCCCTTTTCTCCTGTCCCCTCTTTTCCCACCTCCTATACACCTCCCACCCCCTTTTCTCCTGTCCCCTCTTTTCCCACCTCCCTTACACCTCCTGCCCCCTTTTCTTCTGTCCCCTCTTTTCCCACCTCCGATACACCTCCTATCCCCTTTTCTCCTGTCCCCTCTTTTCCCACCTCCCATACACCATCCTACCCCCTTTTCTCCTGTCCCCTCTTTTCCCACCTCCTATACACCTCCCACCCCCTTTTCTCCTGTCCCCTCTTTTCCCACCTCCCTTACACCTCCTGCCCCCTTTTCTTCTGTCCCCTCTTTTCCCACCTCCCATACACCTCCTGCCCCCTTTTCTCCTGTCCCCTCTTTTCCCACCTCCCTTACACCTCCTGCCCCCTTTTCTTCTGTCCCCTCTTTTCCCACCTCCGATACACCTCCTATCCTCTTTTCTCCTGTCCCCTCTTTTCCCACCTCCCATACACCTCCTGCCCCCTTTTCTCCTGTCCCCTCTTTTCCCACCTCCCATACACCTCCCACCCCCTTTTCTCCTGTCCCCTCTTTTCCCACCTCCCTTACACCTCCTGCCCCCTTTTCTCTCATCCCCTCTTTTCCCACCTCCCATACACCATCCTGCCCTCTTTTCTCCTGTCCCCTCTTTTCCCACCTCCCATACACCTCCTGCCCCCTTTTCTCCTGTTCCGTCTTTTCCCACCTCCCATACAGCTCCTGCCCCCTTTTCTCCTGTCCCCTCTTTTCCCACCTCCCATACACCTCCTGCCCCCTTTTCTCCTGTTCCCTCTTTTCCCACCTCCCATACACCTCCTGCCCCCTTTTCTCCTGTTCCCTCTTTTCCTACCTCCCATACACCTCCTGCCCCCTTTTCTCCTGTTCCCTCTTTTCCCACCTCCCATACACCTCCTGCCCCCTTTTCTCCTGTCCCCTGTTTTCCCACCTCCCATACACCTCCCACCCCTTTTTCTCCTGTCCCCTCTTTTCCCACCTCCCATACACCTCCCACCCCCTTTTCTCCTGTCCCCTCTTTTCCCACCTCCCTTACACCTCCTGCCCCCTTTTCTCTCATCCCCTCTTTTCCCACCTCCCATACACCTCCTATCCCCTTTTCTCCTGTCCCCTCTTTTCCCACCTCCCATACACGTCCTACCTCCTTTTTTCCTGTCCCCTCTTTTCCCACCTCCGTTACACCCCCTATCTCCTTTTCTCCTGTCCCCTCTTTTCCCACCTCCCATACACCTCCTATCCCCTTTTCTCCTGTCCCCTCTTTTCCCACCTCCTTACACCTCCTGCCCCCTTTTCTCCTGTCCCCTCTTTTCCCACCTCCCTTACACCTCCTATCCTCTTTCCTCCTGTCCCCTCTTTTCCCACCTCCTATTCTCCTCCTGCCCCCATTTCTCCTGTCCCCTCTTTTCCCACCTCCTATACACCTCCCACCCCCTTTTCTTCTGTCCCCTCTTTTCCCACTTCCCATACACCTCCTATCCCCTTTTCTCCTGTCCCCTCTTTTCCCACCTCCTATACACCTCCCACCCCCTTTTCTCCTGTCCCCTCTTTTCCCACCTCCCTTACACCTCCTGCCCCATTTTCTTCTGTCCCCTCTTTTCCCACCTCCGATACACCTCCTATCCCCTTTTCTCCTGTCCCCTCTTTTCCCACCTCCCATACACCATCCTACCCCCTTTTCTCCTGTCCCCTCTTTTCCCACCTCCGATACACCTCCCACCCCCTTTTCTCCTGTCCCCTCTTTTCCCACCTCCCTTACACCTCCTGCCCCCTTTTCTCCTGTCCCCTCTTTTCCCACCTCCCATACACCTCCTGCCCCCTTTTCTCCTGTCCCCTCTTTTCCCACCTCCCTTACACCTCCTGCCCCCTTTTCTTCTGTCCCCTCTTTTCCCACCTCCGATACACCTCCTATCCCCTTTTCTCCTGTCCCCTCTTTTCCCACCTCCCATACACCTCCTGCCCCCTTTTCTCCTGTCCCCTCTTTTCCCACCTCCCATACACCATCCTGCCCCCTTTTCTCCTGTCCCCTCTTTTCCCACCTCCCATACACCTCCCACCCCCTTTTCTCCTGTCTCCTCTTTTCCCACCTCCCTTACACCTCCTATCCCCTTTTCTCCTGTCCCCTCTTTTCCCACCTCCCATACACCTCCTACCTCCTTTTCTCCTGTCCCCTCTTTTCCCACCTCCCATACACCTCCTACCTCCTTTTCTCCTGTCCCCTCTTTTCCCACCTCCGTTACACCCCCTCTCTCCTTTTCTCCTGTCCCCTCTTTTCCCACCTCCCATACACCTCCTATCCCCTTTTCTCCTGTCCCCTCTTTTCCCACCTCCCTTACACCCCCTGCCCCCTTTTCTCCTGTCCCCTCTTTTCCCACCTCCCTTACACCTCCTATCCCCTTTCCTCCTGTCCCCTCTTTTCCCACCTCCTATTCACCTCCTGCCCCCATTTCTCCTGTCCCCTCTTTTCCCACCTCCTATACACCTCCCACCCTCTTTTCTTCTGTCCCCTCTTTTCCCACCTCCCATACACCTCCTATCCCCTTTTCTCCTGTCCCCTCTTTTCCCACCTCCTATACACCTCCCACCCCCTTTTCTCCTGTCCCCTCTTTTACCACCTCCCTTACACCTCCTGCCCCCTTTTCTTCTGTTCCCTCTTTTCCCACCTCCGATACACCTCCTATCCCCTTTTCTCCTGTCCCCTCTTTTCCCACCTCCCATACACCATCCTACCCCCTTTTCTCCTGTCCCCTCTTTTCCCACCTCCGATACACCTCCCACCCCCTTTTCTCCTGTCCCCTCTTTCCCCACCTCCCTTACACCTCCTGCCCCCTTTTCTTCTGTCCCCTCTTTTCCCACCTCCCATACACCATCCTACCCCCTTTTCTCCTGTCCCCTCTTTTCCCACCTCCGATACACCTCCCACCCCCTTTTCTCCTGTCCCCTCTTTTCCCACCTCCTATACACCTCCTACCCTCTTTTCTCCTGTCCCCTCTTTTCCCACCTCTCATACACCTCCTACCCCCTTTTCTCCTGTCCCCTCTTTTCCCACCTCCCATACACCTCCCACCCCCTTTTCTCCTGTCCCCTCTTTTCCCACCTCCCATACACCTCCCACCCCCTTTTCTCCTGTCCCCTCTTTTCCCACCTCCCATTCACCCCCTGCCCCCTTTTCTGCTGTCCCCTCTTTTCCCACCTCTGATACACCTCCCACCCCCTTTTCTCCTGTCCCCTCTTTTCCCACCTCCGATACACCTCCCACCCCCTTTTCTCCTGTCCCCTCTTTTCCCACCTCCCATACACCTCCTATCCCCTTTTCTCCTGTCTCGTCTTTTCCCACCCTCCCATACACCACCCTGCCCCCTTTTCTCCTGTCCCCTCTTTTCCCACCTCCTATACACCTCCCACCCCCTTTTCTCCTGTCCCCTCTTTTCCCACCTCCCATACACCATCCTGCCCCCTTTTCTCCTGTCCCCTCTTTTCCCACCTCCTATACACCTCCCACCCCCTTTTCTCCTGTCCCCTCTTTTCCCACCTCCCATACACCTCCTGCCCCCTTTTCTCCTGTCCCCTCTTTTCCCACCTCCCATACACCTCCTGCCCCCTTTTCTCCTGTCCCCTCTTTCCTCATCTCCTTACACCTCCTACCCCCTTTTCTCCTGTCTTCTCTTTTCCCACCTCCCTTACACCTCCTGCCCCCTTTTCTTCTGTCCCCTCTTTTCCCACCTCCGATACACCTCCTATTCCCTTTTCTCCTGTCCCCTCTTTTTCCACCTCCCATACACCTCCTGCCCCCTTTTCTCCTGTCCCCTCTTTTCCCACCTCCCATACACCATCCTGCCCCCTTTTCTCCTGTCCCCTCTTTTCCCACCCTCCCATACACCATCCTGCCCCCTTTTCTCCTGTCCCCTCTTTTCCCACCTCCTATACACCTCCCACCCCCTTTTCTCCTGTCCCCTCTTTTCCCACCTCCCATACACCATCCTGCCCCCTTTTCTCCTGTCCCCTCTTTTCTCACCTCCTATACACCTCCCACCCCCTTTTCTCCTGTCCCCTCTTTTGCCACCTCCCATACACCTCCTGCCCCCTTTTCTCCTGTCCCCTCTTTTCCCACCTCCCATACACCATCCTGCCCCCTTTTCTCCTGTCCCCTCTTTTCCCACCTCCTATACACCTCCCACCCCCTTTTCTCCTGTCCCCTCTTTTGCCACCTCCCATACACCTCCTGCCCCCTTTCCTCCTGTCCCCTCTTTTCCCACCTCCCATACACCTCCTGCCCCCTTTTCTCCTGTCCCCTCTTTTCTCACCTCCCATACACCATCCTGCCCCCTTTTCTCCTGTCCCCTCTTTTCCCACCTCCCATACACCTCCTGCCCCCTTTTCTCCTGTCCCCTCTTTTCCCACCTCCCATACACCTCCTGCCCCCTTTTCTCCTGTCCCCTCTTTTCCCACCTCCCATACACCATCCTGCCCCCTTTTCTCCTGTCCCCTCTTTTCCGACCTCCTATACACCTCCCACCCCCTTTTCTCCTGTCCCCTCTTTTCCCACCTCCCATACACCTCCTGCCCCCTTTTCTCCTGTCCCCTCTTTTCCCACCTCCCATACACCTCCTGCCCCCTTTTCTCCTGTCCCCTCTTTCCTCATCTCCTTACACCTCCTACCCCCTTTTCTCCTGTCCCCTCTTTTCCCACCTCCCTTACACCTCCTGCCCCCTTTTCTTCTGTCCCCTCTTTTTCCACCTCCGATACACCTCCTATCCCCTTTTCTCCTGTCCCCTCTTTTTCCACCTCCCATACACCTCCTGCCCCCTTTTCTCCTGTCCCCTCTTTTCCCACCTCCCATACACCATCCTGCCCCCTTTTCTCCTGTCCCCTCTTTTCCCACCCTCCCATACACCATCCTGCCCCCTTTTCTCCTGTCCCCTCTTTTACCACCTCCTATACACCTCCCACCCCCTTTTCTCCTGTCCCCTCTTTTCCCATCTCCCATACACCATCCTGCCCCCTTTTCTCCTGTCCCCTCTTTTCCCACCTCCCATACACCTCCTACCCCCTTTTCTCCTGTCCCCTCTTTTCCCACCTCCCATACACCTCCCACCCCTTTTTCTCCTGTCCCCTCTTTTCCCACCTCCCATACACCTCCTGCCCCCTTTTCTCCTGTCCCCTCTTTTTCCACCTCCCATACACCTCCCACCCCCTTTTCTCCTGTCCTCTCTTTTCCCACCTCCTATACACCTCCTACCCTCTTTTCTCCTGTCCCCTCTTTTCCCACCTCCCATACACCTCCTACCCCCTTTTCTCCTGTCCCCTCTTTTCCCACCTCCCATACACCTCCCACCCCCTTTTCTCCTGTCCCCTCTTTTCCCACCTCCCATACACCTCCCACCCCCTTTTCTCCTGTCCCCTCTTTTCCCACCTCCCATTCACCCCCTGCCCCCTTTTCTCCTGTCTCCTCTTTTCCCACCTCCGATACACCTCCCACCCCCTTTTCTCCTGTCCCCTCTTTTCCCACCTCCGATACACCTCCCACCCCCTTTTCTCCTGTCCCCTCTTTTCCCACCTCCCATACACCTCCTATCCCCTTTTCTCCTGTCCCCTCTTTTCCCACCTCCCATACACCTCCCACCCCCTTTTCTCCTGTCCCCTCTTTTCCCACCTCCCATACACCTCCCACCCCCTTTTCTCCTGTACCCTCTTTTCCCACCTCCTATTCACCCCCTGCCCCCTTTTCTCCTGTCCCCTCTTTTCCCACCTCTCATACACCTCCCACCCCCTTTTCTCCTGTCCCCTCTTTTCCCACCTCCGATACACCTCCTGCCCCCTTTTCTCCTGTCCCCTCTTTTCCCGCCTCCGATACACCCCCCACCTCCTTTTCTCCTGTCCCCTCTTTTCCCACCTCCCATACACCTCCCACCCCCTTTTCTCCTGTCCCCTCTTTTCCCACCTCCCATACACCTCCTCCCCCTTTTCCCCTGTCCCCTCTTTTCCCACCTCCTATTCACCTCCTGCCCCCTTTTCCCCTGTCCCCTCTTTCCCCACCTCCTATACACCTCCCACCCCCTTTTCTCCTGTCCCCTCTTTTCCCACCTCCCATACACCTCCTACCCCCTTTTCTCCTGTCCCCTCTTTTCCCACCTCCTATACACCTCCTGCCCCCTTTTCTCCTGTCCCCTCTTTTTCCACCTCCCATACACCTCCGACCCCCTTTTCTCCTGTCCTCTCTTTTCCCACCTCCTATACACCTCCTACCCTCTTTTCTCCTGTCCCCTCTTTTCCCACCTCCCATACACCTCCTACCCCCTTTTCTCCTGTCCCCTCTTTTCCCACCTCCCATACACCTCCCACCCCCTTTTCTCCTGTCCCCTCTTTTTCCACCTCCCATACACCTCCCACCCCCTTTTCTCCTGTCCCCTCTTTTCCCACCTCCCATTCACCCCCTGCCCCCTTTTCTCCTGTCTCCTCTTTTCCCACCTCCGATACACCTCCCACCCCCTTTTCTCCTGTCCCCTCTTTTCCCACCTCCGATACACCTCCCACCCCCTTTTCTCCTGTCCCCTCTTTTCCCACCTCCCATACACCTCCTATCCCCTTTTCTCCTGTCCCCTCTTTTCCCACCTCCCATACACCTCCCACCCCCTTTTCTCCTGTCCCCTCTTTTCCCACCTCCCATACACCTCCCACCCCCTTTTCTCCTGTACCCTCTTTTCCCACCTCCTATTCACCCCCTGCCCCCTTTTCTCCTGTCCCCTCTTTTCCCACCTCCCATACACCTCCCACCCCCTTTTCTCCTGTCCCCTCTTTTCCCACCTCCGATACACCTCCTGCCCCCTTTTCTCCTGTCCCCTCTTTTCCCGCCTCCGATACACCCCCCACCTCCTTTTCTCCTGTCCCCTCTTTTCCCACCTCCCATACACCTCCCACCCCCTTTTCTCCTGTCCCCTCTTTTCCCACCTCCCATACACCTCCTCCCCCCTTTTCCCCTGTCCCCTCTTTTCCCACCTCCTATTCACCTCCTGCCCCCTTTTCCCCTGTCCCCTCTTTCCCCACCTCCTATACACCTCCCACCCCCTTTTCTCCTGTCCCCTCTTTTCCCACCTCCCATACACCTCCTACCCCCTTTTCTCCTGTCCCCTCTTTTCCCACCTCCCATACACCTCCTACCCCCTTTTCCCCTGTCCCCTCTTTTCCCACCACCCATACACCTCCTACCCCCTTTTCTCCTGTCCCCTCTTTTCCCACCTCCCATACACCATCCTGCCACCTTTTCTCGTGTCCCCTCTTTTCCCACCTCCCATACACCATCCTGTCCCCTTTTCTCCTGTCCCCTCTTTTCCCACCTCCTATACACCTCCCACCCCCTTTTCTCCTGTCCCCTCTTTTCCCACCCTCCCATACACCATCCTGCCCCCTTTTCTCCTGTCCCCTCTTTTCCCACCTCCTATACACCTCCCACCCCCTTTTCTCCTGTCCCCTCTTTTCCCACCTCCCTTACACCTCCTGCCCCCTTTTCTCCTGTCCCCTCTTTTCCCACCTCCCATACACCTCCTGCCCCCTTTTCTCCTGTCCCCTCTTTTCCCACCTCCCTTACACCTCCTGCCCCCTTTTCTCCTGTCCCCTCTTTTCCCACCTCCCTTACACCTCCTGCCCCCTTTTCTCCTGTCCCCTCTTTTCCCACCTCCCTTACACCTCCTGCCCCCTTTTCTCCTGTCCCCTCTTTTCCCACCTCCCTTACACCTCCTATCCCCTTTCCTCCTGTCCCCTCTTTTCCCACCTCCTATTCACCTCCTGCCCCCATTTCTCCTGTCCCCTCTTTTCCCACCTCCTATACACCTCCCACCCCCTTTACTTCTGTCCCCTCTTTTCCCACCTCCCATACACCTCCTATCCCCTTTTCTCCTGTCCCCTCTTTTCCCACCTCCTATACACCTCCCACCCCCTTTTCTCCTGTCCCCTCTTTTCCCACCTCCCTTACACCTCCTGCCCCCTTTTCTTCTGTCCCCTCTTTTCCCACCTCCGATACACCTCCTATCCCCTTTTCTCCTGTCCCCTCTTTTCCCACCTCCCATACACCATCCTACCCCCTTTTCTCCTGTCCCCTCTTTTCCCACCTCCTATACACCTCCCACCCCCTTTTCTCCTGTCCCCTCTTTTCCCACCTCCCTTACACCTCCTGCCCCCTTTTCTTCTGTCCCCTCTTTTCCCACCTCTCATACACCTCCTGCCCCCTTTTCTCCTGTCCCCTCTTTTCCCACCTCCCTTACACCTCCTGCCCCCTTTTCTTCTGTCCCCTCTTTTCCCACCTCCGATACACCTCCTATCCTCTTTTCTCCTGTCCCCTCTTTTCCCACCTCCCATACACCTCCTGACCCCTTTTCTCCTGTCCCCTCTTTTCCCACCTCCCATACACCTCCCACCCCCTTTTCTCCTGTCCCCTCTTTTCCCACCTCCCTTACACCTCCTGCCCCCTTTTCTCTCATACCCTCTTTTCCCACCTCCCATACACCATCCTGCCCTCTTTTCTCCTGTCCCCTCTTTTCCCACCTCCCATACACCTCCTGCCCCCTTTTCTCCTGTTCCGTCTTTTCCCACCTCCCATACAGCTCCTGCCCCCTTTTCTCCTGTCCCCTCTTTTCCCACCTCCCATACACCTCCTGCCCCCTTTTCTCCTGTTCCCTCTTTTCCCACCTCCCATACACCTCCTGCCCCCTTTTCTCCTGTTCCCTCTTTTCCCACCTCCCATACACCTCCTGCCCCCTTTTCTCCTGTTCCCTCTTTTCCCACCTCCCATACACCTCCTGCCCCCTTTTCTCCTGTCCCCTCTTTTCCCACCTGCCATACACCTCCCACCCCCTTTTCTCCTGTCCCCTCTTTTCCCACCTCCCATACACCTCCCACCCCTTTTCTCCTGTCCCCTCTTTTCCCACCTCCCTTACACCTCCTGCCCCCTTTTCTCTCATCCCCTCTTTTCCCACCTCCCATACACCTCCTATCCCCTTTTCTCCTGTCCCCTCTTTTCCCACCTCCCATACACGTCCTACCTCCTTTTTTCCTGTCCCCTCTTTTCCCACCTCCGTTACACCCCCTATCTCCTTTTCTCCTGTCCCCTCTTTTCCCACCTCCCATACAGCTCCTATCCCCTTTTCTCCTGTCCCCTCTTTTCCCACCTCCCTTACACCTCCTGCCCCCTTTTCTCCTGTCCCCTCTTTTCCCACCTCCCTTACACCTCCTATCCCCTTTCCTCCTGTCCCCTCTTTTCCCACCTCCTATTCTCCTCCTGCCCCCATTTCTCCTGTCCCCTCTTTTCCCACCTCCTATACACCTCCCACCCCCTTTTCTTCTGTCCCCTCTTTTCCCACTTCCCATACACCTCCTATCCCCTTTTCTCCTGTCCCCTCTTTTCCCACCTCCTATACACCTCCCACCCCCTTTTCTCCTGTCCCCTCTTTTCCCACCTCCCTTACACCTCCTGCCCCCTTTTCTTCTGTCCCCTCTTTTCCCACCTCCGATACACCTCCTATCCCCTTTTCTCCTGTCCCCTCTTTTCCCACCTCCCATACACCATCCTACCCCCTTTTCTCCTGTCCCCTCTTTTCCCACCTCCGATACACCTCCCACCCCTTTTTCTCCTGTCCCCTCTTTTCCCACCTCCCTTACACCTCCTGCCCCCTTTTCTCCTGTCCCCTCTTTTCCCACCTCCCATACACCTCCTGCCCCCTTTTCTCCTGTCCCCTCTTTTCCCACCTCCCTTACACCTCCTGCCCCCTTTTCTTCTGTCCCCTCTTTTCCCACCTCCGATACACCTCCTATCCCCTTTTCTCCTGTCCCCTCTTTTCCCACCTCCCATACACCTCCTGCCCCCTTTTCTCCTGTCCCCTCTTTTCCCACCTCCCATACACCATCCTGCCCCCTTTTCTCCTGTCCCCTCTTTTCCCACCTCCCATACACCTCCCACCCCCTTTTCTCCTGTCTCCTCTTTTCCCACCTCCCTTACACCTCCTATCCCCTTTTCTCCTGTCCCCTCTTTTCCCACCTCCCATACACCTCCTACCTCCTTTTCTCCTGTCCCCTCTTTTTCCACCTCCCATACACCTCCTACCTCCTTTTCTCCTGTCCCCTCTTTTCCCACCTCCGTTACACCCCCTATCTCCTTTTCTCCTGTCCCCTCTTTTCCCACCTCCCATACACCTCCTATCCCCTTTTCTCCTGTCCCCTCTTTTCCCACCTCCCTTACACCCCCTGCCCCCTTTTCTCCTGTCCCCTCTTTTCCCACTTCCCTTACACCTCCTATCCCCTTTCCTCCTGTCCCCTCTTTTCCCACCTCCTATTCACCTCCTGCCCCCATTTCTCCTGTCCCCTCTTTTCCCACCTCCTATACACCTCCCACCCTCTTTTCTTCTGTCCCCTCTTTTCCCACCTCCCATACACCTCCTATCCCCTTTTCTCCTGTCCCCTCTTTTCCCACCTCCTATACACCTCCCACCCCCTTTTCTCCTGTCCCCTCTTTTCCCACCTCCCTTACACCTCCTGCCCCCTTTTCTTCTGTCCCCTCTTTTCCCACCTCCCATACACCATCCTACCCTCTTTTCTCCTGTCCCCTCTTTTCCCACCTCCGATACACCTCCCACCCCCTTTTCTCCTGTCCCCTCTTTTCCCACCTCCTATACACCTCCTACCCTCTTTTCTCCTGTCCCCTCTTTTCCCACCTCCCATACACCTCCTACCCCCTTTTCTCCTGTCCCCTCTTTTCCCACCTCCCATACACCTCCCACCCCCTTTTCTCCTGTCCCCTCTTTTCCCACCTCCCATACACCTCCCACCCCCTTTTCTCCTGTCCCCTCTTTTCCCACCTCCCATTCACCCCCTGCCCTCTTTTCTCCTGTCCCCTCTTTTCCCACCTCTGATACACCTCCCACCCCCTTTTCTCCTGTCCCCTCTTCTCCCACCTCCGATACACCTCCCACCCCCTTTTCTCCTGTCCCCTCTTTTCCCACCTCCCATACACCTCCTATCCCCTTTTCTCCTGTCCCGTCTTTTCCCACTCTCCCATACACCACCCTGCCCCCTTTTCTCCTGTCCCCTCTTTTCCCACCTCCTATACACCTCCCACCCCCTTTTCTCCTGTCCCCTCTTTTCCCACCTCCCATACACCATCCTGCCCCCTTTTCTCCTGTCCCCTCTTTTCCCACCTCCTATACACCTCCCACCCCCTTTTCTCCTGTCCCCTCTTTTCCCACCTCCCATACACCATCCTGCCCCCTTTTCTCCTGTCCCCTCTTTTCTCACCTCCTATACACCTCCCACCCCCTTTTCTCCTGTCCCCTCTTTTGCCACCTCCCATACACCTCCTGCCCCCTTTTCTCCTGTCCCCTCTTTTCCCACCTCCCATACACCATCCTGCCCCCTTTTCTCCTGTCCCCTCTTTTCCCACCTCCTATACACCTCCCACCCCCTTTTCTCCTGTCCCCTCTTTTGCCACCTCCCATACACCTCCTGCCCCCTTTCCTCCTGTCCCCTCTTTTCCCACCTCCCATACACCTCCTGCCCCCTTTTCTCCTGTCCCCTCTTTTCCCACCTCCCATACACCATCCTGCCCCCTTTTCTCCTGTCCCCTCTTTTCCCACCTCCCATACACCTCCTGCCCCCTTTTCTCCTGTCCCCTCTTTTCCCACCTCCCATACACCTCCTGCCCCCTTTTCTCCTGTCCCCTCTTTTCCCACCTCCCATACACCATCCTACCCCCTTTTCTCCTGTCCCCTCTTTTCCGACCTCCTATACACCTCCCACCCCCTTTTCTCCTGTCCCCTCTTTTCCCACCTCCCATACACCTCCTGCCCCCTTTTCTCCTGTCCCCTCTTTTCCCACCTCCCATACACCTCCTGCCCCCTTTTCTCCTGTCCCCTCTTTCCTCATCTCCTTACACCTCCTCCCCTCTTTTCTCCTGTCCCCTCTTTTCCCACCTCCCTTACACCTCCTGCCCCCTTTTCTTCTGTCCCCTCTTTTCCCACCTCCGATACACCTCCTATCCCCTTTTCTCCTGTCCCCTCTTTTTCCACCTCCCATACACCTCCTGCCCCCTTTTCTCCTGTCCCCTCTTTTCCCACCTCCCATACACCATCCTGCCCCCTTTTCTCCTGTCCCCTCTTTTCCCACCCTCCCATACACCATCCTGCCCCCTTTTCTCCTGTCCCCTCTTTTACCACCTCCTATACACCTCCCACCCCCTTTTCTCCTGTCCCCTCTTTTCCCATCTCCCATACACCATCTTGCCCCCTTTTCTCCTGTCCCCTCTTTTCCCACCTCCTATACACCTCCCACCCCCTTTTCTCCTGTCCCCTCTTTTGCCACCTCCCATACACCTCCCATCCCCTTTTCTCCTGTCCCCTCTTTTCCCACCTCCCTTACACCTCCTGCCCCCTTTTCTCTCATCCCCTCTTTTCCCACCTCCCATACACCATCCTGCCCTCTTTTCTCCTGTCCCCTCTTTTCCCACCTCCCATACAGCTCCTGCCCCCTTTTCTCCTGTCCCCTCTTTTCCCACCTCCCATACACCTCCTGCCCTATTTTCTCCTGTTCCCTCTTTTCCCACCTCCCATACAGCTCCTGCCCCCTTTTCTCCTGTCCCCTCTTTTCCCACCTCCCATACACCTCCTGCCCCCTTTTCTCCTGTTCCCTCTTTTCCCACCTCCCATACACCTCCTGCCCCCTTTTCTCCTGTTCCCTCTTTTCCCACCTCCCATACACCTCCTGCCCCCTTTTCTCCTGTCCGTTCTTTTCCCACCTCCCATACACCTCCTGCCCCCTTTTCTCCTGTCCCCTCTTTTCCCACCTCCCATACACCTCCCACCCCCTTTTCTCCTGTCCCCTCTTTTCCCACCTCCCATACACCTCCCACCCCCTTTTCTCCTGTCCCCTCTTTTCCCACCTCCCTTACACCTCCTGCCCCCTTTTCTCTCATCCCCTCTTTTCCCACCTCCCATACACCTCCTATCCCCTTTTCTCCTGTCCCCTCTTTTCCCACCTCCCATACACGTCCTACCTCCTTTTTTCCTGTCCCCTCTTTTCCCACCTCCGTTACACCCCCTATCTCCTTTTCTCCTGTCCCCTCTTTTCCCACCTCCCATACACCTCCTATCCCCTTTTCTCCTGTCCCCTCTTTTCCCACCTCCCTTACACCTCCTGCCCCCTTTTCTCCTGTCCCCTCTTTTCCCACCTCCCTTACACCTCCTATCCCCTTTCCTCCTGTCCCCTCTTTTCCCACCTCCTATTCACCTCCTGCCCCCATTTCTCCTGTCCCCTCTTTTCCCACCTCCTATACACCTCCCACCCCCTTTTCTTCTGTCCCCTCTTTTCCCACCTCCCATACACCTCCTATCCCCTTTTCTCCTGTCCCCTCTTTTCCCACCTCCTATACACCTCCCACCCCCTTTTCTCCTGTCCCCTCTTTTCCCACCTCCCATACACCATCCTGCCCCCTTTTCTCCTGTCCCCTCTTTTCCCACCTCCTATACACCTCCCACCCCCTTTTCTCCTGTCCCCTCTTTTCCCACCTCCCATACACCACCCTGCCCCCTTTTCTCCTGTCCCCTCTTTTCCCACCTCCTATACACCTCCCACCCCCTTTTCTCCTGTCCCCTCTTTTGCCACCTCCCATACACCTCCCACCCCCTTTTCTCCTGTCCCCTCTTTTCCCACCTCCCTTACACCTCCTGCCCCCTTTTTTTCTCATCCCCTCTTTTCCCACCTCCCATACACCATCCTGCCCTCTTTTCTCCTGTCCCCTCTTTTCCCACCTCCCATACACCCCCTGCCCTATTTTCTCCTGTTCCCTCTTTTCCCACCTCCCATACACCATCCTACCCCCTTTTCTCCTGTCCCCTCTTTTCCCACCTCCGATACACCTCCCACCCCCTTTTCTCCTGTCCCCTCTTTTCCCACCTCCCTTACACCTCCTGCCCCCTTTTCTGCTGTCCCCTCTTTTCCCACCTCCCATACACCTTCTGCCCCCTTTTCTCCTGTCCCCTCTTTTCCCACCTCCCTTACACCTCCTGCCCCCTTTTCTTCTGTCCCCTCTTTTCCCACCTCCTATACACCTCCTATCCCCTTTTCTCCTGTCCCCTCTTTTCCCACCTCCCATACACCTCCTGCCCCCTTTTCTCCTGTCCCCTCTTTTCCCACCTCCCATACACCATCCTGCCCCCTTTTCTCCTGTCCCCTCTTTTCCCACCTCCCATACACCTCCCACCCCCTTTTCTCCTGTCCCCTCTTTTCCCACCTCCCTTACACCTCCTGCCCCCTTTTCTCTCATCCCCTCTTTTCCCACCTCCCATACACCTCCTATCCCCTTTTCTCCTGTCCCCTCTTTTCCCACCTCCCATACACCTCCTACCTCCTTTTCTCCTGTCCCCTCTTTTCCCACCTCCGTTACACCCCCTATCCCCTTTTCTCCTGTCCCCTCTTTTCCCACCTCCCATACACCTTCTATCCCCTTTTGTCCTGTCCCCTCTTTTCCCACCTCCCTTACACCTCCTGCCCCCTTTTCTCCTGTCCCCTCTTTTCCCACCTCCCTTACACCTCCTATCCCCTTTCCTCCTGTCCCCTCTTTTCCCACCTCCTATTCACCTCCTGCCCCCATTTCTCCTGTCCCCTCTTTTCCCACCTCCTATACACCTCCCACCCTCTTTTCTTCTGTCCCCTCTTTTCCCACCTCCCATACACCTCCTATCCCCTTTTCTCATGTCCCCTCTTTTCCCACCTCCTATACACCTCCCACCCCCTTTTCTCCTGTCCCCTCTTTTCCCACCTCCCTCACACCTCCTGCCCCCTTTTCTTCTGTCCGCTCTTTTCCCACCTCCGATACACCTCCTATCCCCTTTTCTCCTGTCCCCTCTTTTCCCACCTCCCATACACCATCCTACCCCCTTTTCTCCTGTCCCCTCTTTTCCCACCTCCAATACACCTCCCACCCCCTTTTCTCCTGTCCCCTCTTTTCCCACCTCCCTTACACCTCCTGCCCCCTTTTCTTCTGTCCCCTCTTTTCCCACCTACCATACACCTCCTGCCCCCTTTTCTCCTGTCCCCTCTTTTCCCACCTCCCTTACACCTCCTGCCCCCTTTTCTTCTGTCCCCTCTTTTCCCACCTCCGATACACCTCCTATCCCCTTTTCTCCTGTCCCCTCTTTTCCCACCTCCCATACACCTCCTGCCCCCTTTTCTCCTGTCCCCTCTTTTCCCACCTCCCATACACCATCCTGCCCCCTTTTCTCCTGTCCCCTCTTTTCCCACCCTCCCATACACCATCCTGCCCCCTTTTCTCCTGTCCCCTCTTTTCCCACCTCCTATACACCTCCCACCCCCTTTTCTCCTGTCCCCTCTTTTCCCACCTCCCATACACCATCCTGCCCCCTTTTCTCCTGTCCCCTCTTTTCCCACCTTTTATACACCTCCCAACCCCTTTTCTCCTGTCCCCTCTTTTGCCACCTCCCATACACCTCCTGCCCCCTTTTCTCCTGTCCCCTCTTTTCCCACCTCCCATACACCTCCTGCCCCCTTTTCTCCTGTCCCCTCTTTTCCCACCTCCTCTACACCTCCCACCCCCTTTTCTCCTGTACCCTCTTTTCCCACCTCCCATACACCATCCTGCCCTCTTTTCCCCTGTCCCCTCTTTTCCCACCTCCCATACACCTCCTGCCCTATTTTCTCCTGTTCCCTCTTTTCCCACCTCCCATACAGCTCCTGCCCCCTTTTCTCCTGTCCCCTCTTTTCCCACCTCCCATACACCTCCTGCCCCCTTTTCTCCTTTTCCCTCTTTTCCCACCTCCCATACACCTCCTGCCCCCTTTTCTCCTGTTCCCTCTTTTCCCACCTCCCATACACCTCCTGCTCCCTTTTCTCCTGTCCCCTCTTTTCCCACCTCCCATACACCTCCTGCCCCCTTTTCTCCTGTCCCCTCTTTCCTCATCTCCTTACACCTCTTACCTCCTTTTCTCCTGTCACCTCTTTTCCCACCTCCCATACACCTCCTGCCCCCTTTTCTTCTGTCCCCTCTTTTCCCACCTCCCATACACCTCCTATCCCCTTTTCTCCTGTCCTTTCTTTTCCCACCTCCCATACACCTCCTGCCCCCTTTTCTCCTGTCCCCTCTTTTCCCACCTCCCATACACCTCCCACCCCCTTTTCTCCTGTCCCCTCTTTTCCCACCTCCCATACACCTCCCACCCCCTTTTCTCCTGTCCCCTCTTTTCCCACCTCCCTTACACCTCCTGCCCCCTTTTCTCTCATCCCCTCTTTTCCCACCTCCCATACACCTCCTATCCCCTTTTCTCCTGTCCCCTTTTTTCCCACCTCCCATACACCTCCTATCCCCTTTTCTCCTGTCTCCTCTTTTCCCACCTCCCACACACCTCCTGCCCCCTTTTCTCCTGTCCCCTCTTTTCCCACCTCCCATACACCTCCTGCCCTCTTTTCTCCTGTCCCCTCTTTTCCCACCTCCCATACACCTCCTGCCCCCTTTTCTCCCAGGCTCCTTATTTCCTTACCTCTCCACTAATTAGAGGGAAGGATTATTTCCTTCTGAGCCTGCAAGTTTAAAACGATTGCCCATGCTAGCTGCTTCTTAGTTGAACTTGCCAAATCAAATCATGATAAGATAATTTTCTACTTACAGGATAAAGTATATTGGCTTAAGTTAATTTTTCACATTGACAGTCTTGTCTGCCTATCTTGATTGCATTGCATCATACATGATTGCTCATGCATACATGTGCACCATAAGTAATAAAAGATTCTGAATTCACTTAGTACCCAAATTGCATATAACTTCAATTCAGTATAATCTCTTATAGGTTGCACAGTTCATCTTGGATGATGCTATTGAACAAGGGGGTGGATCATTATGTCCAGTCATCTGTACACAACCCAGGAGAATAAGTGCAATTTCAGTAAGTTAAATCTCTTCTTATAAAGTCCACAGTCATTCACCTTAGCAATGTTAGCATCACGACATCATCATTTACACACCAGGTGGCAGAGAGAGTTGCAGCTGAGCGGGATGAAAGCTGTGGTGGAAACAGCAGTGTGGGTTTTCAGATCAGACTGGAAAGGTGTGTATGTGACTGTTTAAGATGAGCTGCACCCGCTTTCTCAGTTTTTGTTTAAATGCCATAACATTGTATAAGTGTAACAACAGGAACATGTGCCGCACGAAGCGTTCCGGCTCATTTATCACACTTTCGTCAATGGCTCAATGTGTAAATCATAAAAATTAGTTGAATAGCAACCCTATATTTAATAGTGTATATTACTATGGTACTATTATAGTAGTGTTAACTTTTAAATCATGTATTTTATCCCTGTAATTCAGTTTTTTTTACTGCAATGGTGTTCAATAAACAGTTATGTTTTTTTTAATTTAGTTCTGTGGCTCTTAGCAGTTCTCAAACCTTTTGCCATGCAATGAACAATTTTCAATAAAAACTTAATTGTGATTATTTAAATCAAATCTGCTCAGTAATACTATCCTGTGAAGCAGATGTGTTATTCTAATCCTGTTAAATTGTAGGTGGAAGTTTGACAAGAAAAAAATGTTAAGTTTGTATTCAGGCATTTCTGTTTTCTGTGTCCTACCCAACATTAAAAATAATTACTGTGATCATGACGACAATGAATTTTGTTAACTTATGACTTTGTAGAATCATTATTTACATTATTTTTCTTTTTATCATTCTTGTCTTCATCATCGTCAATTTAAAAGCATGAGATTGGCTTGAGCATTGTCATTGTATTTCTGTTATATATAGCAAGCTACCTCGGGAACAAGGATCAATTCTGTATTGTACAACAGGAATCCTGCTTAGATGGCTTGTTTCCGATCCGTGAGTAAATTTATGTACTAGGAATTAAGCTTACCGTAAATGATCTTTTAGATGCCCACTCACTAGTAAATACCTTGTATCCAATAAAAGCCCCTCTGAAATAGGAATTTTGAGTTAAATGCCCCTCTGTAATACATGCCTTTTATCTAAGAAACTCCTGTCTAGTAAACACCTTTTGCAAATAGCAGGCTGAATCAGACAAGCTAATCCGATAAAGTCATCCTAATATTTTTCTATTAGGCTAAGCGGAGCTCGTGCGCTAGTGCGTCAGTGGAGCGCCATTGCTAAGCAAATTTGGTAACCTATCAAGCCAAGAAATTTTGGTAGTGACGTAATTGTCACGTGACCGTCTGTCCATACGCCCGTCTGCACCACAGGGTTACCAATATGAAGTGGCATACACTGGATAAAACCCTGTGTTGAATCCCGTGTTTTTTGTGCGAAATCGCATGGTGACCCGCATTGTAGCAAAACAAGCAAAGACAACTAAGGTCAAAAACAAATTTGTTGATGGAAAAAAAAAGTTCAAAAGAATACTCAGTTGTCTTTTTGGTGGAAGGTGAAAAGTTCAATTTAGGCGAAAAAAATTAGGTGATAAAGTTCAGACAAAAAGTTCAAATTTGCCTTGTCAGTTCTGTTGCGAACTCGGTCAGCACACCGCTTGAGTTCACAGCATTTTGCAGCGGTTTCAACGCCAAATATAGCAGAGCTAGACAGTGCTTTTTGGTTTTTTCTGTCCATAACCATGGTTTTTGCAGTGGTCCGAACACATTTTGCCAGGAAAAACACCAGCATTTTCATGTTGATAGGCAACTTGTCACGAAAAAAGGGATAAGTAGTAAAATTAACATTTGAGGATAACAATAAATGCTTATGGCCTAGTGGACTAATCGCCAGCTTACGACACCGTGGAGCCGAGTTTGGTTCTCAGCGAGGACATGAGTTTTTTTCTTTTTTCTTTTTTTTAATTTAATGACTTGAATGAGAGTATTTTCACAAATTATTAAGTGCCCCCAAAAAACAAAAACAAAAGGGGAGCTCCGCTTTTAGGCTTGGCTAAATCTATATATTATTGACAAAGACAGTGAAATTAAACATAAGGAACGATGATTTGGTGCTATGGATATCGACAACTATGTTGTTTATAAATTATATAGAGTTTTTTCACTTACATTGTATAACAGCCACTTGAATTTTAAGAAAATTTGAACAGTTTGTTTTACTACTTGTTTGGGAAAACATAGTAAACGCCTCTCTATTTATTGCCCCATATCTAATAGATGCCCCCAGAAAATCCCGAAAATTTAATAAAAGCCCTGGGTGTTTATGAGATCATTTACGGTATTCAAAGACTGTTTCTCTAGAGAAGAAAGATGTATAAATGAGTACAAGTGAACTGTTCGAGAATCATAACAAAATGCTGTGGGAGGGGAGGGTGTGGGGTGTTAACCATATGATGTACCAGCAACCCTGATCCAGGGGGCAAAGGGGGGAGGGGGTTGTCAAGTAAAACTCATAGTCTCTTCATGCCACAGAAACTGAATTTAAGCATCAGCCTTGATTAGCTGCCAGGCTTGTTCACTCCAAGGAATTGGACACAAGGCAACCTTTTTTGTGCCAAACTTCAGAGTATGATAAGGACATACATAAGGAGACACATTTGCTATACCTCACCCAAATACAAGTTACAACAAGCTGCTGTAAATTAGACAGTGAAACCAACAGCTAAGACATATGCTTTGCAGCACTTTACTTCAGTACAGCCAAATACTTAATAAGCTGACCTCTTCTCTAAGTCTGACCCAAATATCTGTATTGGGTTTATGAAACCATGGTCTTTTCTTTATGACTGCACAATGATGTAACACCCTTTTATTGTAAAAACTATTGTGTTGGAGGTGAAAGAAATGAAATGCTGTATTAAGCTAGTGTTAGTTGCATTGTTGTAATTTATGATGAGTTTTTGCTACTATCGTGTCTTACTGTGAATTAAAAATATGAAATAATTTTAAGAAAGTACTATTAAGGTGGCTTTATTGGGGAATTGCAATATACAATATTATAGGATCTACTTTTCACTTCATCCACCCTATCCCCAGATTAAAATGTTGTTATCCAGTTTTCTCGTATCAGGCGAAAGAGAAACCGTTTTGTTGTTGATAATGTTCATAACGGTAAAGGATAACTGATGAAGATGTTTTTCTTCTAACAGACTACTGTTAGGGACCAGTCACATCATACTTGATGAGATACATGAAAGGGATATTTTATCAGATTTCCTGATCATCATTGTCAGAGATCTTTTGCCAAAAAGGTAAGAACATAATTCATGCACTGTGGAGGGTGTGCCAACTACACCCAGACAACTGCTTTATTGTATGGTAGCTGGTGGGAATTGCAGTCTTATTATTCGCTGAGCCAATCAGGAAAACATGGACACTAAATACAGTTATTCCCCATCAGATGTAAGATACATATCGAATTCAAGCAAAAACAGAACAGAATTGCTTTGCTTTTGTTTTGAACTCTCATCTGATTAGTCATAGTATAAAACTGGCATGTCAAAGTAAAAAACAAAGTTTGTGCACTTGTGAAATTTGCACTCAAGTGGACTCTTGCTGTTCATATTAGATGTTAACCCTACTCTGCCTGGGCTTTTTTTGAGTTTCTGAGCCTGAGGGGGGGCAAAAGTATTCACGCTCTTGTGATGAAACTTGGCACGTTTTTTGCACGTCATTAGCTTAACAGATTGGATTTATGACGTGTCGATTATGATGTTTCATGACGTCACAATGATGTCACAAAGATGTCACAAAGCAGCCATTTTGAATTTTGAGCCGCCATCTTGATTCCCGAGCATGCAGTCATACAGTTGACAATGACGACATTGAAAACTATATGAATTTTTTCTAAGAAACATACTTAATCAAAACAAGCACAAGGATTATCTTCTTCTTAAAATCGAAGGGGAAAAAAACTGAATAAAAGACTGAAAAAAGACAGAAAATAGTCAAAACACCTCCTGAGTAGATGGTTGCTATGAAACGTCAATCATCATAGACAGTACATCATTGACACTGGAAAATTTTCTCTGATAAATTTCAGGAAAAGTCACGAGGTTTGGCGATAATTCGTCTAGCCGTTTAAAAGTTATCATTCGTTAAAGTCAGCGCGGGGACAATGTGCCCCCCCCCCTCCCAGGCTAAATAGGGTTAATAACAACAGCAAATAATCATTTACAAATAGACAAAAACAAACAATAGCAAATAAACTAGAAGCTGAAGAGGAAGCCATCAAAAGTTGTTTAAAAGATGTCACTTAACCCTATAAGCCCAATATGAAATTTCTCTTTACATAATCACTGCTTGTTTAATTAAACATTGAAGTGATAAGAATAAAGGAAACAATCACCAAGGATAAGATCTTGATGTCTTGATGTTTAGTCAAATTCTTCTTACTGGTTCCATACGAAATGTATGGAGAACAGAAAGGAGAATAGGAATTTTCATTTAAAGGGTTAAATGCAAGTGCATGGCAATGGTGTGGTGCAGTACTGCAGTAGTCAGACCTTCATCAATTGTTGCTGAAAAACTATATTATTTTATAAACTTGTTTAGAATCTTATTTCTATGAATAAGCACTCTGCTAACACAGTATATCCTGTTTTGTTTGATGTAGGCCTGACTTGAAGCTTATCCTAATGAGTGCGACATTGAATTCAGAGATGTTCTCTGCTTATTTTGGTAGGGAATCTTGATTATTGAACTTATGTACATTATAACCCTATAACATCTATTTGCATCATAAATGTACATTGAGCCTCGAACTTTATTTGCTGAAATCCAAGAGATAAAATAAGTGGTAACAAAAAA
Organism: Siderastrea radians; assembly: GCA_964017195.1. Classification (NCBI taxonomy): domain Eukaryota; kingdom Metazoa; phylum Cnidaria; class Anthozoa; order Scleractinia; family Rhizangiidae; genus Siderastrea; species Siderastrea radians. Next base: position 37,387,712 of record OZ024897.1, on the reverse strand, counting down.
TGGTCATTTTCCTGGGCAGAGTGGCATGGCTAGCTTGCTAGTGCCACTGTCCACTATCATCATGATTATCACTGTTTTTAAGTTGACAGATCAAACCAAGTAACTTAATTACCTGTAATACAGCCTTAAATTTCCAGAGTTAACGACTAGAACAAAAACAGTAACCATTAATTACTATTGCAAAAGTATTCTCAAATTAGCTCTCGGGTTGCCATTCTGATAGAACTTTGAATATTTTTCATCTGTTGTATTGTCTGTCTAGTTTATGTATAACAAGAAAGCCCAGTGGGCATTTTAACCGGCCATTCTGACCCTCCCCACCCCTAGGTTTCACAAATGTTAGCGCGATCCTCTTTTTTACGAACCGGCGTGACGAAAAGTGTGATTGTGTGACACAATATTTTGACTATAGCGGTACTGGATGACGTAATGTTTAAACTCTGATGACTCGGCTTATCTTTCTTATCGCTTTATTTGTGCTGAAAAACGCAAAATCACTCAAACGTTGAATGTCGATATGAATTCGTCCACAACTGAGAATGCTCACACAGGGACGACGAAGTATTTACTGTTGTGCCTAGACCTTAAATACAAACAGTGAACATAGCAGTAGAATCAAAATATAACGCTTGATAAACACGAGCTCGAGCAGATCGTCAGAGTATGGGGCACGTCAAGATATCTCGTGACGTGATGTTTAAATCCAGTTTGCTAACCCGGTAAACAAACGAGCGGGGACGAAAGTCGCCCACGTCTTTGAAAGCTAACGCGCCTGTCGAGCCGCAATCGATTTCGCGCTCACTCGCCTGTTTTTCTTTTCCTTCACTATCTATCTCTGAACGGAAAGTGAGACTGCTCGTAGCCTTTAGCGAACACCACACGCAAACCACACAAATCCGTCGATAATATTCAGATATTTTCGTTCTTTCAATGCAAAAAGACTCGTAACACCTGCCTTATTAATTAATCTCCTTATTAATGACGATTCCTTCGTATCAACTTCTCGCCTCAAATAAACACTCATTTCTCTCCGTTCACAAGAACTATCATGTACTGATGTGCAATCAACTAATATTGCATCATCATACTAGTACCAATTCCTTCTCTTCCTAGCCCACGCCGGCAAAACGCAACTGTCCTTTTTGTCCGCTGCGAAATACAAGTTAGCCAATCAGAAACCTTACAATCCACCTGCGCTAAAAAAATTTTCACCATAACCACTAACTAGATCAGACAACACAGTCAATTTCGCATTCAATCCTATTTTCGCATTCAATCCTATCAAAAATAATGCACGCGCAAGAAGTGGCGCAAGAAGTTCTTGCGTCGCAAGAACACGCAAGCCCGCGCAAGAAGTGAAAGTGCTAGGTTTTTGCAGTTTACCCGCAAGAACATTCGAAACGCAAGAAGTTGAAAATCTAGCCGCAAGAAGTTACTAATGTTACCGCAAGCCGCAAGAAGGCGCAAGAAGTACTGAGGGTCCAGCCGAAGAAACTTGTAGTGCTCGTGTTAGTGTGAGGTATTGCAAAAGTAATGAGAGCGAATCTCGCGCTCTATTCTCTTCGAAATATCACCGAGCTTTCGAGCGATTTTTCGCCGTGTTGGCGTGTTGGCGCGACAATTCGCCAAGTCAAGCGAAAGTTCACACGGCTAATCAAAAAATCAAGGAAGCAAATGTTCGAACAACCGAAGTATCGAAGAAAATTCACATCACGAAATGGAATATCCGCCAGCTTTCCGACTGCAAGATAAACACCCGGTAAACATGATCTCCGGCACATGACAAAACATGAACAATTTTTTTAAGCATGTCTCAGATACAGTGATACGGGTTCAACTCAGAACTGACTCAATTCAGTTTTTTATTCCATCCAAGAAATAGAAACAAAAAGGTCCAAAAGCTATAATTGTGGCAAACTGCGCGAACTCTTCTTTGACAGGCAAGACAAGACAAGACTTACACAAGCAGGAGGTCATGCCATCGCGTGGGTGAAGTCATCAAGAATCCCTGCATCTTTACCAGTTTAATTTCCCAGCAAAAAAGGGATACTCGAAGAAATAGCATAGACATATGATTTCAACTACACATTCGCCTTTCGACACAGCTTGCTGCCCGGGGCTTGCTGTCTTGACGGCTTAGAGAACTGCTCATGCATTGCGTTACAAAATGTCATTCAAGCAAATCATACCAAATTTGCATACGGCAGATTTGTGTTTAGTCAGGTTAGAATTGACGTGCCGAATTTCTTTCAGATCGCGGAGTTTTAGTTTCCTTCAGACTTTTTTGGTTTACTTCGGAGATTTAAAATGTGATATCGACTTCAGCGTAATGAGTGGAACTATTTTTACAAACATAATGTGTTTTTCCAATTAAGACTTCGGGTATTATTTCTTCTCATCTGAGTGACCATGTTCATTTCTCACACGTGTGAGCGCAACTAATTAAAAAGTATTTGTCCGAGTTTAATATGTTGGTGGAAGTACAGCAACACTGAACAGGTGAATGTCGGTTCTTTAATAATGTGACTGATGGACTGTGCTTTGCCATTGTTCCTCATTTAAGTGAAATAAATCGAGCGAAATCTTTCGCGCCGCTAAGTGTACCGCATGTCTGGGACTCCGGGACACATAAACAATAACATACGCGTGCTTCGTTTGAGTCTCGTTTCTCCCTAGCCGTTAAAAAATAGCATAGAAGGCGACCAGTGTCAAATTCAGAACTTAGTGAACTCTTTATCGGATAAAAAATTCAAAACCGAAGAAAAAAACTTACAAGGGACCAAATAAACAACTGATTGCAAGTTACAAAGGCAGCCAATTTCGAACGTGCGTTGCACTACAAAGTGGTCTCTTTTTTACCTTCTCCGGGTTCCGGGTTTTTAAGATGTTAGCGCAAAGACGTTCTTGCGCTTACTTGCGGTCCAGATATCTTACCACAAAGAAGTTCTTGCGGTTTTAACTTCTAAACGCAAAGACGTTCTTGCGGCTTCCAGTATTCAAGTGCAGGCATCCTGCAAGTAGCCACAAGAAGTTCTCGGCTTGCGGACGCAAAAAGAAGTTCTTGCGCGTGCATTATTTTTGGGCTGTACTGTACAAAAAACCCCAAACTTAAACAACCCTTCGCCGTTCATATCTTAAATACTGTAAATTAAAAGACAAAAACATAGCAAGGTAACATTCAGAAGACTAACATGCGCATGCGTCTTATATAAGACAGTACCGCTCTTGAGTACCCGTACCACAAGCCTTACAGCACTTTCTTCGTATGTTAAGCGAACTTGCTTTCACCAAAAACCGTGTCCATTTTATAAACCGGCGGTCGCCATCATGGCGACGGCCGGTTAACAAGAAAGCCCATTGGGCATTTTAACCGGCCATTCTGACCCTCCCCACCCCGAGGTTTCACAAATGTTAGCGTGATCCTCTATTTATACGAACCAGCGTGATGAAAAGTGTGATTGTGTGACACAATATTTTGACTATAACGTTACTGGGTGACGTAATGTTTAAACTCTGATGACTCAGCTTATTTTTCTTATCGCCTTTATTTGTGCTGAAAAACGCAAATTCACCCAAACGTTGAATGTCGATAAAAATTCGTCCACAACTGAGAAAGCTCACACCGGAACGACGAAGTATTTACTGTTGTGCCTAGACCTTAAATGCAAACAGTGAACATAGCAGTAGAATCAAAATATAACGTTTGATAAACACGAGCTCGAGCAGATCGTCAGAGTATGGGGCACGTCAAGGCATATCTCATGACGTGATGTTTAAATCCGGTTTGCTAACCCGGGAATCCCCTTGGAAAAGTAAACAAGCGAGCGGGGACGAAAGTCGCCCACGTCTTTGAAAGCTAAAGCACCTGTCGACCTGCAATCGATTTCGCGCTCACTCGCTTGTTTTTCTTTTCCTTCACTATCTCTGAACGGAAAGAGAGACTGCTCGTAGCCTTTAGCGAACGCCACACGCAAACTACACAAATCCGTCGATAATATTCAGATATTTTCGTTCTTTCAATGCAAAAAGACTCGTAACACCTGCCTTATTAATTGATCTCCTTATTAATGACGATTCCTTCGTATCAACCTCTCGCCTCAAATAAACACTCATCTCTCTCCGTTCACAAGAACTATCATGTACTGATGGTGCAATCAACTAATATTGCATCATCATACTAGCACCAATTCCTTCTCTTCCTAGCCCACGCCGGCAAAACGCAACTGTCCTTTTTGTCCGCTGCGAAATACAAGTTAGCCAATCAGAAACCTTACAATCCACTTCGCAAACCACCCCCCCCCCCATAAAACGCCAAGGGAAACTGCCTCTCACGCAGCACAATATTACACCGCTCCTATACAAAACGCAACTTTCACTTAGCAAATCACATTCACAGAAGCGTGATATGCTCCCGACATTCACAAATCCTTCTGACTCCCACATTTTTATACCCCTCAAAATGTCAATCCCAATAAAAAAAACTCCTGCGCTAAAAAAATTTTCACCATAACCACTAACTAGATCAGACAGCACAGCCAATTTCGCATTCAATCCTATTAGCTCGTTTACTCAATTGCGCATGCGTTATACAAGACAAATACAAAAAACCCCAAACTTAAACAACCCTTCGCCGTTCATATCTTAAATACTGTAAATTAAAAGACAAAAACATAGGAAGGTAATGTTCGGAAGACTTATATGCGCATGCGTCTTACATAAGACAGTACCGCTCTTGAGTACCCGTACCACAAGCTTTACAGCACTTTCTTCGTATGTTAAGCCAACTTGCCTTCAGGAAAAACCGTGTCCATTTTATAAACCGGCGGTCGCCATCATGGCGACGGCCGGTTAATTATACTTGTATTTTTGCTTTCATTGCTGTGAAGTGTTTTCTTTTCCTATCTCTAGATTACAATACCATAAAATTCCAATAACAAGCCCCCCCCCCCCCCCAAAAAAAAATAAGCCCTCCAGAATATAAGCCTCCAAAATCTCAATCTCGCAAAAGGCCTCCAGTAATAACCCCCCCCCCAAAAAAAATATATATATATATATATAAGCCCATGGGCTTATATTAAGTTTATTTCCGAGGAATGATTACAGCATGATATTCTGTGAAATAATATAAGCCTGCACATATTTTACTGTATTATTCTATCTATGTAAATAGCAATCTGAATACCGAATGCACAACAACAATGGTTTTACAGTTCAGTCTTATGACCATCATTTTTGTCGTATTGCATTCCTTATACTGGGCTTGTATTTCTTGAGAGCATAAAGATAGTACTTACAAGGAAGTTCAATTCCTCCACGTTGTGCCCACATTCCTTCTGGCATAGCATATTCAGACACAAGTCCCTTCCAAATATAAGCTGAACAATTTTTGAAGCGCAAAACTCCCTCCAGTAATAAGCCCTCCAGAAAATAAGCCCAGCGAAAAATCTTTTCGACAAATATAAGCCTAGGGCTTATTATCGGAATTTTATGGTATTATAACTATTAAAGCAAGCTTTTAAAACCCTTTAAGCCCTAACAGTGACGAAAATGAAATTTCTCTTTACATTATGACTACTTGATCAAACATTCAAGTGATGAGAATATAGGAAGTGATCACCAAGGATAAGATGTCTTGATATTTGGACTAATTCTCCTTTCTAGTTCCATAAGAAATGTATGGAGAACAGCAAGGAGAATATGCATTTTTATATCAGGGCTTAGAAGGTTAAGGCAGGCTCCTGGCTGCCTTAAATGCAGCAGCCTGGACACTGAAGTCCCACAAAGAAATCTTGTTTGAATGAAATAATTTGCATATACTTGGTCTGGAAGGAGACTGTTTATCTTATTAACATTTTTTTTTCTCAAGGGAATTGCAAAATGGCTCACATTCCTGGCTTCACCTATCCTGTCCAAGAGCTTTACCTTGAGGAAATCATAGAAAAAACAGGGTAAGAAATTAAAACAACATGTTAATCATAAAAGCATTGCCACCAGTCACTGGATATCAGTTGTGCTGAATTTTGAGAAACCTGTAGGGCAAGTCAAAATACAAGTAAAAATAAATACTCAGTGATACCGCACACCAGATTTATATACACATAACGTTGTTCACTTAATCATCATGTATTCGCCGTGTCAAAATACATTCGAGAAATTTACAGCTCGGAGAGATTGGCAAGGAGACCTCAAGAAACCACCGGGCTTATTATGTAATGAGTAACAACAAAGACTCGATATCCAAAAAAAACAGGATGTGTGAGCATGTTATTATGGAAATAGTGAGAAACTGGTTTTTTACTGTATATATTTCTACCTAATGTAAACAAAATAATATTGCATCAAATATTTGTACTTGTTTTTAGTGAGCTGGATAATGATATTTGAGTTTACTTCGTTCTAGTTACCATGTAGAGGAAAGGAATCAAAGTGCTTACAGAAAGCAACCAAAATGGATGCAACATAGAGGAAGAAAAAGCTATGCAAAAGACAGGAGGTTAGAAAAGTCCACAGCTTGGCTGGCAGAGAGTCAGATGAATGATGAAGAGATGAAGTGGCAACAGTATGTGCACTCCATCAGAGATCGGTAAGTGAAACATTTCAACATGTCTGTGTTTCTTGTCTCAGAAAACTAGCACTACAGTGATCTTGACTTTTGTTATACCATAAAATCCCAGATCGACTCCATTTATAATCCCATGGATCTTGTAACAAGGAAATTCGTACCAGTTCAAGTCTTTTGAATAATATTTCTCCTGTTATCTGGGACAAGATTCTGATGTTGAGCTGCATGCAAGTCAGGGCACCTCAGTTAAATCCTATTTGCATGCATTTTCTCCATGGGAAAGCCATCCGCTGAATTATTAGCTGAAAACAAAACAGTTTAGGATTTTGATGCTGATCTGCGCGCATCTCAAGACTCATGAGGGCATGGTTAATTCCTATTTGTGTGCATTTTATAATTCATGGGCAAGCCATCTGCTGAATCATTAGCTAGAAAACCGAACAATTAGGATTTTGATGCTCAAGCTACACGCAACTGAAGCCTCACGAGGGCATGGTTAATTCCTATTTGTGCCAATTTCTCTATGGGCAACCATCTACTGAATAAGTAGCTATAAACTAATAAAAACAGTTTTGGAATCTGGCGAACCAAGAAAGTGTATCAGGCAATGTTAAGCCAGTCTGTGAAGGGCCTACAGGAACTCCCTATACTGTAAGCTATACGGGCAGGCTCTTTCAGAACTTTTTCATAACATCACACACAAACTGTGACCACTAGTGATAGAATAGTTTTCTAAAAAACAGCTGAATTCATTTATGACGTTGAGTTGGTTTCCTGTTAGCTCTTGTTGAATTCTGAATGGATGGTCAATCATTGGGAATGTTTCGTTGTGTTCACAGATTTTCACCCAGAACAATCACAACCCTTCAGAACATGGACTTAGAAAGGATTGACATGGGCCTTCTTGTTAGAGTAATCAGTCACATCTCCCTTCAAATGGAGGTAAAAATAAATAAATAAATAAAAATGTAATTAAATAACAAATCCATGTTGTTTGATGAGATGTAACGGTCCAACTAGTGTCAAACTTGAGGTCCCTGGATTCTGAACTGAAGCGGAATTTAGAAATGCAGTAGGTCTTTGCGGTAGGTGGTGCGGTGGTTTACTGGATAGTGCATTGGACTAACGACCTGAAGGTCGATAGTGGAAGACCTGGTCCTTGGCATCGTGTTCCTTAGAAAAGAAACTTCCCCCACATTGTCTCTCTCCACTCAGTATGCAATATTCGAACATCAATGCAATTGTTACCTATGTAAATAGCAGTTTAATGTACTGTATATAATATATGATTTTATTATCCTGCTGTGTGGGTGTCCTGTTGTGTGGGTGTCCTGTTGTGTGGCTCTCTTGTTGTGTGGGTGTCCTGTTGTGTGGTTGTCCTGCTGTGTGGGTTTCCTGTTGTGTGGGTCTCCGGTTGTGTGGGTCTCCAGTTGTGGGGGTTTCCTGTTGTGTGGGTCTCCTGTTGTGTGGGTCGCCTGTTGTGTGGGTCTCCTGTTCTGTGGGTTTCCTGTTCTGTGGGTACCCTGTTGTGTGGGGGTCCTGTGGCTCGTGTGCGACTTAAACTTTACCTAGCTTTGTGGTAGAAGGAAAACTGGACAACCTGGCAGAAAACCCCGTGGAGCAGGGACAAAAACCAACGACAAGCTACATCTCACAACGTAATAATGAATAAAAATAAAAACGTATTTACGCACGGTATGTATTATAGCCATAGGCTTGTGGGGCCGTGTAAGTAACCCAAATATTTCGAAGAAAAAGTAAGAATCCCAACTGGCCGGAGGCAGACCGTTTACTATGTACAAGAATGACCGAGGAGTTGAACTTGGACTGCCGAGAAACAACTCCAGCTGGTGGCCGGAGTGGGATTTGAACCCGGGGCTACCGAGTTGAAATCCAGCGCCCTAAACCACTCCACGATACTGCCAACTGCACCATCCCTACTCGCACTAAAGAAAGTGCGTTCGTATAACTGAAGTTTTTTTTGATAGTTTTTTGATAGGGAATGCTCTCTTAGTTTTAGAGCTATTATTCTACATAATTTTGTTTTCTTTCCCTCTAGGAAGGAGCTATTCTCGTCTTTCTACCTGGCTGGGATGATATTAGCAAACTTCACGACAACCTGAAAAAAGAAACACTTTTCTCTTCAGGTATTCTAAGCAAAACCCTTACCCAGTTCATTACAAATCCATTCTTGATGTTGTGATGGAACCTTGGTTTTATGAACTTTCCTGCTTTGAAACAGTCTGTACAGTTATCTGGCTTGAAGGGTTAGCGATTGTTGAGAGCTGTGTTTATTTTAAAAAAATAAATAATGAATGAATGCTTCTTTTATTGGCATCTTGTGACATGCACAAGTTAATAGTTCGCACATCCGTTTGGAACAAAAGTTAACTCAAATGAATAGTGTTGTTTTCAGGATACGCTGAACTTTGATCAGTGTCAGGTCATTTTGTAACTTTGAACTTACTCCCTTTTCTCCAAAAGATTTTTTGAGCATTCCTCCCAAACTATGAAAGAGTAGTATTCTTGTTATTGTTGCTGTCTATGTTTTGCCTGAATTTCAATAGCGTCAGTTAGCAAAATAATTTACTTGAAAGCCAGCGTAGCTGGCCTCTGTAAATTACTATGTTAAATTGTTATGGGGTGCAATGTTAAAGGGACACTGTCACCAATCTTTAGGATATCTTTCAAAAGCTAAAAGACATATTCTAATCAGAGGAAACCCCAAAATACTGGTTTACTTTCGTTTAAAACTATTCTACCAGTTCTCTGAGACTGTTATTAAGTGTGTTTGGCTGCGGATTGCGAGGATGGAAATGAATTGCATCTTGAAGACATCAGGCTGACGTTTTCAAGTTTTTCCTTTGTTTCCTGAAAAAACCGCCAGATACTGACTATGGTTTGTTCTTTCTTTGACAAAATCATTTGATTTTTTTCTCTTGACGTTCTCAGACTATTCTATGTACGAGAAAAGGCATTTAATTTACATTTCAGCACATTGTCCACCCCAAAAAATATAAAACCCCGTGACAGTGTCCCTCTAGGGCTACACAGGCTATTTAGTAATATACAACGTTAGGTTATCTTTCTGGCGTGAAAATTTCCAACAATTAACGGAATACAAACATGTCCGGTCAGTTAATTCTTGATATTGGTAGTCATTGTTTCTGAATCCTTTCTACTGGGTTGTACTGTCCTTTTTGGACTTGTTGCAAAATAAAATGTTGTCATTTGTTATTCTTTTTTGTGTTGCAGATAAATTTATCATCATTCCTTTGCATTCTATGATGCCATCAGCGAATCAAAGAGAGGTAACTGACTCCTGCGGTCAGTCTAGATAATAATGCCTCACCCTACCCACCATGAGCGAGTGCATACAAGTTAGGGTTTACACACGTCAGACAACTTAATGTGAAAATTAACTTTATTCATTCATTTCACGAAAGAGCTAAAATATTAACACCGCAAAAGGCAAAAGCTACCAAGTTTAAACATTTATAGTAGGCTTGATAGCAATTGGTAATGATCGCAATTGGCCACCTTCCTAAATAAAGTTACCATGCCATGCCATGCCATGCCATGCCATGCCATGCCATGCCATGCCATGCCATGCCATGCCATGCCACGCCATGCCATGTATTGTAAATACGACTTAATTACAGCTGTTTTCGTGTTAAAAGCATTTGCAGGTCTACTTCAACATCTACACTGCTCGTCCTCGTTGTCTATTAGCAAAAGTCAACTTGGTTGCGCCTTGTTGACTATTCGCTTAAAGTCGGAAACTTGGCCTTGTAGTCTAATGTAATTTAATTGTTAATTAGAACAAAGTGATGAAGCTCTGCAAATGCATGAAATCATTTTAAAGCAAGAGCGGATGGAGTCTTCAATTCCAGGCAATTTGTATTAAAAATCCCTTCGAGCTGGTATGACAGGAATCAAGATGACGAAGTCTTAGTTGAGGATTTGATGATGATTTGGTTGTTTTGGAGCTGTCTACACAGTACATTTATTTGTAAAGTTCAAGAGGCAGTCTGCAGGATGGTGACGTCATTGCGGCGGAGCAGTATGTGTTTGTTGTGCATGTTGTTGGTCGGCAAAGTCTACAATTTTATAATAAACAGTTTTCTTGCAGGTTTTTGACCGTCCACCTAAAGGTGTCAGAAAGATTGTGATTGCCACTAACATTGCAGAAACCAGGTGAGTCGTGTATTTGCAAGAGATCTTGTGCATTCTATCTAATCGTTTTGCTGTATGAGAGCTGTATTGTAATTGCATTGCAACCCTCTTTTGTTTATGTAGCATCACTATTGACGATGTTGTCTTTGTTGTGGATGCCGGCAAGGTGAAGGAAAAGGTAAAACAACGACTTATTTTTGGTACGAAATATCGGGACATTCAAGCCTTGGCTAAACAGAGTCGCGTGGTCGCAAGTAGACACAAGTTTCCAATCTTGCACTAACTTTGTGTCGCAGATCGACACATGTTCTTCTCAGTATCGTTTTCTTTAAATTGCTAGATCTAAGGTGCATCTATTTGAGAGACAGTTTGACCACTCCCTCTCCGGGCTTGACAATCTGTTTAGGAAAGTTGACATTCTCACACGTGCGATGACTCGACTTGTGACTCTGTTTGATCTTGGTTTAGCAAGAATGTTCTATCTGAATTACTGCACAGTTAATTCCGACATTTGTTTTAATGACCAGACGTACGATGTGAACAACAAAATCGCCTGTTTGCAGCCAGTGTGGATAAGCAAGGCTTCGTCACGTCAGAGAAGAGGTCGAGCTGGAAGGTGGGTAATGTCAGGAAAGTATTAAAACCAAACTGATTAAATTATTTAATATATCCTCACGGCGGCGTGATGGTAGTACTTCTTATATTTGTATCAGTTAAATAAACAATAATATTCTTTTATCCACACGCTTCTCTACCAAACGTGAAAGTGCAAAAGTAAAACAAACTTTGAAACTGGGAAATGTTGCTTTAGAGATAATTAGTAAATAATAGCCCTTCCGGCGGCTAGTATCTCGGAGGATAATACCCGAGGCTGAAAGATTGTCTGAAAAATGAACAGTTGGCCGAGAAGCGAAGCTTCGAAGGCTACTGTGAAATTTTGAGGACAATCTTTCAGCCAATGGCATTGTCCTCCGATATACCAGCAAGCCAGGAAGGGGTTCATCTATTTTATAACCCTCCGATTAATTTCTACAACGCGTGTTCTTTATTGTTGAAAAGTCAGTGGGGATCACAGGACATTTGCGGCTAAACAAATCCAGTTTGGTTAGTTTACTCGATTTTAGTACACTGTGATTAGATCTGAAAAGTTCAGTAAAACCTGAAAAACTGACTTCCTTTCATGTTTTTCTCACATCGACAAAATCAGGCGACGGGTATCGCCTGATACCCGCCGTCCGATTTTGGATCACGTGATGTGTTTGGACTACTGTGCGCGCGCTAAAATTAAGTGGTGGGTTATAACCTTAAATATTTCCCAGTTGTAGTTGAAGCATATTGCACGGCGCGATGCTTTTGTCCAATGGCTTCTAAGGGAAAATAGTTATTTATTTGGGACATTTCAAGAAAGCGTGGTCAGTAATTATTCATGTGGCTAAAATTGTTTGTTCAGAGTTCAGCCTGGTTACTGCTTTCATTTGTTCACCCGATTCCGTGCCGAGTCTCTTGACGATTACCAGCTGCCAGAGATGATGCGAACGCCACTTGAAGAACTGTGTCTTCAAATCAAGGTAATCACTCACATATACACAGCAGTTTTGTTTGCACAAAATTGCGATCTGGAGTTTTGTTATAGGGGCGCTATAGTGCATTCTTTGGTTAAATAGACTCGTATACCATACTTCAACCAACCACAGAGCGGCAACGTGTTTGCCGCGCTTTGCACTCGTTGTCGTACTCTAACCAATCACAGACCAAAGTATTTGGCGCGCTTTGCACCCGTTGCCACACTCTAACCAATCACAGAGCAAACTCAGCAAAGTCCCTCTCGCGCTTGGCACCCGTTGCCGAATTCTGACTGGTTCGTTGCGTTAATGTCTGTGTTTTCATTAGTTAAATGCGATTACTGGTTTTCTGAACTTTTTTTTTTTTTTTTCATATTTGGTAGATTCTCAAACTGGGCATGATCCGGCCTTTTTTGTCAAAGGCCTTGCAACCTCCTGAGGAACAAGCTGTTATCAATGCCCTGGAAGTACTTCATCAACTGGTACGTAGTGCCATTCGGAAGACAAGTAATAATCTTATGTTATTGATGTCACGTAAGACCGCGTGTACGGGCTGCTTACGACTGTCACGTTAGAAAAAACAATTCTTACTGGGTGTCACACATTCGTTTCGCTGCTAATTCATGGAATTTGATTCTTATTCTCTATACTCGTCTTTTGAAAATGTGTTAGTGTTATAAGAAACTTAATCTAATAAGTACTCCCAGTCGGGAGGCAAGTGCTGTTTTGTCGTTAATCAAACACTGTAGCACAGGCAATCTGAGACTTTCTTTGATCGCGACTTTTGTCCACTTGACATTGGGTTTGTAGTGCAAGGAGAAACTGGATGTTTATTTCATTGCAGAATGCACTGGACGCTCATGAAGGGCTCACCCCCCTGGGGTATCACCTGGCTGCATTACCAGTCAATCCACGAATCGGCAAGATGATCTTATTTGGCGCAATCTTCTCATGTTTGGACCCCGTGCTGACTGTAGCATCTGTTTTGGGATTTAAGGATCCTTTTGTTTTTCCTTTGGTAAGTAAGCTGAGTGCAGTATTTTGCTGAAATATTGCAAAATCAAATACAAGCACTCAAGCTGCTTATTTGAAATTAAGATTTTTCCCTTTGTTAACCTCATTGTACCAGCTTAAATATTGGAAACCCAGAACAATTCCTTACTTTATGTACCTTTTTCTGACTGCCTTTTAGTGGGAAAGGGTAGTGTGTATCTCGTATTTCAAGACAGTAAGAGAGTGCTTATTGGAGGGTTACTTAAACTTGGGAGGGTTCCTAAAAAAGGAAACGCCGGGTAGGCTTATTACAAGGAAAACTCACTCGACAACTGTTTGTGGCCGACTCTCGAAAATATCTTTGTTACGCTGTTTGTAGTAGTTTTTCATCATTTTCATTTTATTGACAGGGAAAACAGAAGGAAGCTGAGAACGCTCGCTCTAAGTTTGCTGGTGAAACACGTAGTGATCATTTAGCTTTGCTGAATGCTTTTCAGGTGAGATACCATCAATCAGTGTGATGATACCACAAAACCACAGGTCTTGGAAACCCGCCTTAATCAAGCCGACACTTCTTGTGTCTAGCAGTATAGGAGGATTTCAATTATTTAAATGAACCTGGTACTCTTTGATTAGGTGCTAAAGATTAAAGTTTCTTTGTTCAAAGTCTTAGAGGTGTTTGGAATTGAAAAAGTTGTTGATAAACCTTTGTCAGCAGAAATCGGCTTATAAGTACTGTTTAAGTGAATTGTCCTTTGTCCTTTTCGGAGAAGGCGTCTCACTAATGTGGCCCGGTTTCGAATCCCCGACGATCTTTCTTCGGGTCTCCGGTTCCTTTATTCTCGAAAAGCAATATTTCTTAATTCTAATTGGACCAGGAATCTTAGAGCCACAGCTTTGTCAGTAGTAAGGGTATGTTAGGCCGTTTACAAAGTCGGCAACTTACACTACAGGACGGCTTAAGAAAGAGGAGAGCAAAATCTCTCAAATCTCCTGTGTGACAAGCATGACGGCTAATTACTTATGCATATTGACGCTTTCTCCTGCCTAGAGCCTGGCTAAAATTATCCTCCTCTGGTAGTTTACAACGTAAAAGCAAACAAACGAAAGAGAAGACAGGAAGTTACAGTCGGAAAAATGTGTAAGTAGTATAAACATTTTATTTAATGTGTTTTCTGTCTGCTCTTTATATCAGGGCTGGGAGCGCGCAGTTAGGCATGGGCGTGAAAAAGACTTCTGCTGGAGGAACTTCCTTTCTGGAAACACCATGAAGGTAAAATGCATTAGGCGGTCTAATTACCAACTGTGTTGCTGGTCAGAAGACGCATTAAACTATGCGGTCTTTAAAGTAAAAATGGGAATAAAGCTATTTGGTGCACCCTGCCGTAAAATGAAGGTGAAGGGGCACACCCTTGAAAGTTCTGAAGAAGCTAATGAGTATAAGGCACGCCACAGCCGGCGGTATCTGAAAGCTGAGGTGGGGTAGGGGAATACCCTAGACGTTTAATGCAGTGGGACAGCGAAATTTGTTACAAATGCTTTTTAGATGGTTTATTTTCTGGGGTGGGTTGGGAGGGACGCGTTATAGGTTTTACAGAGAATGTGGAATTAGGGTTTATTGGGTTGCGATTTTGTGTCAACAAAAATTCGCTGTGAATGGAATGAATCGAAAGCGGTAAGTTTTGTGTCCAAAAATCGTAAATTGAATAACTAGGCAAACGTAGCGATCTGCCTGTAAGGTACGAAACTATCCAGTCAGAAGTAAAAATAAAACAAAATAAAATCGACACTAGAAGGCTGATCCCAGAAAAGTGTTTCCATCAGCTACCTAAACACTACCCACATGCCTGCATTCATTTCATTTGACAGATGCGGGATTGCGGTCGACATCAGTTAACAATCTTTTTAAAAATCTTTTTCTCTCAGGAGAGCTTGAATTCGAAGCTGGAAAAAGTTGGAAAAGTATTGATAAGAAAAAAAAAACAGTATTACATGAAATTGCCATTCAAAGAGTTTTTATTTGATTCATTCATCCACGAACTGAAAAGTTACATCCTGCTTTTCTAGCATAATAAACAGTATCACAACAAAGTACTGTATACAGCTATCCTTTATTTTTAATTTCAGATGATAAAAGATATGAAGCAGCAGTTTTCCGGATTACTTTGTGAAATAGGTTTCCTCGACTCCTCCGACCCTAAGGCACCAGCTGCTAACCACAATTCAGGTGTTTTGTTGTTTTAATTTTGTCGTTTTTCTTCCTTTCTCAGTTCCTTTTTTTCCTCAGTTACTGATGGTTTTGTTTTATTCACAGGTAACTTAAAGCTTGTGAAAGCCATCTTGTGTGCAGGACTGTACCCTAACGTTGCTAAAATAGAACATCATCGAACGTTTAAAAGGCAAGTTATATATAAACATGGAAGAGTTAAGATGAAGTATACCTCCCTTTACGTTACCTTTACAGTTACCTTAAAGCTTGTGAAAGCCATCTTGTGTGCGGGACTGTACCCTAACGTTGCTTAAATAGAACGTCATCGGACGTTTAAAAGGCAAGTTATATATAAACATGGAAGAGTTAAGATGAAATATATCCTTTACCGAGATGAGATATCCTGCATTCAGACGTCTCCCACTTCCTTTTCTTCACCTGAAATAGGAGACATCTGCACGCAGGCCAAAATGAGAGTGAGTTATAAAGACCTTGATTTTGCTCAGGAAATCCTTTTGTATTTTTTTATAATACCAAAAGGAAGCAACGTTTTCGGGGTGCTATCTATCTATTTTCGTCATGACCATACGTGGCCGTCCTTAATGATGGCCTTAGTACGCTTATAACTTTTCGCAAAACTGAGCTATTGTGTTGAGATTTCCAAATATATTATGTGTATTATATTATTATATACAATTCAGGGTTTCCACAGTGGGTCTAAAAATAGCTGGTTAAAGGATTTCTTTGTTTTACAAATCCTCAGGCCTCCAAAGCTCTACACACAGGAGGATGGCAGAGTTTTTCTTCACCCGAAGTCAGTGAATGCTGAAGTGACAGTGTTTGAGGACAACTGGATGATATATCACGAAAAGATGAAGTCTTCCTCGGTAGGGCAGCAACGCTAATTAACGTGCGTTTGATTGTATTCCGGACGTCGAATAAAAAAAATATTCCTAAGATGTCTATTTTCTATACATTTGAACATTAGAACTGATAACCTCCTCTGACACACGAAATTCAAAGAAGTGCAGTTCCACGTGTTCAAGAGGTCGCTTTCGTTGCGCTCTGTTGGGTTTTTTTTTCCACGGTCCGATGATTGTGGATGAAATTATGATCAACAGGTGTTCAACAGCATTAAAAAATACGGTCCGGTTTTGTAGTTCAGTATTCGTATGTTGTTGAAATGCTCAGTAAACCGTAAACCGCTAAGGCTTGGTTACCAATGATGGCATCGACCGTCAAAAATGGCAACGACCGTTTACGAAAGGGAAATAGGCCTCGCCGCTCGAATATCGCACCCGCTTTCTCGCCGCTCCCCCGGCAGGAATTTTTAGAATTTTAACTTTGTTGTTACTTTCACTGCAGTTGTTCCTGTACGACAGCACTATGATTGCCCCTTTTCCTTTGCTGTTCTTTGGTGGCGATATTTCCGTTTTTATGGAAGAAGGCCATGAAACTGTTGCAGTTGACGAAGTTATTAAATTCAAATCTCCGACAAGAATCGCTAATTTGGTTAAGGTTGGTGTTATTGTTTGTAAAATGTCACAAAAAAAAAAAACGTCCTGGCCGTATACACAAAGGACTTGAACTTTGGATTTGTCCGATCAGTTGAGTGTGTTAAAACCAAAACCAAATTGAAGCAATCACTTTAGATCTGACCAATCACAAAAGACGCAAACAGGACAATGGACCTATAAGAATTTAAAGTAGATACGTGTAACTGGTGCCAAACGCGAGAAAACGCGTGCTCCAATGACACAGTTGGTTTTGGAGTTTTTTTTTTAACCAATCACATAGCGAAGTAGGGCAAGACCAATTAACGCAAAGACGAATTTACACTCTCAACGGTCAAACAACTGCCAACACGGCGGTATATTTGCATTGTCAGCAAGTTCTTAGTGTTTTAACTGATGAAGCTTAGAAGTAAAGGGGGTCGATTTGCAGTCGTTTGGTGAGTGGATTCATTTCTCTGGTCAACTGTCTTGCGGAAAAGAACTCAAGCGCACAAATGAAATTGGTGAAAGTCTAGTGGAAATCCTGCTGTTCAGTGGGTAGCCTATATCTAAGGAGGAGTACATGTAGCAGGTAATAAAAAGAAATAACTTTTTATTTGTTCCTTTTCAGGAGCTACGAGTTGAACTCGACAAACTGCTGAAACAGAAAATAGCTCAGCCGAAGATGAAGCTGAGTGCGGGGACTGGGGCAGGTAACAAGGAGAGTGCTCTACTGCGAGCCATCATCGATCTGATCACGAGCGAGGAGAACACAAATTGGGTGAGTTTCCTCCACATACCCTTGTTATGGATCAATTTCCTCAATTTTTGGATAAAATTGTAGTTTTAGCTTTGCACTTCAAGAATCCGCTGTATAATATTAGAAATGCTCCATCTAAGTACTGCAAAATGACCATTACAGTCGGTCAACTTCACCCGATTCGACCCTTTCCTCTGTAATTGAGGCGCTTTTATTGAACTTTCACGCTTGCGTGACCCGCCATTCTACGCGATGTCCCCATCATGACAGACCGGATCTCAAGCGATGAGAATACAAACTCACGTATGATCGAAAGCTAGCTATTCATTTATTCGTTTTGGCATTTTTTCCCTAACTCAACCAAAGCAGGAGAAAAAGCAAACCCCGCGGTGATTTGACTTGCGTTTGTTTTCCCGCCCTTATGTCACTTGTTACTAGGCTTGTTTACATTCTGCTAAAAGAAGGTTGTTCTACCCGTCAATTGGCCAATTCTGCTTGAAAGTTTTCTAAAGAGAACTATTTTGTTGAATTCTGCTAAAAAAAAAGACGTCTTAGCAGCCATGCCGTCGATTTAACACCCTTTTTTCCCTCGTACTTTCGGTGAAATTCCTTATGGGCCATATTCTGTTGCAAAAGGGCTTTTTCGCTTGTGAATCCCTATAAGCACCTATTCTGCAAGAAATTCTGTCGGCACAGTGTAAGCAAGCCAACTGGTGACCACTGGTTACATTATTTTGCTTCGAGTTCTGACTGCTTCACTGTGCTGTTTGCGTTTGCTGTGATTAGCCATACCATAGCTATACTGTGTTCACACCAGGCCAAAACATGTTTCGGTACAAGTGTGAACGCAGCTTTGGTTGGCTAGACTGATAAAATTGCTTTGGTGTGTTTAAAATGAAACGGACTTTTACCTTCATCATCCTCTGGGGTTTCTTTGATTGTGTCTGTGACTTTCCTCGTAGAAAAAGCAAAAAGCACCGGACAGGGATTCTCAAGCCAGGTTTCATTGAATGCTCTGTGTTTTGGAAGCCAAGTTGTTACCATGGAGGGCTAGAGAGCGTCCATTTGTTTGCCAGTCAAGCTGCCTCTTGGGCAGATTAGATGTGAAGACCAATGGCGTGTTTCCAAATTTTAGCGATGTTAGATGACACTAGAGGCGTTGTTATTTCTTTTAAAGTGTATATGACACGAAATTTTTTTCTTCGGTTTTTGAGAGTCTGACGTGTATAAAAAACGATACTTGACTGAAAACCTGTCTGAAATTTTTAAAAACCTCTTTTTTCTCGGGCAAAAGACCCTATTTTTCACTTCAAAACTGTCCCGGGGACTGGGACCGAATTTACCGCATAGTGACGTCAATCAACTTGATTGCGTTCCCACGAACGCAGTGTTTTTGTTACAAATCGCCTCAAAATGTTGACATTGTTCGGCAGTATCGGGGATCTTTTCGAAACTTCCAAGACCTACAGTGAGAAAGAACAAGTAGGAGAAAAAATAGAGCTGTTTTAGGTCTTATCAAACCAGGCAACGACTAACATTTGCGATGTCTTCTCTTCTTTCGTACTGTGGTGAAGATGTTGATCTCTGACTGTACATCAGTGGAAGCACCTCAGTTGTGAGATTTCTTTGTTGAGTTCTTTTAGGGTTTATCAAAAACATCAAAGCCCTTGTGTTCACATAAACAGCTCTGTTTCCATCAACCTAAGGAGAACCGAAAGTGCCGATTGTTTTGATGTTTTAAGACCGCAAAAGATGTCGTCGTTCTTATAGAGAGTGCGCTGGATTTTCGATTCATTTCGATTTAAGAACGAGTTCCCAGAGTTTATTCCCAGCCTGGCCTTAGTTTCAATGGTTTCTGCAGCAAGCAAGAGTGTTTTTACAGAGTGTAGAGAAAAGCCAATGACGAAATCGTTTTGTTGATAATGGCCGTACGCAATGCACTTCCAGGCCAGAAAAGACATTTATTTCCACTGTCGTGTTATCCTGCAATTAGAATCTATATACGCTTTACTTTGAAAATGGCACTGAAACTGACTTCGGCTCGTATGCTACTTGCCATATCACTGGCTGATTCAGAAAATATAGCAGCTTAAGACTGTTGCTATCTAGAGTATCAATGTTAGGGTATTAACACTAATATTAATCTTGGCTCAGTAATTTTTTAAACAATTCAGTACCATGAAGGCAATGTCACATTTCACATTAGAATACAGTTCATTTTGTTTTGTTTTGCAGTGGGTATGGTTTCCCAATATTGTAGAACTGTTATTGAATCATAATCATGTTCATTAGCTTTTAAAATAACTGGTGTCCTTGAGCTTCTTTTAAAAATAGCGTTTGGTGTTTCTAATACCACAGGAGGGGAGCGCAGCACATCAAACTCTTCTGAAACTAACATTTAATTATAAATAAACCAACAGGAATTGACAATTGATGAGTACATTTGCAAATCAACAGTGGGTCTCCATATTGACTCCTTCTCAAACAATTTTCCTATGAACAGTGGAAATCAACATCAATCTTCATCAATAATAATCATTATCTTTATCAATAATAATCATTATTAACTGGGCGATTACCAAGGCATATGTATCACTCAGACACAGTGATGAGGATCCATACACCCCCCCCCCCCAACAACAACAACAACAACAATTTATCTAAGTATTCCTACATGGGAAGTTTCTAAAATCGTAAATTAAATACAATGTAATGTATCGTTCTTGTTGACAATAGGTCACAATCATTGCAACAGAAGGAACGTCCTTCTGTGATCATCACTTGATCTTCAATTTTGATAGTTGATATTTATTGATTTCTCAGAACCACCACCAAACATAAAGCAACAAGAGATAATGATTCCATGTTTACTCATCTGACCAAAAAGCAAGGGGGGGGGGAGGTCTGAATGCCCTGTGTCAGTATCAACAACCACCCAATCTAGATCTCTCGAGGCCTGGATGGATCGAGCTTAGTTACAGCTGTTGGTATTAACAGGGATTTTTGTTGTTGGCAAGCTGATGTAAATCAGGTCAGGTCATCAGTGAAAAGGCAGGGAATTTATTTCAGACTGATTGGCAAAAAACTTGATATGTAGACATAGGATTAAACAAACGCTAGAAAATGTTTGTCTTCATAAACAAATATAACCAACTGAGACATTTTCCTGGAATTCTTTCAGCAACCTCTTGATTTTCTTTCTATTTTCACTCTCGAGGCATTCACAGCCTCCTCACAGGAAGAGTCAAACAAAGTCCTGAACTCTGGTCTTGCTAAAAAGGTGATTTATTTAAGTTAAAATCCTACATCCAGTGCAGTCAGGTTAAGATAGTGTATGCACAGTCCAGTGTAAAAATGTTATGAGTAGGCGATCGTCGTTGAAATTATATTGATATCATAATGTCTTACTAAAGTCCAGAGAAGAATAAAAACAAATTTCATTTAAGACCGTACTGGTAGCTCTGTTCGCCTGTACAATCGAAAGTCAGACCACGCTATCGTACCTGTCCTGCTTTGCGAATGAAAAGCATCCCTGGGCTTTGCAGTAAAACTTCTTTGCTTATCGAGACAGATCCTTATAAAACAATGCTCGTTCGTAACCAGCCTGAGTGCTTCGATCTTGCATCTCCTTCAACACAATTATTTCGATTCCCTTGTCCCAAAATGCTGGTTTCGAGGAATACTGAGTACTTTTCCTCCATATCGTCAAAAGGAATACGCAAACCACTGCTTATTAGGCGCTTCAGCTACGAGAAACCTTTCCCAACTCTGCCAAGTTCCTTCCACTTTGACGCCATGTTGTTTTTGTTATCAAGTCGATTGACGTCACATTAGCTAATCACGTGTCATTTTGGCCGCGCGAGACGGCGACACTTTTGAAGTCAAATTTGTGCTATTTTCACTGCGAAAAAAGTACGTTTGAAAAGTTTGATGCCGGTTTAAAGCTCAGAATCGTTTTTTATACACATAAAACAATCAAAAACCGAAGAAAAAATTTTCGTGTCATATACACTTTAAATAACCACAATGTCGTCTTTTAGTCAAACGAAACCTGTACTTATAGCCGATTTAAATCAGCGATTCAAGTAAAGCTTAAGAAAAATCATTTACAAGCCATCGAAAAGTATGTATACTATAGAGAAAATTTTGGGTTAATATTTATAAAATTGAAACTGTCTTGAAGAAAACACTCACAATTTGCTGAAAAAAAAATGTTTACAGCCACTTTCACTACTGTTTACAGAGTAGCGGACCCAGTTTTCTCAAACCTGATTTGACGGCTGTGATTCGCCCACGTAACTATCCCACAATTACAAAGTGGTGAAAGAAATTTGCAGATCTTTTGCTTCTTTGTTATTGTTTATATCTCAGAAAGTTAGTATCTTCTTTTTTAATTCAGTTGATGCGCAAATTCGCCCATGGCCACAGCATAAAGATGAAAATTTGCGACGAGTTTACAGATCAAATCCTAAATCCCTGAAATGAAAACAGTCGTAAATATCCAGAAGTTCGTTCACTGCCTTGTGATTAAACGACAGCTTCCGAATTATGTTGGAGGGGAAGCGGGGGGGGGGGGGGGGGTCCAAGCTGCTCTTTTTTCGCACACTTTACGCTCGGTTTCCGTCCCTTTTTTGTTGGCTCCCTCCTTTGCCCTTTTTCGATTTGCAAAATATTACACATTATTGTGTGATTCCCCCTATTTCCTCGC
Organism: Siderastrea radians; assembly: GCA_964017195.1. Classification (NCBI taxonomy): domain Eukaryota; kingdom Metazoa; phylum Cnidaria; class Anthozoa; order Scleractinia; family Rhizangiidae; genus Siderastrea; species Siderastrea radians. The sequence goes on along the minus strand of OZ024897.1, from coordinate 37,365,249 downwards.
TTCCCGCCCTCTCTTTTCCCACTTCCCGTGCACGTCCCACTGCCCTTAACCGCACCACCAATGATATCTGAAAGACCTGGGTCCGCACACAGCAGTTATCAGCTTTAAGAGCAAAGGCAAAAATCACCAATCTAGCGTAGCTTAGCTTGATAAGAGTGCTAAAGAAAATTTTATTTGGAATGTGGAAAGACGGAGGAGTTATTCTGCTTGTATTTTCCAGAGCAGATAGCTATTAATTTGCAACATAGGTTTCAGAATAATAGTCTATTCCACTGTTGTTAAAAAAAGTAATTTAATTCAAGTATTTTAATTCAGTTGTAATCAATAGCGCGTTTGTCTTCTTTTCATTATCTCTATCAAATATTCCCGGTGGGGGAGGGGGGTCCCTTATGTGGCCTTTGCGGGGACGTGCCGCTGGACAGCTCTATCTTTAATAAGGGTATGTAATTTTGTGCGAGTCCGTCCTAAGTAGGTTCTGAACTTGTCCTAAACAGGGTATGGGAGCGTTTTTGGATTGAATGAAATTTCGTGGAGATAATTAAGAAAGAGGGCTAAAACGTTGGGAAAACAGGGCATCTGACCAGAATGCCCCCTTAATTACAACAATCGTGGACGTTTGCTGGTCTTTGAAACATTCCAAAATTGTGTATAACAAGAGAGCGTGTACTTTGCCATTCGTCCTAAACAGGGACCTAGAATGGAGGGTGTTGTTCTACGTAGGGTAGGTATGTGAGGGCTTTTTTTTTGTCCTAAACAGGGTCAGGGTTTCAAACCCTCAGCGGCACCCCTTTACCCAAACATGGGTCAAGTGTCCCCCCCCCCCCCCGGGGCAAGTATTAGACCCTCTTCCCTTGCACGGCCTTACCATTAGCTCGGCCTAGTCCAAATCCTTGACTCAATTCCTCCCATGCCTTTTTGAAATCAAATGGATTTAACCAAAAGGGCAACGTTAATTTCGCCCGTATGGCCAACGATCCGGTCTTGGCAGCTGTTTACAGTGCTAAGGTTACTACTTGTCATGCTCTCGTTCGGTATGAACTCCCAACCTCGTTGATTGCAGAATTGGCTTATGGTCTTGTTTGCCGCGATGATCCGCCAGGGTCATAACAAAATCTAGCTATGAAGTTAGTTCATCTCCTTTTCTGGACGCACTTAGGTGGGTAAAGTTGATTTCCAACCAAAAAAAACACAAGGCTATCATGTTTTTCAAGTCTTTACATTATCTCACTCCAGTGTATCTCCACAATATGCTTTGCAATTTTAATACTCATTATGGTTTAAGAAACTCGACAAACAAACTTATATTACCTAAGCCTAGAACAAAGTACCTGAAGCGCAGCTTCTCTTATAGTGGTGCTGCTTTATGGAATTGTCTGCCACAGGCTTTTAGAGAATGTAACTCCCTGGGGGCTTTCAAAAAGAACGCGAAAGCTTACTTTTCTTCTTGAGGCTCCCACACGGCAATCATGTAAATCAGTTGATTTTTGTAGCGTATAATATTAGGATATTTTTTATAATAGTTTTTTAGCATATTTGTACCGACGATTTTCCGTGGGTAAATAACAATAGATAAGAAAAAATAATTGTATCCTCCTACACCGGCCCCATCGGCCCCTTCTCCTTTCCCCAAAATTTTGCTTGCAGGCTATTCTTTTTTCCCCTTCCTTTCACAGTACTGCAGTAGAACCCCGGAAACTCGAACTCCTGAAGGGAAATGAAAAACAGGTCGAGTTAGCGGAGGTTCGAGTTATCGGGGTCGATTGAATATTCAATCTGCTATGTTAATAATTGATAGTTTACTGAATTTTCAGCACTTCAGTATGGGTATATACAGTACAGCGCAAATTAAACTTATCTCGTCAGAAACGAGATGATAACACAGGACTATGAATGTAACTCTTGCACTTTAAATCAAATTGCTGTAGTGTTAGTTTTAATGTTTTTAACGATTTATAACTCGACAAGAAGAGCTAATGGGATATTTCAATGGGTATCCGTGGTGAGTTGCAAGAACAGAATTCGAGTTATCGGGGTAAGTTTTGATCAAGGGAAACGAAATATAGTTCGACTTATCCTAGTTCGAGTTCATCTAGTAAAAATGACTGAACAGTAGGGTAAAATCCAAGGGAAATGGGACTTGGTTCGAGTAAGCGGGGGAGTTCGAGTTATCCGAGTTCGAGTTACCGGGGCTCCACTGACTCTCTACTGTACCCCTTTCTTAATTCTTTCTCCTTCTTTGTGAATAGAATGAATGAAAAACGTGACAACTAATAGTGGCGCGGAGAACTAAGCTCTAGGCATGGTTGCGAGGCAACGGGGGACAGTTGGAAACGAACATCGGTCAAAATGGCGGAAAGATAGCGTCCACTCACTTTGTTTACAAAAACGACGAAAATATAAACGGTTGAAGTAAGTGAGGAGATTTCACGGAAGTGAATTAAGATGTTATGGAGGAAAGAATAGGTCCTTTAACTTTCTTTTCGAACTTTGACTCGGGCAATTTAGCCCGTGTGGAAAAGGTGAAACAGGAGGAAAACAGCTCGTCTCCTGAAGATGCGGACGGGTCTGTTGTTGTTGTCCCGGACTATGACTACAATGTTTGGACGGCTCCTGACTGTGCTGGAATGGAGTGTGAAAATGCCAACAGGACATGGTTTTATTTTGGCGTCAAAGGAGGCCAACTAGGAAAACTTTTACGAATTAATATTATGAATTTGAATCGCCAAGGAAAACTGTATAGTCAGGGCATGTCACCGCTAGTGAAAGCTGTCCCATCAAGGAATAAATGGGAAAGAATACGAGATAAGCCTAAATTTGAGGTAAGCTTGTTTTTCTGTGGATTTTTATCAAAAAAGATCGAAACATCTCTTTTTTCAGCTTTGATTTAACATGTAAACATGTAAAGTTTACCCGCTTTCTATAATTGATTAAGATTGGCTTTATCATTACCTATTGTTTTAACAAAACGCGTTTGTAGATCCGTGACTGTTGATTAATTCCCGCCGTTTTAGGTGTGGTCTTTATATTTGTGAGCTTTTTTATAAAAGCAGGTTAAAACAGTGCCTTACCCTTACCAGCTTGCATTTGGTGGGAATGTTAAATCTGTCGTCTATCTAATTCTTTTGAAACGTGAATTATTCAAACTGGAAACTGTAAGTTCTACCATTCATAATTTTTGCAAGATCTTCAAATTACTTAGTATCACTGGCCTTGCATTCATCTACGTATCATACACACCACGATGAACAATCACCACATCTTTACCAAAACATACAATGTGTTTATACTTTTCAATTTCAGACAGTTGACGGACAGTTCAGACTATCATTCACCTATCGCTTTCCTGATCAGAAGAATGGTGTGCATTATTTTGCTTTCTGCTATCCATATTCCTACTCAGAGTGTCAGGCAAAGCTGGAAGAGTTAGATAAAAGCTTTATTTATTGTCAGCAAATGACACCCTCTTCACCAAAAGATGGTATTTATTACCATCGGGAACTTCTTTGTCATTCACTGGACAACCTGAGAGTGGATCTGCTGACAGTAACATCAGCCAAGGGCATGACGGATAGCAGGGAGGAATGCCTGCCACGTCTTTTTCCTGATAAAACTATTCCAAGGGCACACAAGTTCCAAGGCAAAAGGGTAATTAATATTATTTTTATTAAATAAATATAAAACATTGAAAACAACAAAAACAAACAGCAACATGTGACATTTTTTGTCTCAGAAGATGGTTAGGCTTGCACAAGTTGGGGTGGGGTGGGGGGTGGCTGAAATCACACTTCTCAAGGTTGGCCTAAATTTTTGCAAAAAATGGACCAAGTCATTTGCTTTTGCTCTTTATTGTAGAGCTGTTTGCCATCCTCTATGTTCTACTGCAAGGTTTTTATCTATTACAACTAGTGAAGCTTTGGGCAACTGATATTAAAAGTGCAAGGTCCCCATTAAGAATGGCTTTAGGCAGCTAACCAGCTGGCCTTCAAATATTACAGGGGCGTCATGGATTTCTTGGACTCAGGACAACAATAACAACTTCTACAGCAGTAACTGGACCAGTGTAATGAAAAGAAAACTTACATGAATATATTAATTACGAAAATTAAAGACACTGGATGAAAATATTAGTCATCAACTTTCTGTTGTTTTGTGGCACTTGCAGGTATTTTTCTTGAGTGCTAGAGTACATCCAGGTGAAACACCTTCAAGCTTTGTATTTAATGGATTTCTGGACTTTATTTTGCGAAAAGAGGATCCAAGGGCGGCAGCATTACGGAACCAGTATGTTTTTAAGCTGATACCAATGTTAAATCCAGATGGTGTCAAGCGTGGTCATTACCGGACTGACCCTCGAGGTGTTAATTTGAACCGGGTGTATCTTGACCCTGATCCTCTACTCCACCCTTCAATATTTGCTGCTAAAAGCATTATCATGTACCACCATACACATGGAGACTTGCATCAAAACTCTGAAGTCAACAAAGTTTGTACATGTAATACAGAGGAGGCTCATGACACTGCCAATGTACAAAACGGCATTGAATCTGCAATCAAGGCTCATATAATGGATATTGTGCCAATTCCTCCAGAGTTAAAACCAGGATCACCTGATTCTGAGTCTGTTAAAATGGAGTTACAAAGTGTGGCAAGTAATGCAGCAGAGAAAGATGATATAAATAACAACAATGATAATAGTGACACTGTGATTCTATCAGAAAATCTCAACTGTTTGGTTCTGGAGGAAAATGTTGTATTGTCCGCTACTCAAGCTGACTCGTCATTAGCAAGCAGTGATGCTCAAAAGGAGAATTCTGCTATCAATCAGCTTTCCAATGAGAGCACTAGCAGCATGTCAAGTGACTGTCACTCAGAACCCCAGTCAAATAGTCGTCATCTCAAGCAGTTAGCAATAAGCAAGGTGCATAAGAGTGAGTCACCAAAGCAATGCAATACTTCAACAGAAAGCAGAAGTGGGGTTGCATACTACATTGATCTTCATGGGCATGCCTCCAAGCGGGGGTGTTTTGTTTATGCAAACTATCTGGAGAATGAAGATAACTATGTGAGCTCCATTTTGTTTCCTAAACTTATTTCCATAAATTCAGCCAACTTTGACTTTGCAGCTTGTAACTTTACTGAAAAGAATATGTACAGCAAAGACAAGCGAGATGGCATGTCAAAGGAAGGCAGTGGAAGGGTTGCTATTTATAAAGCTACTGGGATTGTTCATAGGTAGGTAACGGCCATTAAAATTAATAATAGTACTGATGTTACAATTTTAACCCGTTAAACTCGCTCTCTATCTCTGGGTGGTCGATCCACACAGATATTGTGCTAAAATTGTGACAGTCAAAGTTTCCATCAACAATGTTTCTTTGTTATGGTCTGGGCGACAGAGCTGAATAACAACTGCGCATGTCAGAAGCGCGCGCTATGGAAAACTGGGGACGACAAGACAAACCATAGCAACAACATAGCAACAAGATGGCGGTCTTTTTAAAAATTTTGATATCGCGAAGATTCTCACCTTCGATAAGAGTTTTGTTGCAAACTTAAGTTTCAGACTTCTGTAGAGCCTTCATCTGTTGTCGAGACAAATTTTATCTTTTGCACACCGAGGTTATTTTTCAGAACACCAGATGAAAACGTCTCTAAAAAACTCCAGTCCGCGAAAATGCAGTGATTCTGCACTGTGTTGCTTTTATACAACGTGGAAGGAAACTTCCGGTCACCACACCTACTCCTGTGTAAGAGTACCCAGTCAGGGGAAGAATGTAAAGGCAAGATGACGAGGTGTACTCCAGGAATGGTAAGAATCTCGCTGCATTTTCGCGGACTGGTGTTTTTGAGACACGTTTTCACCAGGTGTTCAGAAAAATAACCTCGGTGTACAAAAGATATAATTTGTCTCGACAACAGAGGAAGGCTTTGCAGAAGTCTGAAACTTAAGTTTGCAACAAAACTCTTATTGAAGGTGAAAATCTTCGCGGTGTCAAAATTTTTAAAAAGTCCGCCATTGTTGCTATGGTTTTGTATTGTGGTCCCCAGTTTTCCTTGGCGCGCGCTTTTGACATGCGCAGTTGTTATTCAACTCTGTCGGTCTGGGCCTGACGAAGGGGTTAGCCCAAAACTCTTTTGAAAAATTTCATAACACTGTTGAAAAGATAGTTTTATTTGTTTTTATTTTCTGTCACTAGGCAGACTGAATTCATTTCTTTGTAATGCTTTTTAATTTCAACTTGCCTGCTCAAGTGTGACACATCTAGAGAACTTTTTGATTCATTTTTCACTTCTGGGAAATTGATTGAGGGTGTGTTGAATCCAGGTTCTCTGCTCTCAATAATCCAAAGGGTTACTTGACATGTGCTAGGGTAAATTTCTTCAGTTGAAAGGTTTTTCTACCTCTTGCCAAAACCCCGACAATATCCCATCTAAATGCAGGTAGGACCAAGTGAAGGGCTGAAAGCATAACTGTCTTACCAGTATGTCAAATTTTAGGCCGTTTTAATTTTTTTGCTCCAAACTGCTTCAACTTTTGCATAGGACCTTCAAAAAGCTTTAGGCAGTGTTCTTTGAATGAACTGGAGGTCCCATGCAAAAATTGAAGTTGTTTGGAGGAAAGAAATAAAACCGGCCTAAAATTCAACATGAGACAGTTATGCTCTCAACCCTTCAAGTGCAGTTCAGTATCATTTCAACTGAATTAATTCACATCAACTTCTTGAGTTCCTTATTTTAAATTATAAACATTAATAATTGCAATTTGCCTCATAGCTACACACTGGAGTGTAACTATAACTGTGGAAGAATGGTGAATTGTATTCCACCTGCCACTTGTGACAATGGGCGTGCCACCCCGCCCCCTGCTCCAGGCTTTCCACCAAAGTATACACCAGAGATTTATGAAGAGGTACTACAACATTTTATACATTTGTTTTATGTTAAAATGAATTTCAGGTCAAAATGATTTCAAACTAGTTTGATTTGTATTTCCTTCGTTTTACAGTCATTATCATCAAACTGAAACAAAGGAAAATACAAATCAAACTACGGTAGTTTGAAATCATTTTGACCGCAAATTCATTTAAACCTACAACACATTTATTAGCTTCTTAATAGTAAAAAGAAAACATAGTCAAGAGTGGTTTTCATTAGTCTGAGTGCCTCACAAAAACAAAATTACAGAGGTCACTCTGACCAGTCACAAAAATGCAAACAACTAGTCAGTTTATATGTGACAAGTGCCAACTGCAGAGAAATGTGCCCAACAAACAAGCAACAAATTAAAATAGATTTATTATGTTTGTTTTGGTTTTACTTCTAATTGGTTCAGATTTATTTATAAAAAAGAATAGCTGAGTATTACTTAAAACCAAAATGCAATGTGCGATTCCAGAAAATATCCATACATTTATGCACCCTATGGATGGTCTTTGGAAATTCCAAGGGGCAAAGTTTTATAGGAAAGTATAAAACTTAACTGGGATTTTCATAGGGGTCAGGAGTTTCAAACAGATACCACGCAGCTCTTTACAACCTCTAATTTCATTGGACCTTGGTATCACGCAGCTCTATTGTTTTCAGGGTTAGTGTCCATTGTTTTGTTGTTTGTTCTATTGTTTTCTCAGCAAATCAGAGAAGACTTCGTAAGAGCTGCGTACCACCCCGTTTCAAACCAATAAATATCTGTAGGAGGGGTATGGATTTTTTCTGGAACAACAAAATATTGAGGAGTACAGTAAAAGAAAACCAAAGCAAAACAATGTTTACAAATTGCTTTGAATTAAACTTAAGCTTTATTTAAAACAGGTTTATAAGTCAGATCAAATTTTTTGTAGCTCTAAGCAATATTATTAGTCAAGACTAAGTATGGTTTTTTAATATATACCGGTAATTTTTAAGACGCTTCTAAGTTGCTTTCAGTGTCAGTTTTAATTTGTGGTGTCCAGGAGATTAATTTTTGACAGAATGAATATATGAAAGACGTATATATATGATTAATTTTATAGGTTCAATGATTTACTTTCTGGTTGTCCTGTTAGGTTGGACGAGCAATGGCAGTAGCTGTGCTTGATATGAACAATTCAAACCCCTGGTCACGCCTTCCACTCAGCGAGTTCATCTCCTTGGAAAGTGTGAGAAACTGGGTCAAGAGATTTGTAAAAAGCTCCAAGAATGCGCCTTCAGTTCCCAAGAAACTATCACGCGTGGTCAGTAAAACTTCCAGGTGTGTTTCTATACTCTCTGCATGTAGTGTGAATTTTTGTTATCATGTAGACAAAAAAAAGGATTTCTTACTGGATAGAATCCCATCATAAGCTCATACACTTCTAATGTTTTGAATCCATAAATCTGGATATAATTAGCACAGTTGGTAGGTTTCTAGAGTACAGTACATGTCACAGCATTGAATCCTGGTTGAATGCAAATAGACCTGCATCTTTTAAACAAAGTTATCGAATCTTCAGTGTTATGGTTTGGTTATGTGAAACCCTTTCCTAATGGTTGCATCTCAGCTTATAAAGCTAAACTGGTTTATTAAGTTTAAAACTTGAAAGTACAGCTGTAAATAAGGATCCAGCTCCAGTCTGTTTATTTGGTTACCATTTAATGATTGGTTTGCACTTTGTAGCATGGTGGCAGGGGCTACAGCAGGTACTCGTCAGAAACTGTCAGTCTTGACAAGTTCATCGAGTGACATTTCCTCTGATAATGCTGCTGCCACTGGTGGGCCACACCCATCTCAGAATGGGAGAGGTGCTGTCAAGGAATCTGGTATGTGTCATGTTCAAAAGTTTGAAATCATAATTCTCCCTTAGTACCTGACTGCTATACAACTTTCTTTTATTGTTACGAGACTTAAACACTACAAAGTTTCAAAGTTTCAAAGTTTATTATTCAATTTGACAAGTAAAATAAAAAGGACTACACTATCCCACAAATAGCACTAGCTAGTCTGAAGGGGCTACCTGTACATAGGGGCTACCTGCTGTAGCCCCTTCATCCAACACAATGCATCCTACTCATTTGTTTTCCTTTACTGTTGTCACCTTGTGCTTTCTTGGCGATGTACATGTACAAGTCGTGTGACAATACCATAGAATTCCGAAAATAATGGCCTCTCTTTCTTTGGGATTTTGCAGGCCAAAGGGTCCATTACTTTTGGGTAGCCGTTACTTTGAGATGCTTAAAAAAAAGTTTGTACCGTAATTCAGCGGTCGTTTTTCACAAAGAGGAAACTCAACAGGAGATGAAAAGGTCGTTCAGGTTACATGTTTTGTTTATTCACGTGAAAATCGGTCTGGGGCAAGTGATTCTTGTGCACATGACACTGATCTGCGTAAACAAAGCAAACTATAAGTATGACAACAAAGGGCCGAATTCTTCTTTCTAGTAGGGTTCATGGATTACAGTCTTGTGATCATGTTGATTGTTCACTAAAAATTTTTTTAAATTCACTGCTAAGAACCTACTGAACTACTTGAAGAAACGTCACATTTAATACAGTAGATTTTATGTTTGAAGTATTACTACTTCAAACAAAAGGGACCGCTACTTTTGGGGGGATCGCTACTTTTGGTGGGGTCGTTACTTTTGGGACTTAGTAGAAAAGCAAAAAAAATACGCTACTTTCAGGGAGCCGTTACTTTCGGAGGGGCTGTTACTTTTGGAATTCTACGGTTTTGTTTTAAATAAGGGTGTGTTTTATTAGGACATGTATGTATTTTATTCTGTAACAACAGCCCCTTAATTATCAAATTCTTGCACATATCCCTCTTCTCAAATGTTGAAAAATATGCCTAAATACTTAAGCTTTTCTGTTTGAATATTTTTAACATATAATTTTCAGTGTCAATATTCCTTTTTTAGAACACCTGGAATACATCCAAAAAACTTGAACTCTTATCACTCTGCATGATTGTGAGACTACCTTATTGTACACGCATGTAGGCTTTTTGATTTTAATCATTAAGTGAATATTTTAATTCATAAAATAATGTCAACTTCTAGGTAAGAAACCAGTTGTAGAAGTTAGTCCTGTAAGGCGACAGTTTACCCTTGCAAGTACACGAAAGTCAGCCATGCCAGCAGCAGGGAACATAAGTGGAAAAAACCAAGAAAACACTTCTTCATGTGCTGGACAGCAGGGAGGGACAAATAAGGATCAATTACCTGAGGCTGGTCTTCCAAAGCCGCAAGTAAGTCGCTCAGTTGTTACTGAATAGATTATTCTTTGCTGATTAGAAAGTGATTAACTGTTAATATTCTATGTTACTTCATTTGTCTTTCACTCCTAGGTCTATAGACCAAAAGAACAACCAAGAGTGTCTCTAGAGCTCCCCAAAACGGTGAGTGACTCTTGTGTCTTTTTCACCCTTCTAACCATGCCATCTTGACTGTCACACCTAGCCAAGGAAAGTGTCACTGCATACCACTGAACAGCTCATCATCCCACCTTCTGATGCAAAAACAACCTACATTGAAGTTCATATTTCGTGCTAAAATGAGTTAAATACATCTAGAGGGACAACCTTATGGAACACCCTTACTTGAAAGAATGAGGCATGTCATTTAAACTGAACTGACCCTTGGAAGCAGTTGTTGCAATGACCACAGTTTACATGATTGTATCTTTAGTTCGTATACTCACTGATGGGTGTTTGTCAAGGTCACAGTACCCATTGTTCATTTACAAATAACAAGACATTTTAATTGCACTCCAAATGATGTTGTTCTGACTATTAAATGGGGATATTAATTAACAGCACTGTTGAAGTGACACAACTAATACTAAAACTACAGATCTTCTCAACAGGGTGTTGCTCAGTAGTAAGGAAAGTGGACTGCACAAAGTAAAAAAAAAAATTATTTTACCTCAGTGGGATTTGAACCCATGAGCCCTGGGTATTGATTGCCAGTGTTCGGGAGCAGGTTGTCTGTTTGTTAGGTTATTTTTCATGGTTTTTTTCTTTCCAGCACTCGAACTGAAATTTCGACTGTTGTATCCGTCATATACCCAGGAGCTTGGTCCATCATGGTGCATCCGTGATCAAAATTTTGGAGTTGTCAGGGTTGAAATCCTGCCAAGGTCGGAGACCTTATGCGGTCCACATTTCTTTACTTCGGCAAGGCGTATCGGGAAAAACATGGTTTGGTCTTAAACTTACACTTCATTCTGACATGCCTGTAGCTAATTCTCTGATTTTTCCGTTGTATAACCAGTGCTACTCTAACTAATTCTTTTCAATGATGGAAATCATGATGACTCTCTCATGTTTGATGTATACGTGAGGTTCTGGATCTGAAAATATATTATTGGAATGAATTACAGACAACAATCATGTGTATTTCATAAATTTGTTACTAGTTCTCTTATGAAATGTTTTTTTGGTTAAGGGTCCAACATTGAGACTGGTTCACAACTTCCGCCACCATCCTCCAGTTCATGTCCAGCACCTGCCGCCATCCAGCAAAACCTTGTCACCACCTGTTGAGATGAGAGTCAGGTATGCAAATTAAAGAGGCTCAGTGTCACCCTATTTTAGTATCTTTTTAAAAAGCTGGTCTAGCTTTGTTATTAAAGACTATCTTATGCCACTGAAACTGTTTCCTGTCATCTGTTGCTACCCATGGCAAGGATGGAAATGGGGCAAACTGGGCTGATTTTTTCAAGTTTTGAAGCTTTGTTCTCAAAAATCACCCAAAAACATTTATTATGGTTCTAAAGCTTTCCCTGATAATATTCATTTGATGTCTTTCTCGTAGTTTTACAAGCTAGAGCACTTTGTGTATGAGTAAAGACACTAGGTAATGATTTTAGCACAGAATTTGTATAAAAACTCTACTCAGCTAGAACTTTTTTTTCTGGTCTGTAAAGTGTATGTAACCTCTAGTTTGAAGTCTTCTGGGCTAAGCCTTGCAAAGAATAACCATTGGTAAATTGTTTATTTTAAGCACCGTAGATGTCCAGAAGCAATTCATTGGTTTCCAACGAGGTAAAGCAAGCACTGCAATAACAAAATGTCCCAGCAACCACAGTGATGAAGAAAAGAAAAAGAAAAATTTAAGGCAAAGGAGGAAAAATGGACGAAAAAAAGGTAAGAATTATGTTTTAATAACCAAACGTTAAAAATTTAACCATAATTTTTCAGACAGATTGGTTGCTGATGCATAAAACTGGACAATGTGTGATGCAATTTGCAGACTTTTTTCTTGTTTGTCATAAGATTTGTTTTAGTAACTGTTACATCTTACGTATAGATCACCTTGTTTCAGGTGTTATAGATATAAAATTAATTACACTTTCAATTTATTTATTGCTCTTTCAGAAAAAGTTGGTGAAGCATTAACAGGCAATGCTGAAATACAACCTGTTCATGTCCCTTTAGCAAGGTGATTGTAGTTAAAAACTTCCATAGAATTTTAAAAAATTACAGAAAGTACCTGCACTCATGCTTTCTAATTCTTTAACTATAAATCTTGTGTACGTTTTTTGGTTAGAGATGTTCGCGTGCACATAATCACGTTATAATTATTAAATAGTTTATCATCAACTTATAAGTTTTGTTAGTTAATTAATTATTTAAGTCCATTAATTGCAAAAAAAAAATACAGAATTTTGTCATAATTTGTTCAAATTAAAGTTACAAGCTGGCCTTCAACTTGTCATGTGTAACTCTGATTATGTGTTATCGTTAGGCCTTTAGAAGAGGTTGTTGCTGATGGGAATGCACTTCCCAAAGAAGAAGAAGGGAAAACAAAGGGCCCTCAGTTGTCACGGAAAAATAGCTCCAAAAACTTGGTTAGCAAATATATATTATTAAGTAATGGAAATACATTGAACGTGTACATATTAACAACTGTACTACGTCTTTGAAATTAATGTGTTTATTGGCAGAGTATTATTAATTTTACAGAGGTGGGAATGAATGAGGTAAATACTGCATATGTTAAGGCCACTATGTTCACCTAAAGTGAAGAAAATAATAATATATTTTGAGTAAACAAGTGCATGTCGACATAACTTGTAACACAAGCATTATGAAGTGACCACCCAAAATGCTGAGAACAGTGCAGATCAAATGCATACAAGTCTCAACTTTAGTTATTTCACTGAATTATGAAACACTTGGTATCAGGGGAAATAGTGGTTGCTTAAGAGAGGGTGGTCACTCAGGAAGGTTTGAGTCTGCAGTTTACTCTTGAACCCATTGTTTCCAAATTGAATAATACAGTAGAAGCCCAATAACTTAAACTCCCAAGGTTATCGTGGGGTGTTGAGATATAGTGTGGTTTTTGTTGAATTTCAAGTATTCTGATAATGCTTACTGAGGTATCAAGGTTATAGTCGTATTATTCACAATCACAAGACATTTTGGTACACTTTCAAAACCTTTCAAGACTCTGTAACAATTGTGACTTTCAGTTTGGTTTATACCAGTTTTTCACATCAATGACACTTTGAAGTTTAGGAATCAACATTTTTAAACTGGAGTTTGGGTAAATTTGAGCCAAGAGAAAAAAAAAGTTCAAGTTAATTAACCGAGTTCGAGTTTTTTTGGTGCAATGGTAACAACTGAAACCATGTAGCTGACAGCCTGTTTATTACTTAATTAAAAGTGCTTACTTATATTAAAGATTCCTGTGATTCTTTTACAGATAAGCTGTAGCGTGATGTCGTGTGAAGTGGTTGACATCAAAGAACTACCACATACTCCACAGAGTAATGGCACAAATCCTGTGACCCTCTGGACAAACACATCTGTTAGCTGACATGACCACAAAGACTTAACATATAAAATGTAGTTACCTTGATCATGTACCAATGGTGCTAATATTAATTAATTATTATTATTTATTATTATTATTATTATTATTAAAATCATTCTTTAAATTTAAAACCTAGTTAATAAGCCAGCCTAAATATTATTTTAAGATGACTTAGTTGCTTGACAATAATCTTAGAGTTTGTGTCATCTTTCATGATTTACACATTCAAAATTTCATGATTCTAATGGGTGCTTAGTCAATATGGGAAGCTTTTAGTCATATAAGAAGCATTGCTTTAAGCAAGGTTAAAAGTAAATTATTTGCATTTTACTTCAAATTGTATTGATTTGTGCTTTGAACAACTCGCCACATTGAATTGAGATGTCGCTTTATTACATGGTCATTTACCAGCACAAAAAAATTCTTTATATGTTTTTTTTTTTTTTTTTTTTTTTTGGCGTGATTCATCATGTTGTTTTCATCTGGTGTGCTTGTTTAAAGTGTGTATGATTTACTTTCAACTGGTTTTGCTCTTTCAATCCGTGATTAATAATGATTGCCTCAGAGTGAAAACAGGAAATAAATATACTTAGTTTGTGAGTGAAAATGAGCATAACTATCCAACCTAAAAGCACAATAATGGAGAGTTTCTTCGATGTTTTCACAAATCCTTGAAGTGTTTTCTTAATATTTACCATAAGATGTGAATTTATTATTATCTTTTATGAAAAAATATACTACTTTACTTGTGTTAAAAATTGTGTAGGGTACGTGGCTTGTAAAGCATGCTTTTTAACAGTGTGCCTGTTAATCTATTTATGTTTAAATTTCTAACATGGAGTAAATATAAGTTCAACTGTCACAATAAAAGTTGATCACCATGTGACTAAAACCAGCTTGCTTCTGGTAGATGTATGAGTGACGCTTGTAGTCAGGGATGGCAGTGTTTAAGCTACACCAAAGCAAAAAAAAAGATGGAGTGAAATTACCTCACATTTTCTGCATAATCCGAGATGTGTACAAAAATTTACTTGCATATCCATAATATTTTAATTGCACAGAAATTTCATCTAGGGTGACCCCTATCATTTTGGACTGGGAAGAACAACACCCCAAACAAAAACATCTAACAGTGCAGAACACAGCCCTGAAAAGTCCCCTTTTTCTTGCTTGTTTAAAATGAAATTAAGGCAACTGCTTGATATAAAATCAAGAACACCAAGATATGCCAAAGTCTTTCTCTTTCTACCCAAAGTATCAACAAGAAAATTTCAAAAAAGACCCCAAACTGATAGTTTTAGACCCCAAACGGGTCTTTGTATGCCCTGGTCAATAAGATACTTGAGTACCCCCACTCCTCATCCTTCATGGGTGCTAGAACTGTTAGGTGGTCATTTTGGGAACGTTTTGTTCCACAATCTCTCTCTCCTCCGTAGAGGCTCCTACTAGTAAACAACAGGGAAGGAGACAACTGGGAGCGTGAGGAACGAGTTCCCCCTTGCTTTATTTTCCCTCTGCCCGGCCTCCGCGTGCTTTCTCTTAAGCCTGCAGTCAAGACATGACTGTAGGAGGCCTCTGCGGAGGAGTGAGCCACAATATGGAAATTGAACACTCGTGACATGAGAATTAAATGGAATCTTGCCAGCCCTGTAAGTTTAAAGATAACTGGACATGTAGTCTCTCGTCTGCAGAGGCCTCATATAGTCGCGCCTTGACTGCATGCTTAGGTACATATTATTCTTTTCAACCTTGGCGTTTGCTGCTTTGAAAAATTTGCTGATCAACCTTAAGTCCTTTAAGCCCTAGCAGTGACTAAAATAATTTTTTTTTACATTCCGTTACTACTTATTCAAACATTCAAGTGACAAGAATGAGAGAAGTGAAGAGAATGAGTGAAGTGAAGAGAATGAGTTCAAGTGAAGAGAATGAGAGAAGTAAAATTATGCCCTGTACAACTAATATAAAATTAATATATATATAAATAACATATATTTCTAAATATGTAACATAAAATATCTGCAGAGGACAAGTACACATAAAATTAATTCTTTATGGAAAATTGAACACATACTGATATATTAGAAAAAGAATGTTATGTAAATAGCCTTTTGACCCTAATGATGTCATGACAAACTAAAGTATGTGCCTGGATTTCTGAAGCATGAAGCGACTAGAAGCTTCTACCAATAATTTTCGCCTGCATCCTTAGCTTGTGCACATGACCACCATGAGATGCAGTTAGTGTCTTCTCCAAGGAAAAGAGCTCACCATAAAAGTCTGAGAGGGCCTTTAATATTTCAAGATCCATTATTCAGAGTTCCAAAGGGGAGTCTTTGGAGCTCAAATTGTTGCTGTGAAGCCTTGAGCCTATCTCTACATGGAGCCCAAACAAAAATACTCATTCTCCAAGTGAAGTGATGGAGCCCTGACCCACATTTTTAGGCAGCAGCACTGGAACCCTTACTTGCTTCCAAGACATTATGCATTGCCAAACTCATTAAAAATGGCAGAACTAGCACATATTTCTTTAAGTCTAATGGAAAATTCACTTCTGACAAGGAACGATGATTTCATAATATTGTTGATCATCAATCAATCACCTTTATTGTCTGAAACCTCCATTTGTTGCCAAGAAATAAGAAGTAAAATATTATTGACTATTTTCTTCTTCTCATAAATGCAGCATTAAATTTCTGCAATCAATAAATGTAATATGTTAAATGTATAGGAAACGAGAAGTGGTTATGCACGTTTACATCAGACTGGCTATTTTCACCCGAAGCCCTGATGAGGAAATGTATATTTCTCCTTACTGTTCTCCATACATTTTGTATTTGAACTAGAAGGGAGAATTTGTCTGAATGTCAAGACATCTCTAGCCTGCGTGCAGACGTCTCCTATTTAAGACATCTCGTCCTTGGTGATAATTTTACTTCTCTCATTCTTGTCACTTGAATGTTTGAATAAGTAGTAACGGAATGTAAAAAAAAATTATTTTAGTCACTGCTAGGGCTTAAAGGACTTAAGGTTGATCAGCAAATTTTTCAAAGCAGCAAATGCCAAGGTTGAAAAGAATAATATATAAGCTTACTCACACAAAAATAGTGTTGAGCTGTTGGATCAATCTGGTGGCCTTACATGCATAAGGCCTTTTCAAGACTGTGTGATATTGATTTTATAAGTGATTAATAATAGGTTAACGATAATAGGTTTATCATGGTGTGATAGTCATGTGCAAACAATGGCCTTGTACTTGTACTGGTCTGTACTGATCTTGAATTGTGTTAGATCAAAGCTTGTAATTTTCACTATTCTTATCACAAGAACTTTTCAAACTTTTTTCTCCATTTACACTCAACGATTTGCATCAGCTTTATCCAATCAGTAGCCTGAATTTTAGCCGTTCGCTCACTCTCGGGATTCAGGCTACTCAAGCACTAATGTGTCATACAGTAAAAGTAATGTTTTGCTTGTTCAAGCTAGGTGCAAACTAAAACAAATCCCCTGTGAACATTCACTCTTTGATAACTTCTACTGCCCTGTACATCTATAAACACTTTGACCTCATAAACTAGTGTCCGTTACGAAGTAAGCTTAACACCAGTTAATTAGATCACTGGTCGTGACCGTTGGCCTGCGTGACAAATGTCAGAGGAATCTTCTCGTCTTGTGGAACCGATTTCTGTTTCAGTTCTGCGCTATGCCGCTCCTTACGACGTCTCATTTGAACTTGTAGCTGTAGCTTATTGGTGAAAAACACCTTTTTCCAGCCGACGTCTTGGGCTAGAGCTCGAGTTTCCTCTGTAATGGTATCGCAGTGAGTTACGAAAATCTTTTCCCACAACTCATCACTTGAACAAACTTTACGGAGTGATCTACACACTGAGCCAAGTCTTGCCACATCAACGAGGTCAAGGTACGTAGCGATGCGAATGAGGATATTTTTAGGTAACCGAGCTAGCCAGTCTTTACATACAATACCGTGTACAAGCCGTAACGTTTCTGCACCGAATATACGGCTGATGTCTGTTTGCAGCTGCGAGTCTTCATCGAACTCGTCGAGTGGAACTTTTCGCTGGCTCGGTGGAATATAGCGCTGGTCTTTTCTAATCGAAATCCTCCATGTTCTTAGAATCACCTGATTTTCGGTTACCAGAAGCTGGTTGAAGTCTTTGCTCGGCGATGGAGCTTGCCCTGTCTTCTCGAACAAAATCGTGCCTAAGTTCATGTTTAAATACTCGTTCCAAGAGTCAACAACAGTTCGTCTGTCGCCCCATCAGTCAAAACAGGAAAGAACGCTGGAAACTGGGTACCAAAGCCAATTACGTTTCCATAGTTACGCACGCGAGATCCCCACGAGAAATAGGAACTGGCCCAACTTTTAAATCTACCAGTGTTTAAGATTTAATTATGTAATGCAAAATTCCATAGTAACCTTCCTTATTACTATTTATTATAATTGAACATGCATTTTTGCACTTATATTAGGCCACACTATCTGTATTGGGCATGCCATTTTAAAAGTTGCTGAGAGAGAGAGAGAGAGGGAAAAAGTTGTTCCCAGGTGACCAAAATGTTCTTTCTAGTTTTTTTTTAGGGGGGGGGGGGTGAGGAGGATAGAGAGGGGGAAGCGTAACGTTTCTTTTCATAATGTACCGGTCAAATTGAAGCTTCAACATCCCCCCGGACAAACCCCGGGCATTTGACTGTGCATAGTGCCCGGGGAGGGGGGAATTTGAACGTTGCCTTGGAAGGGTGGGGAATTTGAACCAGATTTATCTCTTGTTCTAGCGTAATATACTCGTGAGTTTTTTCGGTTTTTGCAGGGTTTGACGGATTTCCAAGATAGAATTTCGCCTTTGTTAGTGAATAACACTCTCAAAACGGTCTTTAAAAGAAGTTTGAAGGTGTAATTACGGCATATCTCTCTCTGAAAAGCGTGAACAGTGTTTGATTGAAGACGAAATTTGTCTTTGAGGAGAGGTATTTCAGTACTAATGGGTGGGGTATTTATAAGGCTTTTTTGCCCCGAGGGGAGGGAATTCGAACAAGCCAATCTTCAAAAGTTCAAATTCCCGGGGGGTTGCCTGGGGGGGGCGGATGTTGAAGCTTCAACTTGACTGGTACATAAAACGGCAACAATTTGGGCTTTTTGCAAATGAGATAAAATGTCAGTTACCCGTACGCTGACCTCTGCCCACGAATGTGGTCATCTTGTCCCGTCACTCACTTTAATTTTCTTTGGACCGATTCGCAAGCAAAAAGCCATCAAAGAGAAAAACGTGTGCGTCTTGGGTGAATCGTTCAGAATAAATTAACGAGTTTGAGAATGTAATGAATGTAATGAGTCCCAATGTATTGTGATGCAATGTATTGCTGTTTTTCATTAATTGTAATTTAATCCTATGAACTGCCACAGTTGTGGTTAATAAACTTATTCTTGCTGTTACTATATTACTACTACACTCTTTTTCTTATAAGAACGCGTAAAGTTTGGCTGAGCCTGAGGATGTTCTTATTTTAGCCCATACATTTTCTTAAATTTTGGGGCAAATCTCAGCCTCAACGTTCTTATAAAAATGGTTCTTATATAAAAAAAAAGTGACTGTGCATTAGTGCTTCAAAACTAGGTTATTTTAAAACGAAGTTGCGAGAATTTCCTTTTGCTGTTTCGTTAGATCAGTGTTTTTGCTTGATCATTTCACTGGACTGAAAGAAATGAAATGATGGCCGACCTTCATGCAACCTGCCGGACCAAAAAAAGTTGTAAACGTGATCTTCTTATGTCCGTGTTTTTCAATACTTTGTTCATCCATCGATCTCAGTTCACTGTCAGTTTAGTGCTTTGTAATAAGGGTCAACTTAGGAAGTGAAAAATCGTCCTAAACTAACATCAGCAGCCCTTTTGTGAGCAATTTCTAGATAAAAATAAACAAAGCAAGGGATGAACACGGAGCCGTAAACAGAGCCGGATAAAACCCATGTCGCATGCTGTGATTACGGCTTCGGGATAAACCGGCATTCATTTTATTTGTATATAAAATACAAGCACGTGTGAGGAAACTAGAATCTCGGATTGAAGAATAACAAAAATCAAGAGATTTTGCAAGAGTGCAATAAAGAAACTACTAACTTAAATCAACACTTACCCTAATACTCAAACAAAATTCTTTCAAGGAAGGTGTTGTCTCTAAGGCTTAACAAAGATTTGCAGTTCTTATAGGTTGTCAAAAATTCCATTTTTGTGAAACAAAAGAGTGGGTGTCACCTAAATGGACAAACAGAACTTGGATCAAGTTTACTGGTAAAGGAAAATAAACTGAATTTTTGCCTGTAGAATCGAAACAGAAAACAAACCAGAATTTCTAGTCATTGAACTTGGTCAAAACCAGAGACGAACGAGTACAAGAAGACTGCTGCCTTGAATATGCTACAAAAGTACTTTGAAAGAAAGTTGAGGTGAGGGATGAATTTAATTTGAATCGTTTTCACCTAGCTAATGGCGACTTCTTGTGTGTGGCAGTTGTTTTATGAGTTTAAACTGAGACACGTAGAAAATCAGCAAACTGTACGTCGCCAACATTTTCATGTTAGCAATTATTTTTTGCTTTGGGCAAGGATAGTTTTTCGTGATATTCGCAAACGAAATCGATATGCGTCATAAAATCTATCGATTGTTTGCAGAAGATGGAACTTACCATCGATACAAGCAGTTCCCCTTTTTTACCCTCATCAGTCCCAAACATGAGTACCTATAAATGTCAACTCTCCTCACTCGGATCGCTGTTCGGAGGTTTTAGTGGTGGAATGGAGCCTCGACTTACACTGAATACCCTTAAAATACTGCCACCTTGTGTTTACGACCACATTTTCCGACGGTCCCATGGTGGGGGGGGGGGGGGGGGGGTCTTTGGAACCCTGGAGCCTAAATTTTTTTGCCTTGGTGGAGATTTTTTGAGAAAGAAAGATTCGCCCTAACTGGTTAAGGCTTGTTGTATAAAAGTTCAGGAAACCCAGATCCACACAGAACTCGTCTTAACCCTATTTAGCCTTGGGCGGGGGGGGGGGGGGAAGGGGGGCACATTGTGCCCGCGCTGACTTCAACGAGGGTCTGAATGGGGTTTAGTGTTTACTGTTATTTGCCCACAATTCTTAGTGTTTGCTGTTAAGTTGGCCAATATTTTAATGTCTACTGTTTTTGGAGAAAATACTGTTTAGTGTTTAGAAGGTTTTTCTTTGAAAAAAATCATAGTCTTTTAGCATTGTAAATACTTATCTGCTCTGATGAAATCGCTAATAAGACCACTCAATCGCCATGCTGCCCTAACTTTGAGCCTATGCTCAAAGGGGCAGTTTAAAGGAGAAGGTCACTCCAGAAAGTGTATATTTTTTGTACTCACCAATAAAAAGACCACACTGAGTTGAGTTACTAACCGTTGTTTGAGTTTCCATAGTGCATCCGATCCCGATGAAATTCCTCTCCAAAGAAGCAAAAAATTCGTCATCGGGCACCGCCATTTTGGATAGCGCTTAGGAGCCTGGCCGCGTATTGTTGACGTCATTTCGTCCAAATTGAAATTGGCGGGAAGCCCAAACGCAGCTGGCCAATATTTCAAGTCCATAGCTTTTCGGCTGCTCTCATTTCTTTTCCGCCCTGCCGTTGTGAACTGAAAAGGGAGGAGCTTAAGCAACCACGACGGCAACGCCAAGGAAAATGTCACTTTAAAAATGACTTCCAAATAATTCAAACTTGTTCGCGATAGTTTCAATTCGTTCAATCTGTCTAATGTAGCCGAACAATTCGGGAGCTGACTCTGTAAGGACGGCGTTTACAGTTCAGGTAGAAAAAAGAAAATTTACTGTCGTGTGTTCGCGATCTACATAAAACTTTGAATTTGGTCATTTCACGTTGTTGTTTTGCAGAGGATGGCAAAGAAATGTACCAAAATCTGTATCGCACGTGCAGAGTCATTGTTTTGCGAAAAGGCCCTCGAACCAGATTGGATAGTTTGAAGCTTGCAATATCTCTGAAAAGAGTTTTCATATTCGAGAGCATAACGGAAACTGGCGCTGAAAAGTTCGTGGTTCATATAAGCTTACGTCATATACATGTAGATTTAGCAAGGAAGGAATTACATCTGTCATTTTTGTTGAGCATTTAATGGTAAAAAATATCCCGTGTTATGATATAAATTAGTGAATTACAAGGGTTTCTCTCACGGAAAAAAATTCTGTCTTTACACTGTAAAAGATATATCTTTCACATGTGAATATATCGATTACGTCACGTTTGCTAACTTCTTTTCCTTGTCTAAGTGATGAATGAACTGTTTGTCCTTGGTATATAGTCGAAACATTTTCGGAATTCTCCTTGGAAATCTTCCGTAGTCTTCGGAATATCTTCGGAAAGATCGGAAACGTTCGAATGATCTTGGGACTGCTTCCCGACAATTTTGGAGCCGATTTTGTTTCTTTCTGGATGAAATTTACTGTTACAGTGAATTTTTTACCGTTAGTATTAAAATACCTAAAATTTAACTGTTTAAGTGTTATCGAGGTAGCACCACTCATACCCTCTTTAACGAATTATAACTTTTAAGGTGATTCCATTCAATTGCATTACGCATCCTTTCTGCGCATCATTCCTTGCGTGATTAGCGCGTGCACGAGCGCGCGCACCTTCGGAACTTTATAGGTTTTCTATGAAAGCTGAGCTTTTCAGAGAAATAAATGGTCGTTTTCTCCTAAACGAGCTCTGTGACCCCCATTTTTTAAGACATAAATTCAAATGGCACACGGTCTAGTACAATATATCGCGATTTCAAAAAAAGTTAAAAATTCTGCTTTGAGATATTTTTATTTAAATGCCGAAAAGAACACATCCTTAGGTGCAGCAGGGTATGTACGTACGCGGCAAATTCTTTAATTTATTTCATAATCTTGATTCCTGTTCAGCTAAAATAGTGCACAACACAAGATAAATGTCTGTTTTGGTAAACTGCTCCAATATTTCAATACAAGCAATGACTTTTTAAAGCAATTATAGTTCTCATTTCTGATTACTAGGGTTTGTCAGGAAAACCTTGCGGGTCGTATAGTTGCTATTAATGGCTATCCATTTTGTGAAAAAACAAGCACGGTGACCCCTATTTTTATTGCATTTTTGAAATGTTCTAAACATAATTACCAAGTGGACCAAGTTTTAGAAAATTTTAAATATTCCTTCTATTTCGATGGAATCACCTTAAACGGCTTGACGAATGACCACCAAATCCCGTGACTTTTCCTGACATTTATCAGAGAAAATTTTCCTGTGTCAATGACGTGTCTATGATGATTAACGTTTCCATAGAAACCGTCTACTCAGGAGGTGTTTTGACTATTTTCTGGCTTTTTTCAGTCTTTTTTTTCAGTTTTTTCCCCTTCATTTGTAAAAAGAGGATGATCCTTTACTTTTTTGTGGTTGTTTTGATTAAGTATATTTCTTAGAACAATTTCATATAGTTTTCGATGTCGTCATTGTCAACTTTATGACTGCCGGGCTAGGGATTCAAGATGGCGGCCTCAAAATTCAAAATGGCTGCTTTGTGATGCCATTGTGACGTCATGACACGTCATAATCTACACCTCTTGGGGAATAACTGCACAACTAAAATTTACTGTATTTTACGGGCCAATTAGCATGAAAGAGAGACGAGGAGCTCCGCTTTTAGGCTTGGCTAAATCTATATATTAAACCCAGTCTGTTAAGCTAATGACGTGCTAACAACGTGCCAAGTTTCATCACAAGAGCAGGAATACTTTTCGAGATCTATAGTGGGGGGGGGGGACACTTTGTGCCCCCCCCCCAAGCTCAGAAACTAAAATCTTCATCAAAATGAAACAGAAAGTAAACCTTTTTCTGTTTTTGAAATTTGCGCAAACATTTTATCGTGTCAATCTTTTTTAACAGGGTTTTCTCAATCGCAGTTCTACTTGTTTTTACGACTTGTCCCAACCCTGCTAGGGTGTTACTTATTCGAACAGACGTCAGTCGTTCGTCCACCGTAAGCACCACAGAGGGTCACGTACTCAAGGGATACGGCATCCAAAAACAACGGAGTTATAACTTCATGTCATGCGCACAGTTATGTCTGGCGATGCCAAGTTGCTTCTCATTTAATTACGAGAACATCGAAAATGGATTCTGTGAGTTAAATGGGCAAGGTTCTCACGCGAGCATGCTGGTGGACAGATACGCACTCACTGCTCAGAGAGGTTACTTGTTTGGCCAGTTTGTTAACATTAGCGTGAGTATTTCTCATTATTGACTCAATAACTTCTGAGAGACTCAACGAGGTTTTAATTAAATGGCTTAAATTATTGGCCATCATGCAAAAGTCAACAGTGAGTAAATCCCTAACGCCAAAATGATGACAAATTTTACCACGATAAGAAATTGGTAAAGTGTCACCATCAAAACGTTATACCATCATATCCCCATTAAAATCCATACCCCCATACCCCCAGTAGAATCGTCAGCTACTGAATAAAGACTGTAGCTGCGGTAGCTGCTGAATGCTATATGCGATATTGTGGGGGGAGGGGGGAGGTTAAGTGGCTTAATCCTAATCTCGTTGCAAAGGACGGGAAAGAGATGAGACCCTGATAACCAGGTTGGTTTAATTCATATATCTGTGTAGATTTATATCCTCATCAATGAGAATTATTTTTCTTTCAATTCCTTATTTCTAAGCCTTTTTGCCGTGAAAAACTAAGATGTAAAGGAGAGGGTCTGTTCCATCAGTTAGTATTTCGATGGTTCTCGCTCCCTGCGTATGAACACGAAGATTTAAGCAAACGAACAAAACCTTTTTCCTTTCTTTGAACTGATGGTCCTTTGAAAATAGATCATGAACTAATGTACTGCTCCTGACTGTATCGTTTTTTTACAGCACCCAGTATTTTCAGCTAGCGGAGGACAGAACGGTGAGATAAGATTGATTAACCGATATAATTTACAGCACTGAACACTGCTCCAAAACTCTCAGTCATTGAAGACCCCCCTGCCGGTCGCCATGAGTCGAGCCCATGTTAACCATCTCATACCGCTAAGTAGGGCTAGCCTGCACGGCCGTTGACTTTGCAATAGCGATATTCCTTCGATGTTTAATCTCAGAACTGAACGATGAGAGCGCAGTTATTTTCCCACATTGTGCGTAAATGCACATGGCGGATTGTTGTAAAGGCCGTTGTAAAGCTTATGTTCCTTTTTAGTGGTTTTTGTTGAATGCAAGACCATTCCTACAAATGTACTTCATTACTGGCCAATAGTTTTAATAAATTATCATTAAAATATTTTTAACTACGATTTTTGTAAATTAAACACCATTAGTTTTAGTTTAAGTTAGGAAGCGTCTTATCAGGCTGCTCACCCTTTCTTTGGTATTTGCTGTTTTATCGTTTCAGGCCATAACTATGTCTTCACGACTCTGGGTGCCAGAGGAGAGAATGGGCCGAGTACTACGTCCGGGTATGTCGGAACACCGCTGGAGGGAAAAGTCGTTTTGAACAATGGAATCCAAATTTGGACTGTTCCCGTGACAGGAAGTTACGTCATTGAAGCTACAGGTGGTTCCGGTGCAAATGGTACAGACGGGACTCAGTCCGGTACTCCCATTCCATGGAAGCTCGGTGGCTTAGGAGCGAAGATGAAAGGAACTTTCCAGCTCGTGCAAGGAACAAAATTAAAAATCTTAGTGGGTCAGGAGGGTGCTACAAGCGCTGTAAGTTTCGGTGATATGCCAGGGGGAGGGGGTGGTGGAAGTTTTATTACTCTGCTAGACAATTCTCCACTAATCATTGCCGGTGGGGGAGGGGGAGGGGGTACAGCACGTGAGCAATTTGCAGACGGTGACCCAGGTCAGGCTACAGAGAGTGGGACCAGATGTGGTGGGACGGGAGGCACCGGGGGGCAAGTCTGTAATGCTGACACGGGAAAACCCGATTCTGGTTTAATGGCAGCAGGAGGAGCAGGACATAGAGGGGACGGAAATGGAAAAGTTGGGATTGCAAAAACACCCTTGAGTTTTATAAATGGGGGTACTGGAGGCACATGTCCAGTAGCCCACGGAGGCTTCGGCGGGGGTGCCTTTGCTTTTGTACTTGGCGGGGGAGGGGGAGGGTATTCGGGTGGGGGAGTGACAGGAACTTCAACTAAAGGTACCGCAGGGGGAGGGGGTTCTTACAATAATGGTACAAATCAGGAGAACAAGGAGGGTGTTAACAAAGGTGACGGTAAAGTTGTAATAACTTTGAAAACTTAAAACCGGATGTAGCCTTGAAAATGCTAATGAACAAAGACTCTTTTTAAAACAAAATGACCAAAATGCATGTCGGCAGCCGTGTTGAGGCTACCTCCATCTGGATAATGTCTAACCCTTAAGTGTCTAAATAGGTCCAACATACACTTTTATAGGATGCAAAACATAGGATACGCGGGATAACGGGTAAAATGTGCTTTTTTCGCCTTATTTTCACTGAATCCTGCTAACTCGAACACTAAAAGGGAAACAAAAATGGGGACCATTATGTTAATGTACACGCAACAATGTATCCAAGAAAACACGATTGCCAGAGGTTTTATTTCACATCCAGATTTTATTGTAGATAAACAAGGGATTTTCTTTTCTTCTTTTTTTTTAACAGACCTCAAAGAAAGCGAATAAACCAAGCACGCTAAGGTGCCCACAAGTGATGGGCTCCTGGCACGCTACATTGCCATCATTTTCTATTTTTTATTTCGGAAAATATATTCACGCCTAAAACATGTTTTTATCTACCTTCTGTTCAGCCTCCAACGCAGAAGTCCTCAGTGCTCGCCACGCACAGCCCAAAGAATATCGGCGTTGGAGGCTACCTTTTGTTATTCCTTTAAAAGATAAAATCCATCCTAATATTTTGCGTGCTGTGTAGCACAAGTCGTTAATTTTTAGTACTAATAAAACTCGCCAGTCTTATTAAGTTCATATTGATTGGGTAAGTGAAACCAACTACACAAAGAAATTGACGATCGCCTCGCATTTCTCCTGTTTGCCAGATATAAGATTTGGCTCTCCATGTTCCATAATGTAAGCCTACAAAGACAAGAACGTCTTTATGAGATGAGTACAGACCCTCGTCACGTTTGGACTTAACAGTGTTTTCTCAGCCTAGTACCCAAGCGTTCTCTTCCCACTTGCTCGACTTGGCGCGAAATTTCGTGACGTCACCGAATGAGAAATGATATTTCGCGCCCAGTCCTGAGTGAGTGGGAAGAGAACGCCTGGGTACTAGGCTACATTTAACTATCGCTCCTTTCTGCTCATTGCTGTCGGGTTGCTAGAGCGTGTTGTGCCAAACATAACAAATGTGTTTGAAAAATGCTCTTTCCAAGAGAAATTGGAAGAGGCCCTACCGCGCACTTTTTTTGTACTCTACAATATTCATCAAAATCGTGCGGTTTGCTTTATCCACAAACAAAGAGACAAGTTACGTTTTAACATCACAACTTTTGGAAGCAAGGGCCGTTACTTTCACTGCGTGGCTACGGGAATTCCTGGTGGCCAACTATCAAATTTGGTCGTTACTTTTTGGGTGGTCGCTATTTTCGAAAGCAAACGGCGATTAGATAATTAAAGAATATTAAATGCGTTATATTAAACAATTTTTCCACAAGTGCACGTTAGACATAGGGTGGTAAAAAACGCATAGCACCGAGTTGGTTATAGTCTCTTCATATGCAACGGCCGCGCAAGAAATGATTGTTTTAAAAGATTCTCATCTATGGCAATCGTTGCTGGTCTCTTTTTTTGTCATACGTTTTTTTTTAACGGAACATTTGCTTTATGGTGAAATCTTTTGCGACGCTTGACATTGCATCATCGAATTACCTCATGAGGGAAAAAGCAGGGTTATTCGCTGGAAACCTGTGTGCGATGATGAAATAATGAGAAAACTTCAAGTAGAAATTCTAAAAACGAGATTGAGAATTTAATAAAAAGCTATATCCATGAGTGGAAGCTTGGGAGAACATTCCTATTACTGCTTTCGACTTGTCAGAGAGCGTGTAAACTACGTAAGGCTACTAAGTAAGATATCTTATAACACCAAAACAACAGACGCGAGTTCATATGAACTAATTCTAGTTATTAAATTATGACTCTCGGTTATTGAATTTCTAGGTTTCTGATTGGTTCATTGTACACACGTTATCAGCAAATACCCTTGCTTTTTGCCTTATAAGGAAATTGGATGTCACGTAAGGTGCCGCGGCGTTCAAAAGTTTCGATTCCCCGCGAAGCAAAAATTTGTCCAAAAAGATGGCATAAAAATTCAGCATCGAGTTAAAACGATTATTTCACTCCGGCTTGTTGGATGTTCTAACCAACGTGTATCATCTCATATTCACTGCGCACTCGTGGAAGAGTTGATAAACAAAGGGAAAGCAGCCTAGTACCCAGGCGTTCTCCTCCCGCTCACTCGACTCGACTTGGTGCGAAATGTCGTGACGCCTGACGTCACGAAAATTTGGCGTCAAGTCATCTGGGCGAGAAGAGAACGCTTGGGTACTAGGCTGAAGGTAAAGTACACATTGCGACACACATTGCTTGATTTACCTCAAGTTCTTCTAAAGAGGTGGTTCCTTTCTCCACTTTTGCTCCGATTCCTTTATCAAAACTACTGTAACGCTCCTGAAACCAAAACGATGAAACGTAAGAGTCATGGAAAACTTATATTTGTGACGGTAAAACAAATGACCACAAATCATGTGAAATTTCTCGTTTCACTGTACGCCGGTAAAAATCCGCCATCCTGGAAATAAAGCAAACACTGCGCTAAATAGTTACGGTATTTTTTTTTTTTTTTTGAAAAAGAAAAATGAAATTCGATGACAATTTATTTCCTTAAAATGAAATGCAAGAAGAGAAAAAACTGTTAACTTAAGAAAACAGGGGGGAAAATGATTTTTTTCTAACTGAGAAGAATCTTGGGAACCGTCCAATGCGTTTCCATTCGCTTTTACTGTCCAAACCTTAACGATGAAAACGCTTCTTTTTAGTGACTTGTTCCGGTGTTGTTACGTAAATGTTTCAAAAACGTCCATTTTCAATCACCTTTTTTATCGTTTACCCGTGGACGGAAGCCCGAAAGCCGTATAATAACATTTCGTCGTATCCGTCTTTGCCGTCCACACATTGCAAACGATATTACACTGTAAAACCTCAGTTACTGAAAATCTTAACTCTGGGTAGCGTTTTCGGTTATTTACTTATGAACAAAATGCCCGTTAATCGTATTAAAAAAAGAGATCGTAACAGATACGTGCAGCCTAAAATTGCGTTCTTCAAGATCCCTGCCTCGGCTGAGAATGCCACTGAAGCAGGAAAATTAACAGACTGACAAAACTGGTAAACACAAAGAAACAAAAGAGCACGCAAAGAAGCATTTGAACTTACTTTGACTAAAGAGTCTAAAGTTCCGTCCTCAATAAGCTTGGCAGCATTTTTAAGACCGCGTGCAAACGAGTCCATTGCACCTAAAACAACAAAAGATTTAGCCGGTCCAATGGAGAGTGTTTAAGCTAAATTTGGTGTTAACCACAGGCTTACCAATGTGAGCTATAAACATGTCTTCCAGGTCAGTGGATTCACGGCGAATCTTACAGTCAAAGTTAAGTCCACCAGGCGCCAGGCCTCCTTGTTCAATAATGGCCTGTAAAGGAGTAGTAACTGGTAATCAGTTGATACACAGATGTGAAGTCATCCCTCTTTCCCTCCCGAATCCTTCTTAGACAACCATCTTTTACTTTTGTTCAGAGGAATTTAAAGTCACCTACCTTCATAACAAGTGTGCAGTTTTTTATATCCATGGGGAACTGGTCCGTATCCCAACCCAGATCAGGTGAACCAGTGTTGGAATCAATTGAACCAAGAAAGCCAAACCTGTATGCAGCATTGAAAAACAGCCAGTTGCAACATGGACTGCAAGTAGTCTCTACTGAATCTTGGCGATGGCAATTGTGGGGCGGGCGAAATACACACACGCGCGTGCAAAATTTCGAGGAGACCTGACGCGAGGGGGCGCCAAAAATTAGACACCACAGACTTAGCCATTCCAAGCGTAAAACTTTGATTGGCTCTTTCTTTAGTCTGTAGTCTTCAATTTTCGGCGCTCCCCTTGCGTCACGTCTCCTCGAAATTTCGCGCGCGCGCGTGTGTATTTCGCCCGCCCCACAATCCGCCAAAATTAGAGACCACTCTCAGTCTAGTTGCAACGTAGCTTAGATAATGAAGCAAAAATGTTGGTCACTGTAGGTCTTTTTATGTTTCAAGAAAAATTTTCACGACATGTTTCAACCAACCACAAAAAGCTTTTTTTTTACTTTCTGCTCACGATACGTACTTGCAAATACTTGAAATTTTCCCACATTCAAAGACAAGACAGAAAAAACGAAACTGTCAGGGTATTAACGTTTAGTTCTTTATTTTAAGCCAGTCTTGTGATGCTAATAATTCAGCTGATAATTACGAAGCACTTGGCAAATCACTTAAACTTACTTGGAAGCAATGACAACATCATGTTCATAGGAATGCCCTGCCAGCGTGGTGTGATTGGGTTCAATGTTGAGCTGTGAAATAGATAGCGAGATAAGGCAGTTAACTTACGAAACAGAGTTACAGTATGCAGCAAGCAAACTGACCTTAAAATCATCCTCCAATCCGTATGTCTTTAGAAATGCAATCACAGTCTGAGCATCTGAAATGTAAAATAAAAACACATTAATGCAAGTTCAGAACTGAACACTACTTCTGAAAGGTCTGCTCAGCTTTGTTTCCTAAGTCAATATGTAAATACCATTTTATTTTTTAACTACTGCTGTATTTGTATATATATCTACATTTATTTCATGTTTTATTTTAATCCATTTTTTATCTATTTTATTTTTGGACCTTTTTATTTCATGATAGCATGTTAACGAGCTACGGCTCCTGAGCTCTTTGTGGGTAAATAAACTACGGTAGGTCTATGTGTCAGCCAAGAAGCTACCCACGGGATAGTGATTTTGTAAAGGGGCACAGTCACGCTATTCTAGTTAACTTAAAAATCAAAAATATGTCCTCACATCAATGAACGCCCACAAATAATGGTCTAGTTTTGTTACCAAAGACTATATTACTTCACTGAAACTATTTTCTGTCGTCTGTTGCTACGGATGGCACGGATGGAAATGGATTGCAATTTGAAAAAATTAGGCTAAACTTTTCAAATTCTTTCAGCGTGTTGACATTAAATCGATATTAAAAGGTCATGGTTTGTTTTCTCTTAATAAATTAAGTTAATATGTTCCTTTTAATGTTCAAGCACAATGTTGGGCATGGATAAAGTTAGCTACCAATAATTTTAGCACTGTTTTGACTAGAAGTCGGCGAAATCCTCGTGATCAATTTACATCACTCACACTCTTGTTAGTCTGGGAGCAGGCAAAAGGAAAGGACAAAGGGAATGAGAAATGGGAAATGGAAGAGATGGGATGAGTTGAGGAAAGGGAAGGAAAGAAAAAGGAAAATAAGAGAAAGGAAACGTCAAAAGTGGAAAGGATTTAGGAAAGAGGAAACAAGATGAGAGAAGATGGCAGTACAAGAAGAGTACTGGATTCAGAACTGTTGACATTAGCATCAACTGGCTATTAGAGCTTGCAAAAACTTGGTGTCAAAGTATGGTCAGTGGTGAAAAAAGGTTTCCTTGTTTTACTCACCATAGTCATATTGATGTTTTGTTGGTTCTTTTGGTTTGGGCTCAATAAGCAACTGACCAGTAAATCCTATCTTGTTCTTATAGTCTGAAAGTGTATCAATGCTGCAATTAATCGGCAAGATACTGTACAACTTATCGCCAGTTTATTAAGTTTAAATGGCAAACATGCTTTGGAACAATCATCAGTTGGAGGGATAGCAGTTGTGGATTCAGACTTTCTTATAAATTACAGGCCTGCAGTGAAAATATCTTTAGAAAACTTGCTGTATTAATTTACAGTTTGACACAGGTCATACCAAATGTAAATGCTGAGACCAAGAGTATTTAATGCTAAAAATCGACCCAAAGCTGAAGTAAAATCTGAAATAACAGTCAATGTACACTGTTCATTTGGGAATTAACAGCAGTTAAATGTCACAATTCAGTGAACCTACCTACAACCATCTGGAAGAAGCGGCCCATGTGATCAAGTTCTCTCTTGACGTCTGTGTTAAGTAAGGTGTGGTAACCTTCTCTTCCTCCCCAGAAAACTGTAAGTGTTAACAATTAAGCATAATTACAATAAAATTATTATTTTAATAGTAACTCAGGTTTCATTTTTTCCTTCATTATGAAACTTACAGGGGATAGCCAAACTATGAATACCTGTTCATACAACTATGGACTGGCCACAAAAATGTGACAATCATATAAATTTTATTTAACAAGATTGACATGTTCATGGGGGGATTTTAAGGCAAGTCAGATTCACTGTAAAACAACATGGAATTGCAGCCGATACAAAATATAGGTCACAATTTGCAGGATACAACAACAAGTCACCACAATACTAGAAGTAAACAAGGTAGATGGAGTATCCCATCCATTGACAATTAACTGCTGAGTACTGTTGAGTACAACTGAGTCCTGATAACTCGAACCTTAAAGCATTTCATAAAAATAGGGTTGAGTTATCGGGGGATGGGATTCCTGCTGACACCACTTATCACACGTATCCTCACAGGAGGAACTGACACATTTTCTGTTGAACAACACCAGGAAACTAAAGAAATTGACACAATGGAAATTACTTAGACATTTCAAAAATACATTGCTCAATTTCTTTCAAAACTTGATTATTAATAAAAATGAATTCAATGCTGTGGAGCACAATTTGTCAGGAGCCCACCTCATCACACCATGACAAACCAGGTTTGACTTATCGAGGGTAAAATTATAAGGAAAATGAGCTGAAGGGAAGAAATGATTCACTTCAAGTTAGCAAAGGCTTAGCGTTATCAAGGGTTCAACTTATTGAGGGTAAAATTATAGCTAATGTATGAAGTAAATCTTCAAGTTGCCAAGGGCTTGAGTTACTGGGATATCCGTAGCATGATGAGTTGTAATTATGACCTGTGACATGTGCATGTTTTGTATCAGCCAATGGTGTTGTAATTCCTACCAAAGTTTTCTGATCCAAGTTTTTTGGCAATCTCCAGTCCTTTCTTCACTTGTGCCGCAGCATGAGCAAATGCATGGGCATCAGGGTTAGAGGCCGCTCCATTCATGTACCTGTCAATATTGGCATTCTGTTGATTACAATGTGAATACCAACACCAGTGTAATATTAATTAAAACTACTTGTTATCATTGTTAATAGACTCAGCCCAATGTTGGCCTCCAAATTCCTCTTTTGACTAACATTGTTGTAGCTTTTTTATTAAGGTAGGAAATACCAGAAAAAAGATCAGAGCATTTAATATTATTACTGCTGGTTTGCTTGAAGTTGATGTTAGTGGTAGTAAAGGTATTCAGAAAATATTGGTGTCTTTGATACTCCCAACAATAAAAATGGTAAGCTTGTTCTGTGAAAAGAAAACTGGATCAAATAAAAGAAGTTTCTAGTTTGTTTTGTGTAAAATACAAATATTTGGTATTAAAGGTAGGGACAATAAGGGTCTTCACTATCAGCATCAGCTGATCAACTCATAGATAATTATTCCTATCTTAGAGTCCTGCTTTTACATGTAAAACTTCTAAGAGTGTGCTAATGTCATATTATTATGACAACAGACCACTGAACAAGCACCAGAGGTAAAGGTAAGGTAAAGTGGCACACGAACCCCAGGAGGCCCACATGGCTGGAGCTTATCCCGGTTTCTGTAGCATGAGGCAACTGAGAGTATTGCTACGCTGCTCCCGGATGGGATGCTAGTCCATCCCAGGGTTATCCCCAGCAGTATGCTGTTGGAACCCATTTATACACCTGGGTGGAGATCTAGAGAGATAATGTGGGGTAAAGTTTCTTGTCTAAGCAAACAACACGATGTCAGGGACTGGGCATCGAACCACAGACCTAATAAGATCTGAAGTATAATGCGCTAACCACTACACAACTGTGCCCCTACTAAACAAGCATCAGACTACAAAAATATTGCATAAGGTCATAAGTTGAGATCACATAACAAGGGCAGTCAGTTCAGTCATGAACGAGACATCTTATTAAAACATGGGTGCTTTCCATTATGCCAGACTGACTGGTTGGAGACCAATGGAACTAACCAAGGGAAAATGGAATGACATTGTTTGAAAGAAACAAAATTTCCAACTGGACCAAAGCATTCCATTTATGTTTTGACCAATATTATGGTTACTCCCTAGTGAAGTGGGACTGGAAAAGAGAATTTTTGAAAATGGAGTGGCAAGTTTCGGTCGGACCAGACCGACCAGTCAAAGAGGACCATCTCTGGAGGTGGACCACTTTTTCCAGATAATTTCCACCTGGACCGAAGCCTTCCATTTACATTTCGACTGAAATTTCTGGAAGTTTTGGCATAATGGAAAGCACCCCATATTTACCCAGTGTTGATGTTAACTTTGCTATGGTTAATTTGCACTTCCCTTATAGGGAACTTTTCATCAGGTTTCAGGATATCCAGGTTATCCCTCCTCAAACACAATAGATTTATGTATAGATCTAGTGTTCAGTTCAAGCAAAGATGGTAATAATATGTAAGAGATTTACTACCTTGGGTTGGCAAAAAGGTTACATGTTGCCCAAAGAAGCTTGACACCAGTCTTTTCTTGCAGCTCAAGAGCAAGATCTGTTAACTCATCAAGATTAGCATTCGTTTCCTTCAAGTATTCACCTTCAGGGGCAATGTCCCTACAAGAATCACCAAAAGAAAAAAATTAACTCTACAAGTAAAATCGTACCTCCCTGTGAGACCACCTCTCGTAGGCAACCACATATTGTAAGCAATCACTTTTCCAAAATACCAACATTTTCCCAGTTAAGTACCTACAGCTGAAACCTCTGATAACTGACTACCTCTCACAAGCGACCATGACTACTTTTAGGGCTGAAGATTATAAACTTTCCATTGTTTCCAACCTCTTGTAAGCTACCACTTGATCCCTGATCTGATCTCACCATGGGCAAAAATTGGATCTTGCGATGTTGAACAACCCGATATCATGATGAATTTTGCTCGTACATTAGAAAATTATACTGCTATCTGATGTTTGCTGTACAGTCTATGCAACTCAGACATATAACTCCCTACTGGAAATTATGTGCACTTAAATCTCTCAGTCAATCTGCGTAATTAAGTAGGCCACCCCCTTAAAATGTTTCGTTTCCCATCGTCCAGCTGACCAAAAGCTTCTGATGCCATTGCTTAATTATACTCCTTTTCCTTGGATAGTTCTAAGTTTAATATGCTTTGTACACCTGTTAAATTTGACTGTGACATCTAAATCAGCCCCTATAATGTTTCCTCGGAACACATTAATTTTAGAGTGATTAAGTGGCTCTTTCCAAAATGGTGTTCACAAGGAAGATATAATCAAGGCTTGCTTGGAATCGTCTACTTATGAATTCGTCAATGTTTCTTTTCTATGCCTTTTTGTAACTGACCAGCCAATCCACTTTCAAGTAAGAGGGTGATGAGAAATGAAACATTTAATGAGGATGGCCCTACTTGTCAGTTTGGAAAAATGTTCAGTGCTATTTAATATAGATTAAACTTATAACAAAAAATATTGCTTCAAAAAGTGGTGACAGTATATTTGGTGGTCTCTAAAGATTACTTTAATTTAAAGTAACACTGGATATAAACAGGCTGGAATACTTTACAGATTGAACTTAAAACAATGCTTCATGTCACCTGTCATGGAAAGTGTAGTATTTCACACCAAGTTTCTCAAAAAATTCAAAAGCTGCTCTCAGTCTTCTTTTGGCATTTTCCAAGCTGTTGCTTCCATCGTCCCAGTGTCTTGAAATTGTAGGAAAGCCAAATGGATCAGCACCTGAGAAAGGACAAAAAATAAATGTTTATGCATAATCTTAGAGGGCAGCAAACTAAAACAGATAGAAACTGTGTTCCACAGATACAGGCAGCTCACCTTTAATAATATGCCTGGGTGTATGGAAACACTGTGCATTATTCAGCCACTGAAGAGCACCATTAAACATAACAATTCAGATACAAGAGCCTCGTCACATCTGTGACATCTGGGAGGTGGGGGGGGGGCATGTTCTCCCTACCCTTTGGTACCACTTTACGTTATACAGTTATATAGATTGGTTATATAGAGTACACAAAGGATCTCCCAGTGGGCTGTTTCAAGTATGGTTTTATGTACCCACTTACCTGTGCCTCTGAATGTGTGCCAGAAACAGGCAGAAAACCGACACCATTCCTCCATAGTTTTTCCCATAACTACCTGTTGATATGCAAATATTTAATATTATTTTAAATGCACTGTTTCTACTAATCAGTGCATGAAATAAACTACTGATTTCTAATACTAAAATTTCCAATTTGTTTCAGAAGAAAAAAAGTAGGCAATGGCACTAGCAGTGCATCAGTGTTCACTTTTCAAACTTGCATTTGTGTAGGACCTCTATACCATAGAGTGCAGTGATAGACCTCGGACTTGATACACATGAACTTTTCAGGCTTGAAATTTTTTCTATCATAGCCTAACTCAGTGATTCTTACAAGCGGAGGTACCAAAAATAATGCAACAATTTTTTTTGTGAATTGTCCATTGAAAGATTATGCGGATGTTCCTGTATATGTATTATGAAAGTCACGTTCTCCATTACGTCACGCAACAGCAAAATGTAGCGTATATTTCTAAGGAAGAAAGATATACAGTCGAGATAAGGCAGCGTGCTCAATGAAAAGAAATTAAATTATTGCATTTT
This sequence comes from Siderastrea radians, assembly GCA_964017195.1. Classification (NCBI taxonomy): domain Eukaryota; kingdom Metazoa; phylum Cnidaria; class Anthozoa; order Scleractinia; family Rhizangiidae; genus Siderastrea; species Siderastrea radians. Next base: position 37,328,510 of record OZ024897.1, on the reverse strand, counting down.
CGCTAACAGAACTATAAAAAATAAAACAAATGAATAGGCATTACTAAAAATGACCTTGCAACGGTAAAAACCAGTATGACTAAGTTTCTTGAAAACCTATCAACAAAACTAAACTTATGTACCTCTGTAGCATTGTAATGCTTGAAGCATAAGTTATCACCAGGTCCTCCATCAGGCTTGTATTCAATCTTGCTTATTCCTACAAAAATAGAAGCAACCATCCGAAGTTTAATAAACACCACACCCTGTAATAACACTGAGCTTCACTGAAATACCGGCCCAGGAAAATATGCCAATATGTCCCAAAGAAATCGTTTCATTTGCGAGCAAACCTGGAAAAAATTCCCCGTCGCTGTCAGCTGCGGCACCATTGCTGCGTGATCGTCTTGCTTTTTTACTCGGCGGTGCAAAGGAAGACATTTTGGAAACGAAGAGAGAAAAGATAGATCCCGTGCAAAAATAATTAATTGGAGGATCGGCTGGTCTTGTGACTGAAAAGGTAAGCTTACGGCATTTTGTGACAGGCGACCTCACCCTCTCTGCATGCGTAGAGACTGGCGCGGTCCTGAGTCCGCAGATTACAGCGGTATCTGCCCAAAATCAATATGGAGGACGATTCTCCGGTCATCTATGGATTGGAGTTGAATGTAAGTACGGACTTATTTTGCTTCTTATTAATCAATGGAAAATGAAACCAGTTTCGAAAAGATGTATTTAAATCGAGCAAGTTATTTTAGTTAAGAAATTGTAAATGTAATCTTTTCCTTTGGGAGAAAATTGGGTGGCAACTCTTGAATCAAAAGTTTTCGTACATAAACTTATCAAGGCATGATACAGCTGTATGGTCCTTTCAATTTTCCCATCCCCTGAAGAAAAAAAAAAGAGATCAAAGTACCAACATGATTTCTCCCTCACAAAATAAACTGATTTGTTGTAACTCTTAAAGAAAAAAAAGGCACTTTTCTCCTATTAACCCCCCCCCCCCCCACCCCGACCCCGCGGCCCCACCCCGAGAAGTTTACTAAACAGGTCAAAGAATTAGCCAAGGAAGAGACTCCCTGCAGAAGAAGTTATCAGTGAGGAGAAGGGATTTTAAAAAGGAATAACCCCAAGCATGCAGCAAGGAGCATTATTTTTAATCAGTAGTATAAAAATAAGTGTCCCTGTATTCTGAAAATAAGCCACTAGGGATATTGGCCCCAGTGATAATGAAGGTGGAAAGAAATTAGATCAAAAAGATTACTTTGTGAGAGTGTAGCTATAAAAATGCTTTGCACTGATTTGTAGGCTCGAGCACTTGTCCCTCAGCATGCAGAGACAGATGTGATCAGGTTTATTGTTGGGACACAGTCTCTTAAATTTGATAACCAGGTGAGATCACTTTCTCATTAAATAATGTAATTCTCTTTCACCTTGGTTTGCACTTGAGCTCTTCACCAATGGTGATATTATATTTTAGTAAAAATATTGTGAATTATGGTAAATTTCAGGTACATCTGATAGACTTTGATGATGAAAGCAATGTTATAAATAAAAATGTGTTCATGCATTCTGCAGGAGAAATATGGTGAGTATTTTATTGTTTACTCTCACTTCTTTTCATCATTTGTAGCTTGAGTGTGTAAGTTTTGCCGCAGCGTAAAAACCCGCTCCCTGAAAAGTAGTGACAGGAAAAGGATACTAATTCTAAAAGAAATTAATTTATGGGGCATGAATCTGGGAACTTTATTGCTGCTTGGCATTCTAACAGTAGGGTAATGATTATGCAAAGATCAGAGGTCAAACATTTTTTGTTTTCTGTTCTTTGTACTGTCTCATCTCTTTTACACTTATTCGCCGCCCTGTTTATTTATTTGTTACACTCTCTTCACCCAACACTGCCCACTCCTGACTGTGTAACTGACTCTTTCTCCAATCCTGTCCACAGTGGCCTTGTCTGTCATGCAATTTGACCCCACCATCTCATTCTTGGTCACACATGGGATCTAACCCTTACAATTTAATTTGTAAGACACTTGCTGTAAAAGTGCTATTGGGCAATTATTTTAAGAAATAGTGCTATATAAATAAATAAATAAATACATAAATAAATAAATATTATTATTATTATTATTATTACTATTGTTATCTCTGTTTTGTTTGAAAACCACTCTTCTTTCTAAAATCCATCTTCTGGCTGCTATCCTTTCTACCTGTCCTATCTACTGTAGGCAACTATGAATTAAATAAAAAATATATTATTTTTGCAGCAATATATTAATCTTACAACAGATTGGCACCTCGATCACAGGGTGCACAAGTCTATCCAGCTACATGTAGTGTGGCTATAATGGGTTTATTTTTGTAACTTATTTACAGACTGGTATGTCGTTAACCCTCTCAGTGAATTTAATGTCATTTTCCAGGCTTTCCTAATGTAACTTTACACTAATTTCAGGTCCATGAACACAAGTCCAACTGACAAAAGTATTCTGGCAACATGTTACAACAAAGGTAAGATCATTGTTACCAAAAAGGTTAACCATTACATTTTATTTTTAATTTAATTTTGTAACAACTGTTGAGATTGGCAAAAACCCTGCAAGGGTCTTTTCAATCACGAATTATTCACCTAAAATTTGCTTTCTGTATAACATACTGTAGCTAAGATCTTTTGACATAATGATCATATTATTAATTGTTTATTATTCTCACTCATTCAATTCAATTTAACATTTGTTGGCCTAATTTCCATGCTGAAAACTATCTTATGTTTAGTCTGTAAATTCTGATCCACCTTGTCAAATGCTTTCAGTCGATTTTTGAATTTTTTGGTAGTAGACTGAGATTGGCAATTTGGAATTAAAATGCCGATTTTCGAATTTTTTAGTAGTAGACTGAGATTGGCAATTTGGAATTAAAATGCCTGCTAGAAAAAGCAAATGTGCAAGGGGATAAATGTTCATGTAGAAATAGTAATTCATGAATATATAAGGGGATTTGCCCAAACGTATAATTTAGTCTTGAAACTGCTAGTTATTTGGATTTTCTATTAAAAGATTGTGATCCTTCAGTTTCTTCTTTCTTTTTCCACAACCCAGTTACTGAATCCAAGGCTGAAATACATGGGGCTCTCTGGAGAATCCCCCCAGTTGACGACACTGAGCCCCCTGCTCTGGATTCCCCAGGAATATCCCCAGGGAGTGGGCATTCTCGCTCACTTCAACTACTCTGTACATTTGACAACAAGGAGGAAAACATGAGAAGGTTGGTCTGCCTCATTACATAGCTCAGCACTCTCTGACTATATAAATATTTGACTTTTATCAGGATGTGTTAATTAATTACTTTTAAATTGTTTTTGTTTTTCAGTGTGTTATGGAACCCATCTGGCAATGGAAGTCAGGTTATGACAGTCTGTGAACAGCAACTTGAGCTGTGGGACCTTGACAAAAGTTCGTCAACAGCAGAGGTGTGTTGTCATAAAATGAAACACCAGTGCACTGCACTTGACCCTTTTAAGTTTCAATTAAGCAGCTGACATCAGTGAAGAAATAAAATAACAAATTTTATTTATTTGAAAGAGAACTGAAACAATAAGCGCCAATTAAAAGGACTGCAAAGCAGCTTTTATTTAAATGGTTGTGCACGTAAAGGTCAATATACCAATGTTAGGAACTGCTTATATCCATGTGTATCAGACTGACCTTTTTCTCACTGTTTCACCACACCTGTAGTCCATTGACTCAGCTCGACTGGAGGGCAAAGGTCAACCCAAGTTCACCACAGGTCGATGGAACCCACATCATAGTGGTTCCCAGATTGCCACAGCCAATGACACAACAATCAGAGGATGGGACGTCAGAACCATGAGGTTGGCAATTTAAAGTTGGGGTGAAGGCAGCAGTTGGACCAACTGTAACCCAGGGCAACTATTTCTATTCTCTTAAATGTATTCTTCATGCAGGCTATATAGCATGTTAGTTACTAACCTACATGCAGGTTTTCCCAGAAGTCTGTTGGTACGCCAGTGCATAAGAACACAACAGTGAGACTTAAAAACTCGGGAGGTGGTGACTTCTGTAAACTCCATCCCAGAGGGTATGATTTTGAGCTGTTTTGTGGTGACACTGGGTATGGGTTGTGCCCTTCTTGGTCTTAAGAGGTTATGTTGTTAATTTAAAATAGAATATGAATTTTTCCCATTTTAGCCTAAAATGGGGAATAATTTCAGAGGAACGGTCTGAAATAGGGTTAGTTCCATTCTGTGGTTAACATGTTATAGTTAACCTCATCCAAAACTCTCAGGGTACCACCCCACTCCCCTCAGTTCTTAAGTTTGATGTGCTACTAAAAGTCCACCACACTAGGCTGACAAAAACCTTGCTGGTGAAGCTGCAGTCTAGTAGAAAGTTCTAACTTCTCAGTTGCCAGTTGAAAATTTGGCCCTTTCGATTGAATGAGAAAGAAAATTTTTGGTTTTGAATGCTTTACATTTTTCCCAGCTCCACTGTCATTTTATAATGAACTAAATGTAGCATTGGACAATGGTTACAGGGCAAGTAATACATAATTTACAGCATAAGCAAAGGGCATGATTTTACAGAACATTATAATGTGTTGTTGGCGTTTTAGGTCCGTATATACAATTGAGAATGCACACAACCAACTAGTAAGAGATCTGGACTTTAACCCGAATAAGCAGTACCTTCTGGTCAGCTGTGGTGATGATTGTAAGGTGCGCTTCTGGGACACAAGAAACTCCACCAACCCCCTGATGGTGTTACAAGATCACTCACACTGGTAAGACAGGATTTACCTGCTATAAGTAAACTGGCATTGATCAATAGTGGTGATCCGATAATATTTACCATCTCGCAAGCTTGTAGCTAGTATATATAGCCTACTGAATATTACATCTTCTTACTTGTATTTCTTCATCAAGCTCAAAATTAACCATCTTTTTAAATTTATCGTTGATCAATGTCTTGATTAGTAGTGTTGCCATATACCCAGCTAACCTGTGCTGTTCATTTAGGTTCTCTCTCCTTATCTTCATATCTTTTACTGCTACTCTCGTTTCATTTTATTTTGAGGACAAATTTGTGTCCCTCAGTACAGTTAACTCTGTCCTGGAGCAAGCTCACTGTGACAGACACCCTGTTACTGGGGCACGTTTGCATTTTTTCAAATTTGTCTTTTATCGATTGGTAGTAATTACAGGAAAATTAACAAGTTATATAGTTTTACTGGAAATATCTTCTGCTGTTATGGAAATTCTCTCTGTTACGGACACTTAATGTGGCATTAAAGGTCTACATCTACCTATTTACACAATACTTCGCAAAAGCCTATTCAGCAACACTGCAAAGGCCTCACATAGGCACACACGTAAAATGAACAAAAAATATAAAAATGTGTCAGGTTTAACACGAGCTGGTTGAGGAAAAGGTCCGTAATAGTTTGATTTGTTTCTGTAAGCAACGAAACAGATGGAATTACGGAGATTAAGTTCACTGAGGCCTAGTTCAAACGTCGAACTGTACATGTACATTTCATTAGTTTCGGCACATGTAAAGTTCGACGTTTGAACTAGGCCTATCGATGACTTTTTGGCGAGATCTGTCTTCGAAAAAAGACCCATTTATGCTTCAGTTCTAGCCTGTTCCAGGCGTTCAGATAGTAGAGCGCGAGCGAAAACTAAAGCGAGCGAAAGAGCGGGAAAAAACGAGGGGAGACTGGGGGAGAGGACGAGGGAACGCCTGTGAAATTTTCTCAAAGGAAGCCGTTCTGGTATACCAGAATCTGGTATGCCCTCTGATTGGCCAAATTTGACACCTCCTGTCAACACCAGAGGGTTGTTGACGCAGACAAGAATGCGATATGGCGTGCCCGTGCGAAGGTCATCCTCCATCGAGTCACGCACTGTTAAATATCTGTTTACTTTGCAAATGGAATAAAAAGGTTGTCTTCAAAACCTGTTTCTGGGAAGAGGTCTCATCACCATTCTTCCAACAGGATTGGAAATAGCTTGATCTTTGAACTATTTCCAAGGTTAATCAACGCATTGCAAAGAAACGCTGTTTCTAAGATAATTGTGGTCACTCCGCTTGTCGTAATCATGAAAGACCAAGTAGAACAGCTTCAAAGCATTGGAATTAGAGCGCTGGCTATCGAAGTAGACGAAGAAGAAGCAGGAGAAATGGATCGGCTAGATTATTTATGAAAGTCACGAAAGCCTGCTGTCGAAGGAGTGGAGGAAAGAACAACAACAAACATATCGTAGCCATCGCAATTGATGAAGACGACGAAGTTCATTCCGTCACAGAGTGAAAAGCTTTCGATTCATCAATTTGATAAACCGATGTGTATATAAAGTCGTCTGTGATTCTCGTTACCTTTATTGGTCCAGTAGTGGAGATGACATTTGCCTTTCCGTATCGCAGAAAATTTTGCAATGTCCATTCGGCATGTCAGATTTCTGAAAGCAACACCAGTACTTTTCCCAACGCTTCAAACTCGGGAGAAACCTATTTCGGTAAGCATAATTACATAACTTTCTTGTTTACTTTGACGTGACCTTGGGTTCATGTTTCTCTGCCGCTGTCGGCGGCAAAGTGGGCGGCATGGGCTTTTTAAAATTAATATCACAGGCGTTCCCTCGTCCCCTCCCCCAGTCTCCCCTCGTTTTTTCCTGCTCTTTCGCTCGCTTTAGTTTTCGCTCGCGCTCCACTATCTGAACGGCTGGAACAGGCTACTTCAGTTCCAGCAAGTCGTACATCTCAAAGCAGGAGTAGCTCTTAAATACTTTTGCGCAAAATGTAATTCTACAGCGGTAACGCCCGAAAAAGGCTCCGTGCAGTTATTTTCCTACCTGGAAGTCTTTTACTACGACCAAATTGTTGTAGCCCATCGTGTTAATGGAGCTTCATTGTACCTCTCGTAGGAAATATTGTTAGCCAATGTTAGGGTCGAAAATATCGCAAAGATCTCAAAAATTAAAATATGTTCAAACCATTTTTTATGCTATGAGAATGAAAGCGAGGCCGACTAGCTGCGTAATACTTCCAAGATTCAGAAAACAAATTATAGGAAGTAAAAAAGTTATTTTCATTCTGTAAAGAACAGTGGAATCCCGATACATTAATACGGCCGCCGACGGGCGGTTAAGCGTCAAACTGCGATAGCGTACAAACAGAAGGAGGGGAAAAAGAAACATGACTGAGAAAGCTGGTGCGAATTAGAAGGCCAAATGGCTTTTCAACTGGTTACCAAATACTGTATGAAACATAGTCCCAGTTTCTCTTTTTGTCAGGCATTTCAAGTGGTCGTTTTAAAGGGGCATAGTCACGCTATTTTATGTCACTTTAAAAATCCAAAATATGTCCTCACATCAACGAACGCCCGCAAATAATGGTCTAGTTTTGTTACCAAAGACTATATTACTTCACCGAAACTATTTTTTGTCGTCTGTTGCTACGGATGGCACGGATGGCACGGATGGAAATGGATTGTTACTTGAAAAAAATAGGCTAAAAAATTAGGCTAAACTTTTAGCGTTAGGCTAAATCTTTTAGCGTGTTGACATTAAATCAGTATTAAATGGTCATGGTTTGTTTTCTCTTAATGAAATTAAGTTAATATGTTCCTTTAAATGTTCAAACACAGTGTTGGGCATGGATAAAGTTAGCTACCAATAATTTTAGCACAGTTTTGACCAAAAATCTGCGAAATCCTAGTGACTATGCCCCTTTAAGGGGGTGAATTTATAAAGACTATAGTAGTTTGGGACAGGTCTCCAAAACAGACGGACCAACGAGGTTTTAAGATAAGAAAACGACTGAGCATTTGTCTGGGCAACAAACAGGTGGTTGTAATAACGAGGCAGTCCTGTTAGAGCTATTTCAGCGGTTTTTATCAGTCCAGCAGATTCGATTTTACCAAGACTGCTGATAAAAAGACAAAAAAAGCATTTGTACAGGGTTAGTCTCAATCTGAAGTAAAGTATTCGCAAATACCAGTGAGATGACCTGTTTACAACTCTATTTATTCTTTCTTAATATATTTTTAGAATTCAGGACTTTCCCGCTGGTATTTGTGTACATTTAACTTCAAATTGAGAATCACCCTGTAAAAATACGTCTTTAGTATTTTTACTCAGCGGCCTTGGTGAGCTAGAAACAGTGTCAAAAGTCTGTCAAAAGTAATTTAAGTTTGCTTTGGTTTTGCTTTACCACGCTCTGTGATTGGTTAAAAAACTAGCACCACTTTCTCAACCAATCAGAAGTAAAACCCAAACCAAATGCGACTTGCTTGCACGCTTCCCACGCTTGACGCTAGTTACGTGCTTTCGCTTCGAGTTCTGATTGGCTCATTGTTGTTTGTTTCTGTTGTGATTGGTCAGAGTAATTGCTTTGGTTTTGGTTTTCCGACACACGGTTGTAAACCGCTCTAACAGGGTGGCCGTAGACAGGGGGCGTTTTCCATTTGCCAAAAGATTCCGGAAATTCCGGTTGGAAGGTAAATGGAACAGGACTTTTCGTTTCGTTCCAATGGAAAACATCCGGGAGCAACGGAAAGTCTGAATTTCCGTTGGAAACTATTCCGATGGAAATTCGTGTTCCATTTACAAGCTTCACCAGTTCCAGGCTATTCGCAGCCATATCTTTAATTTTGGCGCGCAAAATCGCGCGAGAATGGAGCCTGGGATGGCAGCTTGGGAACGAATGGAACTTGTGTCAACTGGAACACTTTTTTAACCCGATGGACATTTCCAGCGAAATTTCCGGAATTTTTCCGGTAAATGGAAAACTCCTAGGTTCCAATATAAAAATGTTTGCTTTGGACCAGAAGGGGTGTGGATAATTTCCCGCTTATTTTTAGGGTGTGGAGCGTGCGGTACAATCATTTTCATGATCAGCTTATCTTGACATCAAGCAGCGACAGTCGCGTGATTCTCAACAACATCGTGTCTTTGTCGTCTGAACCGTTTGGCCATCTGGACGAGGAGGATGAAGAAGATGGAGTTCAGGACAAGGGGTGAGTTATCTACATAAAAATTCTCCTTACTGGTGTCTATGCCTATAGTAGTACCAGTGGGAAGAAATGGTTAAACGCAGGGGAACTTTGTGTTTGGTGATCAGTCTCTTTATTCTTACAAATGTTTCTATGTTTGAACACGTGTTGATGTTACAAGAAGAAATCAGATACTGAATACCTATAAAGAAGTGAGACTGCACAATGGGTTCGAATCCCGTTTAAGCGAGAAATTTTTTCAGGCTCCTCTTTTCAATAATTAAGTTGATATGTTAGCTGCGATGTTCGTCAGCATTTCTTATAGGTTTCATCCGTAGTTGGCCGTAGTTCTTGTGTTTAAGAACGGTCATTCATCGTTTACGTGTTAACGGTAAACTTGAACCAAAACGGAGATTTTCATAAACGGAGCCATTACCTACATTTAAACAATCAACAATACGGACCAAAACGGAATTTTCGCAACGAGATCGTTGTAAGATGACATAACAAGATTGGAACGAATCACTACAAAGCATCATTTTCGATTTTTTTCCAATCGTTTTAATATATTTGGAGAACGAGAACGAATGAAAATGCGATTTCAAAAATCTCAGTTATTTAATAAAATTTTACGAAAACTCTGAAAATGTAGACGGTGCCTGGAACGTTAAGGCTGGTTTTCACTGGCGACGGAGTCGGGAGTCGGAGTAGTAAGAGCGCTTACGACCTAGTGAAAATCAAAAATCGAAGTCGTACGCGCAGTCATAAGCTCGACGGAATCGGAGTCGGAAGAATCAGAACGTTTCCATTTTCTTCCGACTCCGCTTACGATTCTGTCATTACGATCTAGTGAAAACCAGATTGTCGGAGTCGGAAGCAGAAGCGGAAGGATAGACAAATCACAGTGCTCGTTTCCACGCTTTGTGATTGGTTTAGTTCTTCCGCTTCTGCTTCCGACTCCGACAATTTGGTTTTCACTAGATCGTAAGCGACGGAAGCGTAAGCGGAATAGGAAATTCGCTTACGACTCCGTTGTTTCATTTTCACTAGATCGTAACGCTTCTGATTACGACTCCGACGCTAGCGAAAACCAGCCTTTAGGGAACAAGAACGTTATGGTTACAAAGTGCCAGTACCTTTTATACATCTCATCACCAATCAAACAAGAAGTGTAATAAACGCGCGCGAAAATTCTGGGGCGCGTGTTCAGGAACGCATGCGGATTAGAAGGAACTCTTGTTCTGTACAAATCTCGTTCCCAGAGCCCGCCTTACCCTTTTCCAGCGGAACCATTGCCCGTTCCACTGGAAAAGGGTAACGCGGGCTCTGGGAACGAGATTGGTTGTGTGCGTTGTGTGCTAATTTATAATTTCGTTCCCAGGTCCCGCGAGCCCACAAAAGATGGTGTCATTGCTACCTTCGATGAACACGAGGACAGTGTTTATGCTGTAGAGTGGTCTACCGCTGATCCCTGGGTGTTTGCATCGCTGTCGTACGATGGACGATTGGTCATAAATAGAGTACCCAGAGCGGAGAAGTACAAGATCCTTCTATAGCAACATGCGGAGTGATCTGTACGAAGGCATTATAAATGGCAATGGAAAAAGAGATTTAGTTCACGGAAGATGTCAGCTAGTGCGCCACTGAAGAAATTGTCCAGACAAAAAGAGGCGAAAAGAAAATAGCTGCTAGAGGAGAGGACTTACTTGCCGGACTGAATGCCCCCTCCCCTCCCCTCCCCCGAAGAATTTGGACAAAAACTGTCGGGGAGTGGCTTCCCTCCCTTCCTCCCTCCTCCCTACGCCCAAGGGTTAATAGTTGAAATATTTCATTTCAAACGAGAGGGAAAAAGAAAGTTGATTCCTCTGAGAAGGGGTATTGATTCCTTATCTATTACATTTACTGATTTGCAAATTTGTAATCAAAATCAAGACAAGCGCAGTGTTTTGACGTACAAAATTCTTTATTACAGTTCTCAGGAAAGAAACAAGTTTTATGGCGCAAGACACTCATATTGTTTATGTTCTTCACATTTCTAAATTCATCTAAATTCTAAATTTGGTTCATTTATTTTCTTTTTCTTTCCTTCCTTCCAGTCTGCCCTTCCTGAAGTTTTGGTTTTTTGTTTCGATTCTTGTTTTTGACGTTCACTGTCCCGTAATAATGAATACCAATTTTCTGTTTATTCGTCTTTAAACGAGGTTGCTGAAAACCAAAAAAAAGGATTGATATGAGAGAGCAAGACTAAAAATTGTCAATAAATATCTAGTTCGCCGCGAGGCGGGGCAACTTTAACTTGTAGTCGTATAATCGTATAATCTTGAATTATGCAAGACAATTTCAAGTAACAGTTTGACCCGTTTCAAACGTCGATCTTTTTTGTTTTCTTTTTCTTTTTTTCATGCTGGGCATACAATGCTATTTAGCCAAAACAGTAACTTTTGCTGATTTGAATTGAATACGAGACCTGAAAAGTTGGACGTTTGAATCGGGCTTGAGCCGAGCGCTTTCAATTCACTCGGCAAACTACAGTTTGCAAACTTGTGTTGTGAAGGTCGGAGCAACAGTTTGCAATGTCATTGAACTGCTGGCGAGAACAACTCTACTCTTACCAGCTTAAACGTTTTTGGGTTCCCAGGCTCACCCTTCACTTATCAAAGTTTATTAAACTGAACATGTCTTCAAACAGGTTTTTTCAAACAATAACTAATAATTTGAAGTTTGCGAAATTTAGTCGTCTGGAAACAGGAGTTTGCCAACTTTAGTTTCGTCATTTTCCGATTCTAAAAGTGCAATCGAGAAAACAGAAATACACGTGACTCACCTTTGAATTTGGTGAATCGTCCTCACCATCGCTTTTCCTTTTACTGCGTCTTCTACCAGAACTTCCAGTATCTTGAATTTCAAACAAATAAAACAAATAGGATTAACTGGAAAAGAGGAATAAAGGTAGGAATTACGTCGGAAAAGGAGGTGAAGTGTGGGAGGTAGCATGGCCGAGTGGTTTGGGGTGATGGATTTCAACTCGGTCGTCCCGGGTTCAAATCCCGCTCTGGTCACTAGCTGGAGTTGTTTCTCGGCAGTCCGAGTTCAACTCCTCGGCCATGCTTGTACATAGCCAACTGGTCTGCCTCCGGCCAGTTGGGATTCTTACTTGTTATTTTCAGTGTTATTTCTTTCTCGATATTTATTTCGTGTATTTGTTACACGGAGATATTAGCCTTTCTGGCTACTCTAGAATTCGTGTTAAAATAAAGTTAGAGTTTTTTTTTAAATAAAAAAAATCATTTCCTAGTGTCATTTCCTGTTTCACGTATGAAGTGGGGACACACTAGGTTATTCGAGCAATAGCGACTGGTTCTACTGTGTGATACCAACTTTTGTAGCTCGACAGGTATTCTCAAGATATAAGTTCACTGTTGCTTGAAAATAAAACGCATGAATTTAAGTCCAACAGCAGCAGACGTTTCAATACCTCCTTTTGCACGTGTGGTGTTTGTCGCTTCTCTCTTTTTACCCTTTATTCTGTCTGGACGCGCTCGTGGCGTGTGGTTTGCAGCTGTCTTTCCATGATGTCTGTTATTCTCTTCATCATCACTTCCCACAGCTTCCACGCATGCGATGTAAGGACTGACTGAAATTGAGAAGCGTTTTTCGCTGGGCGTGGTCCATTCTTGGGCTTGGCGAGAAGGTAATGTGTGAGAACCTAAATAGCAATTTAGCACACTTATCAACTTTTAATTTCTCCTTACAATATCAATTAAATGCCAAGGAAGAATTGAAATAGAGATCATAAGAAACCACTTAATGCTGCGAATAAAGCAGTTTAACGTGCACTACCTAAAGCTGGAAAGAATAGTGTTAATGACACGCGAACATCGAAGCTAAACGTTGTCGGAAATTTTCTCCGCGTCTCAAGAAAGAAGTTTGCTTTAACGGATTCTAAAAGTCACGCCCACTTCGTGTTTTAAGTATTTTCGTTTTTCAGGGTCCGTAAGTTATTGTCGTAATTATGATCGACGGAAGTGTAGAACGCTATCCTTGGTTTGGCTGCAAAAATGTCACGATGGTCGAACTTTTCAATTCGCATTTTGTTGAAAGGCGTTGCAAAGCAAGGCGCAATATAAACGACTTTTGAACACACTACCTGGTGAACTTGTGTATTTTTCGAGTAACTTTCGCTTCTTCTTATCAGCTTCTTTGTTTAGCGCAGTCACCGAACCCTCCGCATTCTTGTCATTTTCCAGTTCCTCTTCTTTATCCGAGAGGTCATTATCTTGACCGTCATCTTCTTTATCGTCCTCATCCTCACTTCCCTTGTTATCTCGTTCCTCTTTCTCTTCTTCTTCATCTGTCACATCTTCTTCGCTCCCAATCTCCTGGTCTCTTTTAAAGTAAACAAAAAATGATGGAAGTTGACAACTAGCTAACCAGAATAAGAGAAATTTATCATAACGGTTACGGCAAACGGGAACGGCAGAAATAACCAAGTAATCATGATTTTCCTCCATTCTTCTAATTCTTCACCGGTTTGCTGTCCACTCTGCCGTTTTCAACGGGTGGCCTGTTTTCGCGTTCGTCAACAAGTGTTTATCCGAAGTTTTTTGAATCGTTTTGCTAAAATTACCACCCTGTGTTCAAGCTCAGTAATGTTTAATTTATTATTCTATTAAAATTAACGGACAACTGTCAGCGTTTACACAATTAGAAAGGAAAAAAGGTACGAAATAGCGAGGTGATGTTTGGCTGTGCTTGGTGCTACCTTCATAGAGGCTGTCATTCTTTTTCGAAAAAGGCACTCAAATTGTGCAGTTACGTGAAAACATACCAAGGAAACTGCATTCTATCAGCAACCGATGGTTCAGTTCATGGTCAGGAGGTTGCTTTTTTGTGTATTTTAATTTTCAACGAGTTGACGCGAAGCTCACAAAGAAAATGTTCCATTAAAAAAGTGGCGGAAGGCAAACGGTAGGTCGAGGTTTGCTATTTGTCGTAAACGTTATGCTTAATCTCTCTATTGTCTTATAAGTTTTCCATTTCACTTTGGCTGCTCAGGGTCGATTACCACGTTGGCCAACAACTGAATTAATAGCATAGAGCTGCGGTCAAACTTGAGCCCGGGGCAAATCTCAACAGGTCTTACATAAATACATGACTACAAAAGTGGAAGAATAATCGTCTCTGCACTTCTGAGGTGGAAGTGACACATAAATAAACCAAAAGATTTAGGGGTTCCCTAATCTATTTTCCCATTTTCAAGAATAATTACTGTGAGAAAACGCAGAGCAAGGTTATAGCTGCCTTCACACCGGGCTGTTTAGTCACAGTAAAAATAAACAATACGTGGGACTGCTCTGAACCGACTGGTCAATTCACGCGGTAAATATCCATGGAAAGATCGAGGAAAGATCAAAAAGCGAAAAAGAAGCGCTCATGATAGTTATTAAGGTTTTTAGCCAATCAGAAGACCGTGCTAACTAGTGACGGCACGCTTTTTGATCAGCGAAGCGCCTTAAAAATCGTGCCACCCCAAATTTGATAGATTTCATTCATGGGACTTCAACGTCAAAAAAGCAACGTCACTTTTGGTTTTTAGCGCTTGGAAATTTGAATCAGTTCAAAGTTGTACGAGGGTGAAGTGTGTACGAACACCGAATTTCACGCCGATAAAACTTGTGCATGACAGTTATATCATTGTGAACACACATTCAATGTTGTCAGAAACAAAGTGAAAGTTTCCACATTTGTATTTTTCTTTACAAAATTATGCCGGGAACTGCGGGCATGTCTAACGTTTGACCACTGTAAACCTCTACCCGGCATGGCATCATTTTTTTTTTTTTGCGTCCTTGTAAGCAAGGACGTCAAGTCTGCAATCCAAATTTCAGAGGCCAACTGCTTTCGACGAAGCGATGATACTTTTTACTGTTATTTCTGGTCTTTAATCAAACACGACCATTATCACGGTTGAATGATCGGATTTGCGGCCAGAACGTCATGGTAGCCCACATATAGGGCAAGAACGTCATGCTAGCCCACATATAAGGCACTAATGTGAAGGTAAGTGAGTACAAATGAAGGAAAGTGAGTACAAATGAAGGAAAGTGAGTACAAGTGAAGGAAAGTGTGTGTTAGTGGAGGTAAGTGCGTTAATCAGTTGGTGTATATATTCATATAGGATTGTAATGTTACTAGTGCCTTATATGTGGGCTAGCATGACGGTCTTGCCGGATTTGCATTTTACAGCGATATTCGGTGTAAGAAACACGATGTGTGAAACCAAAGCTTAGGCCTCCATGGCCATTTATGGGAAAGTTCGCAACAAACCGTGGCATAAACTGTGCTCGCAAATTGAAAAGAAGGTCTGAAACAAAAACAACAAACAAACAAATAAACAAACCTCAGGCTTGAACGCGCTACCAACACAACTGCGACGGTCTTCCACCTTTGACATACTTCATCCACAATTCAGATATTCCCTTTTGTGTATTGAAATCGTGACAATGCTGTAAGAAAGCTGGAATACTTACTCAGTCTCGGCTTTCCCATAAGCCGCTCTTATATCCTCCTGCTCTTCATTCTTCGCATCTCCGTCCTGGTCTTCCTCTTCTTCGTCATTTTCTGATTCATCCTCGGACTCACTTTCATCAGAAGTGCTGTCTTCGTCTTCTTCGCTATTCTCCTCTAATGGCTTGATATCGTCTCCAGTATATTCTAGTTCCACGTTTATTTCACTGAAGTTCTGTTTTACATGCGGAGTTGCATGCTTTGTTTTCTGCCCAGAAAGTTCTTTATTTTCACTTATCACCCTAGTACTCAGATCATCGCCATTTTCTGTAAGCTGTTTGTTGTGAGAATTCTTTTCAGCGCTCTTCTCGTGGTTTGTGCTTTCTACTGTATTTGTTTCACGAGCTGAATCTTTCAAAAAGTTACTTTCCTTTCCACCTGATTGGCTGTCATTTCTATTCGCCGTTTCCGTAGTAGTACTTTGACATTGTTCTTCATGTGATTCGGCGTTTGTTTCTTTAACAAAACTATCAGTAAGCGGTGGAATACGAGATGTTTTTCTTTCTCTCCGTATTTCTTCGGAATTTGATTCGCCTTCCTGTTAAAAAAATAACAAAAACAAATACAAAAGCAAGTGTTATAGCCCCGTTGAAACGTCAGGAGTAACTTATGATCGCAGACAAATTTTGAACTCAACCAGTTTCACGCAACATTGGTTCCACCTCACGGTTGGCTAGATATTATCACGTGACCGGAGGTTGTTTACCTTTACAGGGGAAAACCGGTTGGTCTACGATTTGTACAAATGATAAGCAAAACCTCCCGTATGGGAAATTCCGTTCGAGATTAGCATGTACCATTTGTACAATTCACTCTAATTTACAGAGAGTCTGGAACTAGTTTGACTATTAGCACAAGGACCTGGAACTGGTAGAAAAACGGAAATGGAACACAATTTTCCGTTTGGAAATTCCGTTTGGGAATTTTGGACTACCTTTCAAAAAATCCCCGGAAATTTTCCCTCTGGGAAACGGAAATTAGTCTCCCCATTTATATTCCAACCGAAATTTCCGGATTTTTTGAGTAAATGGTAAACAACCGCGAACCTGCAATGAATAAAAAACAAACAAACAAAAAACTCGCTATCGCCTCTCACGTCCTCAGATAAAACCTTTTCTGAAGTTTATGTCTAACGCAATTTAGAAATAAGCAAGAACGTCAGAACATAAAAGTATCCTAATACACCTCTAACATTTTCGCGGGGTGGGTTTTATTTTAACGATTTCCACGCATCGTTTAAGATTGGTGAAAATTGCAACCGGGAATTTTAATCCAAAGTAATGAAATGTAAGGGTTTTGCTCGCTTACCTGTCATAAAACAAATGAGGGGTGGCAACGTTATTGTGCGTATTATTGAAATTAATACTTTTCTTTTTAGACTGGAACAAGCTTTCTCCTCTTCTCAATTTTGTTCCTGACTCATCTAACATTGCGTATTTTTACCAGCCTACTTTGCAAGATTTACACTGCGTCAGTGTAAATAGTTTTGGCGATGAAGAAAACACACTACACGAGACCACCATGAGGCTACTTTGACAAGAACGAAAAATCCCTGGAATTCTTAATTGGTAAACTGACAACATGGACTGACTTTTACCTTGCTTGGTGGGGCCACAAAATATGGCAGCTTTCCTCGTTGAAAATCATTCAGGATCATTTTGCCTACCGTGTTTACGTCTGGCTCGCCACCCTGAGGAAAAAAAAGTTAATGACTGTTATGTTTGCGGTTATGGCTGGTTCTACGTTCAAATGACCTAGGTGTCTATTAACAGGGAGCGAAGTAGGCCTTTTAAATTCGGGAGAAATTGGGTGAATGAAAATTCTTCACGAGACTAATGGCTGACACTCTCAACTTTAGCCCAACATTACTGCTACCCTCTGGATGAGAAGCTCAGTCCGGCGCAGGGTTGTCCCCGACCATTTTGTTCCGTTTTCCTTATAGTTATCTGTTACCCATTTACACACCTGGGTGGAGAGAAACTCTGTGGCTTAGAGGTTCTTGTCTGAGGAAACAAGACAACATGCAGAAACCACTGAGCCTTAAAACAGGCGAACCACGCGCGATCTTCCCACAAAATGTCCAACGCGTGCGCCTCTGTGGGGGAAATTAGGCCCCTTATGAAACCTTCCTGACTTGAAGCTGTTCGACCAGTTACTTTCTCACAGCTTAATATTCAGGGTAACACGAGCTCGGAGTGCTAAACAACACTTCACATGACATAAACCTTTCACGAAGGAGGTGGTTCCAACACACGGAGTGCATTTAAGAAATCGCCTGTTGTTAATGAATCAAATGAGCGCTGAGGTCCCACTCGTTTCAGAGGCTACATTCGCCCATGATCACAAAATAACGATGAAAATTTGCTCATGAAGTAATTTTACAAGAGACTATATAACTTTCAGTAATGTATAGAATCAAAAGAAACCAAAGCTAGCAGGATCCTTCACCGACTTGCGATAATGGTCTAATAATGACTAGTGAATCAGAACTGGCGAGTGATGGTTCAAAACCCGGGGCTCTACACAGCAGTGAAATCGGCTGAAAGATAAACGTAAAGTCGCACACGAGCCATGGAGGCCCACAGGGCGGGAGTTAATCCCCGCCCCGTTTCTGTAGCGTGAGAGTATTATTATTATTATTGCTACTCCTCCCTGGATGGGATCCTAGTCCATCGCAGGGTTACCCTCAGCAGTATGCTGCCAGTTCCCATTTATACACCTGGGTGGAGAGAGACAGCGTAGAATAAATTTTCTTGTGTACAAACCACCGACCTTTAGATGTGAAGCCCAAAGCGCTAACCACTATACCACCCCACGCCCATGAAATCGGAAAGATGACTGTTTAACCTACCTTGAGTAATTTACCAGTCCTTTGAGCGACTTGTTCTAAGAAGTCAGTCGAGTCAGTCCACGATGATATCCTGTAGGTCTTTGCTATGTACTCCCGCTTCACTCGATCCAGTACAGCAGGAATATGACACGCAGCATCTTTCACATTCTCCACACGAACCTGACAAAATAATATCATAAAAACACGAAATGTAATTGGCGAGAGAGATCATTTCATTCTAGAGCTAGTTTTATGACCGATGGTTTTCTCACGACTTCGCCCCTAGAAATTCGATTAAAAATGTCTGAGAGAGAAGTAGGTCTGAGAATGCAATTCTAAATGATTTCTTAAAGCCTTTTTTTCATATTCTCATGAAACTGAAATGAACCTAACTTGCAATGAAGGCTCATGCGAGGTATTATCATAAAATTATGGGCACGTTAGAGACTCCCAGCGTGAGCTTCTATTGCAGACTTGTTCAAGTTCAACGGGGACAATACGAGTAACACCCAACAAGTAATTTCGCCCAAATAATTAGCGCTCGTTGTTAGCTTTTGGTCAGGTACGAAAAAGTCGAATGAAACGTGTTCTTTGATTCTATAAGGAATGAGAGTGCCGATTTGAAAGATGAATTTTTGCTCTCGATTTTCACGGCTTTCCCTGTTGCCCTGATGCAGGGAAAGGCTGCCGACCGTCATGTGTTGCCTAGACTGAACCGGGAGATTGAAGCACAAAGCGACTGATTTGGAGGCGTCTTTGTCGTTGTAAGCTTTGTTGAGCTTCCGTATGCATACGCCTCCATACGTCACACACCAGCCATGGGTCTTTAAGTCAAGTTCCTGTACGTTTATCAACCCCCGGTAATATCACTTACCACACCCTTAAGTATGATATCAGTTTCCGAGTCACCGCTCGGGTACACGACTCCAGGACAATCGATCAAGTAAATTCGTCTCATCAGTGTTACGTACTGCCACACCTGCAGAATGGAGAAAAATTTGGTGAAACCGTATCGAATGAACGCTTGCAGTCTGCTTACGGCTACTCTAAATTCTTAGTACGGCTGTTTGTAACTCGCTCAGTCATTAGATTATTTTAGCTTAGGAGACAAGAGTATCTTAACCAATGAAGGCTGTTTCATGTAGCAGTTTAATTCTGATTTTGAGGCACAACCTTATAAGTCGTGTTGTCTTTTACTTATCCCGTCAAAAAAGGCAACAAAAGAAACTTCAAAAAGCTTGTAAACAACCTTTAAGTCAAGGGAAGGAAACAAGCCTTTCATTCACTAGTTGATTAGGTGAGCTAAACGTAATCCTTACGCAATCACAGGAACCATTCGTTGCTTTTCTCCACTGGCCAGGGTTAACGACATACAAACAACGAAACAAAGTGTAGAGTGGAAGAGTAGCTTATATGAGTGCTTCCCAGCATAAAAAGTAACGTTGATTGTACAATGTATAGGATGCTTTGCCAAAGGCAAAAAATGACCAAGGAAGAAAGATCGAGAAAGATGAAGAACCAGTTTACAGTACGTAGACGCTTTTAAGAGGGTGCTCGGATTCTCGTATTTTAAAACCTGGCGCGAACACTGGTTTGTCTCTCAGGTTTGTTTACCTTCGTTTCTCCGGCGATGGGTGCTACGTTGCAGACCTTTTTAGCCTTGAGCGTGTTGATTATTGAACTTTTGCCGACGTTAGGGTAACCGATGACACCGACGCTGAAAGGAGCAAATACAAACAGGTGGTTGATAAGCTCAAGGTTTGTTTTAATAGCTCAGTTTCGATATAAACAAAGCCTAACGTCACCCCAAGGACTCTGGACATACAGTTGAACCCATATTAAGCGGCCACCCTCGGGGAAGTGGATAGTGGCCGTTTAAAAAGGGTTGGCCGCTTAATAGAGGTAAAAAACAATAGAAGAACCCTCATCCGGGCTTTGACAAACTGGACACCTAATAGAAGATGGCTGCTTAATAGGGGTTCGCCTGTAACAACAAAATTTGTATACCGTGTGGCACTAAATTTTTGCGGGAGTTTAATTTTGCGGATTGGTGATTTTTTGTGTTTTGCGGGAAATAATTTTTGCGATTTGAAAAGACTGGTTTTTCTTGCTGGGAATTCAGTAATTTTTGCGATTTTCTCGTAGTCGTGTTCAAATTGAACTAATAACATTTTCGTTTTTTGAGTATAAGGCCCACTAAAAGGAATCGAAATACAAATAAAACAACATGGGATTCCACTCTATTAAAACACAGTGGATCGAAAATAACTAGGGTACCACTTGATGTATTATCCACAGAGTTAACTATGGCATTTTCTCCTTCAAATCAGTATTTTTGAACAGTGGAGTAAATTTTTGGGCGAAAAAATTTGCGGTAATTTTATTTTGCGGGAACTTATTTTTGCGGATCGCGAAAAAAACCGCAAAAATTGGAACCCGCAAAAATTTAGTGCCATACGGTAGATTCCTTTGTCTCTTACTTGCTAGTAGAGAACTTGAATGCCAAAGAAAAAAGATATAACGGGAGAATACTTATGCATGCCACGCGTACTTGGAATAAAACCATGTACGCATATGCAACGATATCCCAGCCATTTCCTAAGAAGGACCTCCTAAGCTACGAGATAAAGTGGATATTTAATAAATTGTTACAGAAACTAACCTTATCTGCTTCTTATCGGAATGAAGCTGTGCAAAAGGAAAGAAAATGAGAAAATGATAAAACATGGTCATCGCTTTTAAGATTCATGATTTGAGGTTTCCTTGCAGTGTAGGACATTATTGATACTATAACAATTTTTAAAGAAAGGAAGAGACTAAAATTAAACGTACGTATCTTTGCAAAAACGGATAAGATTTTTTCGACCAAAATTAATTTAAAAGAACACACCTTAGCAAATTGTCTGAGAAGGTTAATAAGAGCTCCTTTACCAAACGGATTTGTCACACTTGCATGAAAGGCGAGAGAAGGGTACTCCGCAGACAGAACTGTAACCCATCTTTGCTGTGAACAAATACAATTGTAATAAATCAAAATTATGTTGAGTTTGTAAACCACCTGAAAAGGAACAAAAGAAGAACGCAACTAGGACAAAACGAATTCAAAACTTCAGTACAATTCCAGATCGGCTGGCTAAGAGGCTACGGGTGAAGCCGCATCTGTGGCCTGAAATTTTTGTCCAAGTGCAATAAAACCCAACCTTACGACTATCTCTACAGAGCAGTTTTCAATTAATTTGCGTACGCTTTGGTTTTGCTTCACTGACGCCAGGTGATTGGCTCAAAGAACATGCGCCAAGTTTTTTAACAGATCAGAAGTGAAACCAGAGTCAATTTAGTAAAATATTTACCAGTGTAATTTACAAGTGTAGCTATTCCAAATTACACTTGTAAATGTTTTATTAAATTGACCCCAGACCCAATCGTGACTTGTATTGCTCGCGCCCATTTTCCCGTGCTTCACGCTAGTTCCATGCATTTGCTTCGAGTTCTGTTTGCGTGTTGTAACCACAGTAAGTATTTTGGTTTTCTCTAGTATTACCATTTCGCATCACCCAAAACAAAACAAAAGTTTACATGTAGTTACTTTATCTAAAAAACTGTTAGTGTAACCACAGTTTTATCGCCGGTTGGTTGCGAGTATTAACAGGTTTGCAGTGTCAACAGATACCATATGCGTTTGTATATAATTCTTAATCATTCCTTTCCTGTCTGTTTAACAACGTGTTAACATCAAAAGTACAACATAGCACAGAAGTTTTCACATTTCAGCCCTTACCGTTACCCATGTTGGCACGAGGTCACACTTGTTAAGGACAAAAATAAGATGCTTGTGTTGTTTCTCTTTCTTCATAAAAGATTCAATATGGCTGGAACGTGTTCCCATGGGGTCGCGCGCATCTAACACCTGACAACAAACGAAGATTTTTTGAATCAAATGTAATGACCAAACTGTATTACTTTTTTCGGAGTGCAAAATTTTATGTTTACAGACATCTATCTTTTTTCTCAGTGAGTAAGTGAAACATTGTTTTTTCCCTGTAAAGAAATGCTTTCCTCAGTGGGAATGGTGTAGGGTGTATTTTTAAAAAGTATCTTTAATCGTCAGCTAAGGGGCACTACCTGTATGACAACATCTGAGGAATCTACGACCTGAAATTTAAGCAGAATGAAAGGCAAATAATAAGTAATAATAAACATATTACAAACTTCGTCTCAAATCAAACACTTTACACGCCTTTCAGAGAGAGATATGCCGTAATGACACCTTCAAACGTCTTTTAAAGACCCTTTGAAAGAGTTATTCACTAACAAAGGCGAAATTATATCTTGTAAATCCGTCAAACCCTGCAAAAACCGAAAAAACTCACGTACGTATTACGTCAGAACAAGAGATATATCCGGTTCAAATTCCCCACCCTTCCAACGCAATGTTCAAATTCCCCCCTCCCAGGGCACGATGCACAGTCAAATGCCCGGGGTATGCCCGGGGGGGGGGGATGTTGAAGTTTCAAATTGATCAGCGCATAACTTAATAAACTCGCAATTTCAGGCAGAATTTTCTTTTTACCTTGTACAGCTCATTCCAGATTCGCTTTGATTGCCCTTTAGAAAACAAGGACTCTTTAGCTTCCACTCTGCAACAAAATTATATATCACTGACAATATTTTCGAAAAGACAATCCTAACATGACAAAATGGGAATGAACATTTACATGTACATCATCACATGGAAACTGAGAAAACAGTCAGAGACATTAAGACAAGAAAAAAACAATTTGCTTTTTATGCATATTCATTACATCATCCAATCCACTTGTGCGATAGTAAAACCCACAATGCATCAAAGCTTCATAGCTCAGTTAAGAAAGAGCAATGCCCTGGTATTACAAAGGTCATAGGTTTGGTTCTTGCTGCAGCTTTGATTTTTTTTTTTTTTTTTTGCAGGCCAAAATTTGCTTACACACTGCAAAGATCATTCCATTTATTTTAAGTCAAAAGTGTCGGTAAAAAAAGGACTTACTTTTCACCATCATCCTCTCTTACAAGGTTCACATCCTTCTCTTCATCATACATTTCTGTAAGATAAGTTTACCAAATACATTCATACATGGAGAGGTAAGCATAGTACAACACAACATAGCCAACAGCCAATTAAAAAAAAACAAAGAAAAGTGAACAACTACACAGAAATATAGAATGCAACACATACAGACAAGATGGTCATATAGTGAAGAATTATGTGACATATTTTATTGACATCATTAGGACCATGCATTACCTCAAAGAGAGAAAAAGATTTAAAAAAAAACAATCGAGACCTAATAGGGAAAGTTTCAAAATACAGTATACAGTTGACAATATAATTATACAAACATGTACTTTTTCATTATTGATCAAATGGTGTCTTTTTAATAAAAGGGAAAATATTGATGGACTGCAATCAATGACTGAAAGGTTTTGTCTAAATTACGAATAAATCAAACTATCTAGACAGAATTTTATACCTGAAGACAATTGGGCTGCTTCCATAAAACTCTGAAAAGGAAAGAGTTGAAATAGTAATGGACAGCATTGCCATTTCAATGATTTGGTACTGTTGATACTCTTAATACTTCTCATTGATTTCCAACCTGGTGAAAAGTATTGCCTGTATTCTGGTGTTTCAGAAATTTCGTTAGTCATAAATACACACATAGACATGAAGTGTTACCGCAAATTGCCATCTTCATTATCCACCTCACCTGCTCCTCTCTGCCGGCTTGTAAATCAAATTAATGGTGGAGCATTGGCGATCAAAATTAAGTGTACACACTGGGTTCAAAATGCACCAAGGAAAAAAATTCTTTTTCTTGCGGGGTACTAATTAATCCTTATCAATTCCTTTCCCTCTTGGGTGGTCCTTACTTCCTTTCCTGAGGTAAAAATTTTATCTCATGTGGTCCTTTTTTCTTTACTAAGGCAATTACTCAGTAGGAAATGAATAGGTTCACTTCAGCTGTTAATAACGTTAATGCTCTGAGTTAATGCTCTGGTTTCTGTGGATAAACATAACCAACTTCCCACCTGGACATCTGCTGCCTTGAGGTTGGGTCTTTTCCTTTGTGCTTTGGGTCCAAATGTTGTTTCAAAACCTTCTGTATCCAGAATATGGACCCTTGCTGACTGCGCTCTTTCATTAAGAAGAGACAGTGGCAGTTTACTTTGTCTCATCACAACCTGTAAACGATAAAAACAAAAAGGATAAGCAAGTAAAATACATGTAGACAGTGCAAATGGCATCAAATTCTACTAACCAATGATATTCAAGCTGATTTACCTTATATGGGTCATTAAGCACATTGCCCATTTCTTCTTGAAATGACTGTAAAGCATTTTGGCTTATCACCCTTGTGTTCCCTATTGATGAAATAAAATGTGCTAGAATTACGATGATTAATACTCACACAAGTTGTAATTTATTACAAGAATTATGATAATTAATACCAGTTGTAATTTATTACAACTACTGTTCTGAGGGTGGCGGGGAGGGGCTGGGACGGTACACTTTTTGCCCATAAAAAAGTGCAATTGCCAAATTTATGAAGAGTCAAAACGGACAATCAAAGATTACATGCTCGAGCTGCAAATGTCCCTAGAAATGGCCTAAGTGTGTTTCCAGAGATTCTCAATAAAAAAAAAAATCTCTTCTTTCAATTTTGAAGCATTTGTTACCTTGTGCAACACAAGTTAGTGACAGTGCTATTGTGTGCAGGGGAATGTCCATCAAGGACTTCTCTTACAAACCAAAACGCTTTCATTGATAGATTTGGCTTTTATCACGCCTGGTTGGCAACACATTACTAATTATTCTTTTCCATCTGGAAGAGATTTGATTGCTTCTTCTTGCTTCCTTAGATTTTAAAATTATCCCGCCAAACAGAGATGGCTTTGTTCTCAAATTGGCAATTTAGGAGTGAACCAATCAGTTTGCGTCACTTTGTTTTTAATGTTGATTTGTATGACTTCGCTTACACATTGGATTTAACAAAAAAAATACTGCTTCAGTCTACAGCAAGGTGAGAACCAAGTAAAAGTTAAGCCTAATGTTGATGCAAAAATCCTGGATAAAAATCTGTGACAGAAATTGATGGGTGGGTAGTTGTTTAAAGGGGCATAGTCACGAGGAATTCAAAGATTTTTGGTCAAAACTATGTTAAAATTATCGGTAGCTAACTTTATCCATGCCCAACATTTAAACATGTAAAGCAACATATTAACTTAATTTCATGATTTAAGAGAAAACAAGCCATGACCATTTAACATCGATTTAATGTCAACACATTGAAAGAATTTGAAAAGTTTAGCCTCATTTTTTCAAATTTCAATCCATTTCCATCTGTGCCATCTGTAGCAACAGACGACAGAAAACAGTTTCGGTGAAGTAATATAGTCTTTTGTAACAAAACTAGACCATTATTTGTGGATGTTTGCTGATGTGAGGACATATTTTTGATTTTTAAAGTGAACTAAAATAGCATGACCTATGCCCCTTTGACCACTCTGGCTCTTAGCTAGTCTCCTATGCACTGATTTTGGCTCATGCGTCTCCCCACAAAGGAGGGAGAAGGAGCATGTGGGGAGGAGAACTGTGTGACAAGCCAAAAAAACAGCTGCACGGAGACTACAGTATCTCTGGCTCTCTGCCCCACTTCAGTTTGAGGCTTGAAGTTACCATTACGACTTATAATGAGTGCTTGCACTAACCAAACCACTTTCTGTTTGGGGCAACTCTGGCCACTTCTCCTGACACAACCGATTTCTGGAATGGAGCTGGCTTCACAATTTTTCCCTGCTTATTTCTGAAAAAAAAAAAATCAACAAGTAATGAATGAATTCAAGTAACAAAAGTTCACAAATCTATTTGGGTGAATAATTGAATACCATTTATACTATTAACACTAGAAATTAATGCTTCTTAGTGAAAATCAGAAAACTGTGAAGAATTAGAGTTGATGTTGATTGTCAATTTTCAAAGATACAACCTGGGTCACAATTTGTTGAAACACCCCACTCAAGCTCCCCAACTTAATGTTGATCAAATTAAGCACACCTGTGTTGAAAACAACATTGAAAAAGGGATGAGAGAGCAAACTTAATCAAACTGTTTCGAGGTTTTGTGACTGCAATTGTGTGTTGCACAAGAGGGTGTCTGGATAATGTTATCTGCTGTTTTCACATTAAGATATCTAGAGTGTTACATGTAGCGTTAAGACTGCAGCTATGACAACACAACAGGGTAATTATGTAAGGAGGAGTGTTCCTTTGATGCAGCTAATGTTTCAGTCAGTTTTTTACTTTTTCATTTCTGGTGTTTCAAAAATAATTATACAGTGTGTCAGTGAAAAAATTGTTGCTTGATCCTGTCATATTGAATCAAAAACAAATCAGGTTTCTTTCACAGGATCCAAAATTTGCGTAAGCACTGCCAGGCCCCAACAATGAATCACAACAACAGAAACGAGCTCCTGGTGATCTACCGGGATGTTTAGTCACGTGATTTTCACCATCCTAATTAATCACATGACAAGATTTGGCGACGGAGACAAAGCTTGTGGCTTACACAAATTTTGGATCCTGATTTGCTTTTGATGTAGTGTGTTATGTGGGTTGAACTGATAAAAAAAAATAAACAGTCTGATGTACACATTGGTCAAAAAAACCGAGATTTACAGAAAACACTGACTGGCTACTGACGATTTCAAATGGTGTTTACAAGAGAAACCACACCAGAAGAAAGAGCTTTAATTCATTTTCTGACTAGGAGAGGAACTCATCTCTTCCAGCAATTCCAAAGAAAACAAGCTACATTCAAGCTTACCTTTTTTTCTCCACACTAACTCTCCACACTAACCCATGCAAAATTACTGCTTGACTGATAACTAAAAGTATCGAACACAGCATTCAAAGGATTTAACAGAAAGGTCTTTCAACAGCTTGCTCTTCCTTTCAGGAGGATATTTCGGTATTTTGCCTGACCCTTTTTAAAAAGTTTGCACACAGATTGGATTCAAACTCAGCCAGATAAATTAACACAGGACAGGAAATCGTGAGCAAGTACATGTCCAAGCCATTGTTCATTGCACACCACATTTGGAAGCCTCAAAGAATATCTATAACTTTTTCTACATTTAGTGTGACCAAAGTAATTTTGTATACATATGTTAAGACCTGTACGTAATTAGACTGGAGGGTTTATTACATGAATTTTTTCCAGCTCTGTATCACATGTATCAAAAATAATAAGTGAAATTTCTGAAAAGTTATATTAATTTCTCTATTGTATTGTTCCAGAAAATATCCATACTTCCCCCACGGAGGGTTTTTTGGTTTGAATCCCCACACCCCTCTGGAAAGTCCAGTTTACCTTCACACTTTCCTTTAAAATGTTTTGTGTTAAACACCCCCCTCTCCCTCAGAATTTCCAATGACCCTCCTTGGGGAGGGTATGGATATTTTCTGGAACCAGACATCACAGATTCCAAACAACTGAAACTGGCCGTTGATAATAAACAATTATTTAGAAAATTGAACTTAATAGGCCATTAACTCAGGCCATGTCACACACTCTCACCTTGAAATTCACTGCAAAAGTCTCATTTGAAGCCTAACAACCAAATGCAAAAAAAAACTCCCACCATTCGAGACAACCTGGGTCACAATTCCTTGAAACACCTCACTTCCCCATTCAATGTTGATCAGATTGAAGCACTTTGGTGCTGACAACAACACTCAAAAGGGGATGGGGGAGCAAACTTTAACAAACTGTTTTAAGGTCTGTGGTGGGGATTGTAGCTTAAACCACAGGTAGTGTAAACAAAAACACATTGGCAAAGCTAATTTTCTTCCTTTTTTGTCTTCTATTTTCCTATTAATAATATAAGTGTTATTTCAAAGTTTATAATAATAATAATAATAATAATAACAACAACAATAATAACAATATGATAAGTGGAGTAATGACGAGCTGAAATGAATTAAAAGAAGAAATGTTCTCAAGTTATTTTTAATAAATAATAATAACAATAACAACAATGATAATAATAATAATAATAATAATAATAATAATAATAATAATACATTTATCTTGGGTTGTTTCCTGGTGGTTCAACAGCACTTTTTACTCAGAAAAATTCTGAGTCCTCTAAACAGGAGTCGAACCCATGACCTTCCAGGTGCCTGTTGGATGCTCTCACCACTGAGCTATGGGGGACTCGTGGTGAGCGAGGCATAATAAAGTTATTTATCTAGGTAGCTCACGTCACTAATTCAAGGTGTTACATGAATGTCAAACATTTTAACTGTACAGTAGCCATACCTCACAGCCTTTCCGCCTGATTTGTACATCTTCAGTCTGTTGATTGTTGTCTTGTCTCGCATGTTGGATCCTGCTGCTGGTTTTGGGCGGTCTGGAAATGTTACATGTCAGTTCAGTCATAACCACTTGAAACTGTTGATTTATATTGACATGGTAACATTTACGGATAACTGCGAGTGTACGGTTTCCTATGGAAGGGTCACATTTGTTACAAGACTAAGTTAGATTTTTTTTTTCAGGAATTCTTTATCATTTCTGGCAAACGAACATCTGAAGTGACCAATGTGACCCCTTTCTTCAGATCCTTACCTACTTGCAGACTTTTGGTCACACCTAATTTCAGATTTGGCCCTAACATTCCCTCTCTATAAGACAAAATGGCACAAAATCTGTACCTAATTCAGATTAGCAGGCAAAGCATGTTGCATTATAATAACTCCAAATGCTTAACATCTTTACCCATCTTGAAACCAAAATGGGTGATTAGGAGCATACCCTTTGGGGCTTTCATACCCGTATAGCTTACATGAGCGAGTACCCCCCCCCCCCCTTGCACAACAGAAGGCCATTTCTGAAAATAGCACAAATGTTTCGTTGATCTTGTTCAAAATGAAATCCCAACAAATCTTTGTGTGGTGGGTCGCCTTGTATAGGGTCCTTGACTCTTTTGCGAGCCTCCAGCTGCTCTTCGTTATTGCTATTTTTATTTGCACACATTTTATCCTTTCTAAATGGCGTGAACTGTAACAAACAACTAAAATTGGTGCAGCATGTTGATGTATAGCACCACATCGTAAAACTGTGGTGTTTACCTGGATTCATGCTGCTATTAGACTTCTTGGCAGTTTTCTCATGTCCTGATCCTTTCCTTGTCTTAGCCATGTTGTTCAGAGAGACAGTTCGAATATTTCAGCGGACAATTTCGGGTGCTACAATTGAGCAAAATACCAAATTAAAGCTATTGCGTTCTTCTACAAATTCACGCACGCTTGTTCCACCATATTGGCCACGTGCAAACTGGAAACTAGTAACAGAAGCAACCTCATTCCCAGTCTCTTCTCTGCATCCTAAGCATGAACATCAGGTGACCGCACCTGAACATCGAACATCCCAGCATGCGGTGAAATTTGAATTAACCAATCAGCATTCAGTAGGCGGGAAAAACTGT
Organism: Siderastrea radians; assembly: GCA_964017195.1. Lineage (NCBI taxonomy): Eukaryota > Metazoa > Cnidaria > Anthozoa > Scleractinia > Rhizangiidae > Siderastrea > Siderastrea radians. The sequence continues at coordinate 37,298,594 of OZ024897.1, read as the reverse complement.
GGTGTCCTGACGTCACGCAGTTTTTGTGCTCTTCGCTTCTGCGTGATCAGCGAAGTTTATACTGTGGAAGTGCGGTTTTATTTCAGCGTTTTCTTCAAATTTACCGCTTGCCTTACTTCAGTTTATAAAAGTCACATCTGTTTGCAATTATATGGACTGGATGAGCAGCCAGGATCGATTCAAAACTTTTTTCTGCGGCGAGAGACGTCGCTAACTGGACTTGAATGCGAAGGAGGCGGTAAAAGTTTTCCTCTTGTCCTACTGGATATTATTTTTTACAAGAAACTTCACCTCCCGTTCACTCTCCTTGGCCTCGTTTATCACATGGATGTCCACTAACTGAGCAGCTCTGAGTAACGTCGGGAACAATCCGTCTTCTGTCCTTGTAAAGATCTTCTGTTCATCAGATCAGAGATACATCATAAACGTTTGACAAATTTGAGCTACAGTCGTTGTATGGTTGCACTACACAGCTGATTCTTCAAACTGGAAATAGGCAAGGTTGTACAATTTTCCACATACCCACAGACGAATGAAAAGGCCTTTTTGGAATTTGGAGCTTCCTTATGTCATCATAACAGCAAAAAGCTCGTAGTCAAAAGCTGCAGAAAATTAACTCTTCTTCTCAAAAGGCAAAACTCACCTGAAATTCAGGCCAAGCGGAAACAACATGCGGACCGCTGTGGAAACGACACTTTCGCTGCTTTATTCACCACGGAAAGTAAAAATAATAATTACTTAGCCTGTCTTTCTAAGTTACGGTGGCCCAAAAGTATCACGGCAAAAGTTTCAAGTCAATACTGCACAATTAAAAAAAATACGTCAACAATTACTTTAGTTTAGTCCCTCAAGTTTTAGGTAACTAACTTTATTTTGAAATTGACGATAAAACGATTTGGTAAACACGGAAAAAGATTTAAATCGCCACGGCAAAAGTTTGAAAACTCCACGGCAAAAGTTTGTTAACACCACGGCAAAAGTTTGTGAACATCACGGCAAGAGTTTGTGAACACCACGGCAAAAGTTTGAAAACGCCACGGCAAAAGTTTGTTAACACCACGGCAAAAGTTTGTAAGTTTGTGAGCATCACGGCAACAGTTTGCGAACACCACGGCAAAAGTTTGAAAACGCCACGGCAAAAGTTTGTGAACATCACGGCAAAAGTCTGTGAACACCACGGCAAAAGTTTGTGAACATCACGGCAAAAGTTTGTCGGCACCACGGCGGAAGTGAAATTTAAAGCGGAAATAAAGTCTCGTGCCATGATTAACAATGGCCAGTGACAGACCTACGCGACTGTCCAAAGCTTTTACAGTTTTGGCTTTTACAAGCATGTCTTTAAGGGACTTTCCCTTCCTGTAAGAGATCAAGGGAGATTCTTTGAATATCTCTCTGAGTAATGGCTTGTTTTGTAGTTAAATGCCATTTATTGGAGGGCTTATTATTAAACCAAAAAACAATCTGCCACCTGGGGAGCGGCGAGCGCTCGCAGAGCGTATTCAAAACAGGGAAATAATTAATCCTAAGGAAAGCAGATAAATCCACTAAAACCGTCCTAATGAACAGAGAAGACAAAACACCGAATCTTTGTTCAAAACAACAGTACATAGCGTGTACATGTATCTGTCGGAAAATGTTCTTCTTCAGTGGGGAGCAGGAAGGAGAAACTGATGAGAGTACATTCTTGGCACGCCGCTTCACAGACGCTTTAAGCTAACAGACATTGACTGATTTTGTCTCGACGGAAGGCTCATATATATTTTTCCTCCATTAGCCCGCTATGGACAAATAAAATGGACACTTTTCTCTGACCCGAGTGACATTAGCTCCCATAAAAATTTAACCTAGCTCAGCTTACTATTAATTTACGGAGAGTGGTTATCTGTGTACAGTGTACTGAATATTTTCATTTTAGTCCGTAGGCTGAGCTGCAAGTGAAAATGTTAGTGCAAAGTAAAGTTACAGACTATTTAAATAGACTATGTTGTGCCATAAACCAGCATATTTAAATAATTATTCCAATTGATTTATTTATTCCATATTTAATAACAAGTAGAAACCAACAACCGACAATAACAATATTCTCCATGCAGTCACGCAATCTGATTTGTACCATCACAATAATAAGACGTCACTGTAGGCTTTCTTGTCGTTGTTCTTCTTCAAGCAATAGATACGTTAGCCTGCGTGCAGACGTCTCAGGCTATAGATACGTAAGCTAATAATTTTTACGCTCTTATGTTTAAGAGCCAAAATATACATAATCTGTATTTTTGCTGTAATAGGTGCAATTCCCTCACATTTATGCTTGATTATGATGAGGATTTTAAGAGATTCAAGAGTAAATTGTTTACGAAATTGACCACGGGTAGGCCATAGGATAGGCCATGGCCTACACCATGGCCTACCCCATGGCTTTGGCCATGGCCAGTACCCCACGTTTTGTCGCTACCCAAAATGCATGGAGAACATTGTTATCGTCGGTTGTTGGTTTCTACTTGTTATTAAATATGGAATAAATAAATCAGTTGGAATAATGCTGGTTTATGGCACAACATAGTCTATTTAAATAGTCTGTATCTTTCGGCTTTGCACTAACATTTTCACTTTCAGCTCAGCCAGACGGACCAAACTGAAAATATTCAGTACACTGTACACAGATAACCACTCTCCGTAAATTAGTAGTAAGCTGAGCTAGGTTAAATTTTTATGGGAGCTAATGTCACTCGGGTCAGAGAAAAGTGTCCATTTTTTTTGTCCGTAGCAGGCTAATGGAGGAAAAATATATATGAGCCTTCCGTCGAGACAAAATTAGTCAATGTCTGTTAGCTTAAAGCGTCTGTGAAGCGGCGTGCCAAGAATGTACTCTCATCATGCAGTTTCTCCTTCCTGCTCCCCACTGAAGAAGAACATTTTCCGACAGATACATGTACACGCTATGTACTGTAGTTTTGAACAAAGATTCGGTGTTTTCTCTTCTCTTTTCATTAGGACGGTTGTTGTGGATTTATCTGCTTTCCTTAGGATTAATTATTTCCCTGTTTTGAACACGCTCTGCGAGCGCTCGCCGCTCCCCAGGTGGCAGATTGTCTTTTGGTTTAATAAATGGAATTTCACGGACTTAGAAACTCGCGGATCCTTTCAGAAAACATTACTCTTTTAAGCGGCTTTAAAGAATCTTGCAATTAAACTGAGCGAGAAAACCTAACTAATTGCCAAAGAGCTAGCACACACAATGGCACAAAGATTTTAAACGGCTCTAAGAACGTTAAACCCAATAAATGGCATTTAACAACAAAACAAGCCATTACTCAGAGAGATATTCAAGGAACCTCCCTTGATCTCTTGCAGGAAAGGAAAGTCCCTTAAAGACATGCTTGTAAAAGCCAAACTGTAAAAGCTTTGGACAGTCGCGTAGGTCTGTCACTGGCCATTGTTAATCATGGCACGAGACTTTATTTCCGCTTTAAATTTCACTTCCGCCGTGGTGCCGACAAACTTTTGCCGTGATGTTCACAAACTTTTGCCGTGGTGTTCACAGACTTTTGCCGTGGTGTTC